>KZ112937.1:813381-859815 GCA_002120325.1 Daldinia sp. EC12 | reverse complement strand
AGGCATTTCGATTAGATTTGATGGTGTTGTGTGTAAAAATAGGTGTTATTATTGTTGTTGTTTTCTATGTTGTTGAAAATTTGACTAAGTCATACGCATTATACGCAATTTGTATGGTATTATACGCATAATACCGTATAATGGCATTATACCGCATAATAGATCTATTATGCGCATAATTAGCATGCCTAGCTTATTGTAACGGTGCAAAAGGCGCATGGGACCCGGGGGGACCAAGCTTTCAGCCTTTAAACGTTAGTTAAACCATCAAAACCATCCCAAAGCTCGGAAGCCTTGTTACTTGTGCTACCTTACCTCATCTCCTACAATACATAATACATAGCCCATATCCCAGGGAGCTCCGACATCAGCCACGCTGCCACATTCCTACCTCGAGCTGGCTTCCGGCTCGAATATTTCCGACTTAGACAAACCAGCTAACATTTCATAAGTTTCCTTTAATCAACCATAATTCCTCTCGATCATGTCGCTCGACCCCCCTCCTTACCTCGGTTCGCTGCAGAACAACATTCGTCAGCGACCGATTCCCTGGGATGGCGCAGCTAGAGCCGGCACTATCACTGAGGCCCAATTGGCCAAGATTAGGGCAGTCGATAAAGTAAAGAGAGAGCAACGAAAACAAGTAGTCGAAGGCGACCTTGACGGATACCGGATACTGTTTCTTGGAGGACCGGGCACGACAGGCGTTCTTGAGTCGGCGAGCAAACGTTCCGATGTTGTTCAGTACATCTTGGTCTTATTGAGCGATTTGCTCGAAGGTGCGCTTATCCTCTTTCTATATCTTCAAACCTCAAACGACATTTTACTTATAATAGCATCGTCTAGGTGTCCCAGCGCTTGCGAAAGCACTATTTAGAGATCCGGACCCGTATCAACATCTCCTACCCCTTCTTGCGCATTCGAATAATTCCGAGGACCCTATTCCTTTACTTACCTCCACCGTTCTTACTACCCTTATGGCCAACTCTAAAGATGAATCCGCGTCTACGGAACGCGCCTTACCTCTAGTTCTAAGCTACCTTTGCGGCTTGGTAAAGAACTCCAACGATGCAGGATTACAAGATATTGCAGTCATGGAATACTCCTCTCTCTTATACGGAAAATCATCAAGACAATTATTCTGGAAGCAGAGAAGCGAGACCGTTGCTCCCCTCATCGAAATCCTCCGAAAAGCCGCCGGTGTTGGTGGTGAGTCTTCTGCTAGTCTCTGGAGCGGCAACACTACAACCAGAAGCGGTGGTTTCGAGGGTATTAGTGGTGGAGTCGGACTACAGCTCTTATACCATGTTCTACTAGTATTATGGCAGCTAAGTTTCGAAGCGGAGGATATTGGTAACGACCTTGACGAGTACGGAGACCCTCTCTAAATCTACAGCGATTTCAACTAACATGTGTAAAGCGAATACGACATTGTTCTTTTATATACTCAATTGCTACGACTGTCGCCGAAGGAGAAGACTACGCGCCTTCTTTTATCTACGCTGTACAACCTTCTCGAAGCTAACCCTTCAACCCTTCTCCCTACGGCAGTTCTAGCGAGACTTCCCGCCCTGCTGCAAAACTTTAGCGGCCGTCACTTAACAGACCCGGACTTGCAGGAAGATCTAGAAAAGCTAAAGGAGATGCTAGAAGAATACCAGAAGACCAAGACTACGTTCGACGAGTACGTAGCAGAAGTTCAGTCCGGCCATCTGAGATGGTCACCACCTCACCGCCACCAAGTGTTCTGGGCCGAGAACGCACGAAAGATTCTGGAATTTGAGAACGGGGAAATTCCACGAAAATTGGCGGATATTATGAAGAAGCCATGGGAGAATGACAAGGCGGTACTGGCGATTGCTTGCAACGATGTCGGCTGCCTAGTCAAAGAAGTACCGGAGAAGAGATACCAACTAGAGAAGCTAGGGTTGAAGACTCGCATCATGGAACTCATGCAGGATTCCGACGAGAATGTGCGATGGGAGAGCTTACGTGCTCTCGGTGGTTGGCTCAAGTATAGCTTTGAGGGCAACTGAGCAACTGGGAAAGTGAATAACCCGAGCTGGGTTGCGTGGATATGATTATACTCCTTATTGTATTCTTTTCGATTGTCATGGGGTGTTGCGCTACAAGCGCGGGTGCAAAGACACGTCGTCTTACATAGTATATTGGGTAGGATAGAGACGTGGTGATAGGCTGATTCGAGCTTAGTCTACCAGTAGGTAGTTAACAAACAAACAAACATCAAACTTGAACATTCCAACCTCGACCGAAGCTTGACCCTTGTGCGGTGCGGGGGATATTAGTCTCCGCTCGGTTATAAGAGGCGGAGCTTTTGATTTAGGTAGTTCCAAGGTTATCTCGAACAAATCGTGAATAAGCTACAAGCTACTAAATATTAAACATTAGATTGGTCATCTGTTTAAGTCTACGTAAGGGGCTAATACCTATAGAGCTTCGGGTGCTTATAACCGTTATAACGTAATAGCTTACCGGAGATGTTTACCAGAACCACAGATAATATATGTCCGGTGCCCGGGGGTTCGGCTTAGCGGCAAGAGACGGGCAAAGATTAGTTTTACCCCTCTTGCCCAATTAAACCTTTTATGAAATAATAAGTCAAAATAGGGCAGTTGGAGCCAGCTAGAGCCAGCTAGAGCCAGCTAGAGCCAGTTAAAGCCAGTTAAAGCCGCGGGTTATGACGACCCCGATAACGCTACCCCATACCGACGGCAATACCCCACACCGATAACACTTAGAGGTACCTTTAATGATTTATGAGGTAGGTAAAGCCGTAAGAGTCCAGGTAACTTCAAATACCTAATGTACCCCATCCCGAGCGTTGCCCCTTCCGGGGGAACGAAACATATGCATTGCTGCCAATGGCTTGTTTGTAATTTCTTATGCCCAAACGTTTTATGTTAGAAAAGGGGTTTTTGTGATTTTTCTTTTTAACTTATAATCCAGTAAGAAGTTGATTCTCGTTTCCCATTTCCCACAATGCACCGTCTGATTCGCACTCGAGGCATTGCTACCAGCGCCGGCCGCACTGCTACTACTCGTCGGCTCTACTCTTCTCTATCGTCCATCTCCGCCACCCATCCTCCTCTCAGAATGTCTTCAAGAGCGGCGACATCCTCGCGGCTAGCCGTCATGGCTAAGCAGCTCCGTCCGATGAGTGCTCTAGCCTCGACCGCTACGAGCTACCCGACGACACACGAGAGGATAGAGAAGCCCGAGGACACGCCGTATTTCGTGGATAACGAGTTCCGGCCTAGCCAGACGGATAAGTTCATCGAGCTGCACGACCCGGCTACGAATAACCTCGTCACTCGCGTCCCGCAGCTCACGAAGGCGGAGCTCCAAGCTGCTGTCGACAGTGCCCAGCGTGCGTTCCCCGAGTGGAGGGCTAAGAGCGTGCTTGCTCGCCAGCAGATCATGTTCAAATACGTTAGCTTGATCCGCGAGAACTGGGATCGTCTCGCGGCTAGCATCACCCTTGAGCAGGGAAAGACCTTTGCAGATGCGAGAGGCGATGTCCTGCGTGGACTCCAGGTGGCGGAGGCCGCGTGCGGTGCCCCGGAGTACCTCAAGGGCGAGGTGCTCGAGGTTGCTAAGGATATGGAGACGAGATCGTACAGGGAACCTTTGGGTGTGGTTGCTGCCATTTGCCCTTTTAGTAAGTGCCAATGTAATATTGCGTTTAGGTTAGCGGAATTTACTAACAGAATTGTGAACAGACTTCCCTGCCATGATCCCGTTATGGTGTATCCCCATTGCTACGGTAACAGGAAACACCGTAGTCTTAAAGCCTTCCGAGAGAGATCCCGGAGCGGCTATGATCCTAGTGGAGCTGGCGAAGGAGGCCGGCTTCCCCGAGGGTGTGATTAACGTGGTCCACGGAGCTCACGACACCGTCAACTTCCTCTTAGATGCCCCAGAAATCAAGGCGATAAGCTTTGTTGGCGGAAACAAAGCAGGAGAGTACATCTTCAGCCGGGGATCCGCAAACGGGAAGCGAGTGCAGGCCAATCTCGGTGCCAAGAACCACGCAGCAGTCATGCCAGACTGCAACAAGAACCAATTCATCAACGCCATCGTCGGAGCTGCCTTCGGAGCTGCCGGTCAGCGGTGCATGGCCCTCAGCACGCTTGTGATGGTGGGCGAGACGAAGGAGTGGCTAACCGAATTAGCGGAGAGTGCCAAGAAACTCCAGGTCAACGGTGGTTTTGAAGAGGGTGCCGACTTGGGCCCGGTCATCACACCGCAAAGCAAGGCGAGAATCGAGAGCTTAATTGCCAGTGCCGAAGAAGAAGGTGCTACGATCCTCTTGGACGGACGAGGCTTCAAGCCTGAAAAGTACCCGAACGGCAACTGGGTCGGTCCCACTATCATTACAAACGTGACCAAGGACATGAAGTGTTATACGGAAGAGATCTTTGGTCCGGTGTTAGTGTGCCTCAACGTGGACACCCTCGACGAGGCGATCGACCTGATTAACCAGAATGAGTACGGTAACGGCACGGCCATCTTCACGCGCTCGGGTGCGACAGCTGAGAAGTTCCGGCGTAACATCGAGGCCGGCCAGGTCGGCATCAATGTCCCGATCCCGGTGCCGCTACCCATGTTCTCGTTCACGGGTAACAAGAAGAGCGTAGCGGGAGGCGGTGCTAATACTTTCTACGGTCGTCCCGGGGTTAATTTCTACACGCAGCAGAAGACTGTCACGGCGCTGTGGTCTAGCGCGGATGCTATCTCAAAGAAGGCGGATGTTGCTATGCCTACACACAGTTAAGTAAGGGGGTACGTGCGTGGGTTTTAAAGGTTATGAGCATACATATAAGCAAGCAAGCAATCTGTATATAGTATTTATTTAACTGATTCAATGGGATGAATGATGGTTTCTACGCTAATAAAAAAAATGAGAATGATTAGTATTGATTTATGATATTATTTGAGATGATGCCATTATGAATCAAGTGTCTGAAATCTGTACTAGCATACCATTGATATCTAAATTTGCCGAATGTTGAATTATGAAATCTCGGTGATTTCACCTGGTTATAACTCTCTGCAATTCAACTTACAAGTCCTTATTGATCAAGATATTGCCAAGATTCGAATTTGTGAAATGATGATATGTGCAAAGTTACTGAACGTGGTTTCCAGAGAAAAAGTCCAGTATAACTCGGCACCGGAGAATGAGGTAAACTGTAACGGGGCGGACGGGGCGGTCGGTGCGCCCGCTCCCTTCGGCGGATCTTGCCGGAGTTAACCAAGAACACTGACACTGACGTATGTACCTTTTTATCCATTATACATATTTAACACTTCCATGCATCCCTCATACCCCAATTAATATAACCACTACAATGGAAACTAATTCCACCTCTCAACTTCATTATCCTAATCATGTTAGAGATTATAAAAATGGTAAAAATGGTAAAAATGGCAAGGACAATGGTAATGCTAATGGGGACGGGGACGGGGTCGGGGTCGGGGTCAACGGTAGTAGTATTGGCAGCAGCAGCAGCAGCAGCAGCACCGCCAAGGTCAGAGACCTAACGGATCTGCCCTTCGACCTCTTCATTCTCATATCGCGGTATCTCGCGCCGCAGGACATCATATTGTGCCGCCGCGTCAGCCGCGCGTGGAACGCGGCGTTTACGGATGATAGGGCGTCGTATAATTTCATGACGCGGCACTTTCCACGGTCGCGCGAGATGCGGCAACTTTCTTCTTCTTCTTCTTCTTCCGCTACGACTACTGGTAGTGGTAGTGCGAATGCGCCGCCGGACTGGCCGAAAGTGTTTGCCGCCGTGGCTAGACGGTACTTCTTCCTGCGCTCCGCGCGGCCGCGGCAGGTACAGAAGATCGACGTCCTGGAGGACGGGTTCCTGCCCGTGCTGCCGTGGAACAGGTGGTTGAAGTGGAACGGCCACGTAGCGGCTTTCCAGCACCCGGATACGGCTTGGACGCTTGGCGGCGATGCTGCTGATGATGATGATGGTAATGATGGTGGTGGTGGTGGTGGTGGTGGTGATAGGGTGTTGGTGTACCGCGAGGTGGACTCCCGCCGCTGGGTCGCGTATGATCTCGAAACGGACCGGCGGTTCGAAGTCCCGTTCGACGCGCAGGGGAAAACGGTCCGGAGGGTGAGGCTTGCGGAGGGCGTGCTGGTGTTCGAGTGGTGCGACGAAAAAGTGCCGCCCGACCAGTCGGATACGATGGAGAAGATACATCGGCATTTTGCGACGGCGTATGATGTGCGGAGGCGGCGGGAGGAGGAAGGTAATCTCGCAGGTTCGGATTTGGATTCGACCGAGGTTCCAAGGGGCTGTTGGGAGATCGTCTTCCGCTGCGAGTGGGATATACATCCCCTAGCCTTGCCGCTGGTGCACTGCGACAGGTTTTACTCGGCGCACACGGCGACGCATTACGCGGTGTACCTGTGGCAACCCGACCGATCGCACTCGGTCGTCGGGCCGTTCGAGCAGCTTACCGTGTGGGACATTTCCCAGGCGTGTTCGTACCGGCCGTCGCTAGACCCGCCCGGGATAATGGACAAATCTACCATTCCCAAGGTCGTCGGCAGGTTCTCGCGGCGGGATCTCGAGTTTCTCGGCGTGCGCCAGGGATACGCGCCCTCGCTAATGGAGATCCGGCTCGACGACGCGAACGTGTACGTGCACGCGGAGCAGCACCGGTGGCTCGCGGGCCACCACGCGAGCCTGTCGCAGCCGCGCCACCACCTCGTCCGGTGCACGGGCATCCCGTTCTCCGGCACCGGACCCCGGTGGTTCGACGAGTGCTGCGCCGACGGCGACGTGCACATGAGCTTCTGCCCGCGCGCGGGCTCGCTCGCTCGGGTCCTCGGGAATACTACTAATACCACCACCACCACCACTACTACTACTACTACCCGGCTGACGTCGTCGTCGTCGTCGCCATTGTCGTCTCTCTGGCCGGGTTGGGCGCCATGCTGGCGGCACGAGGAGTTCCCGTACCTGACGGTGAGCCAGGCGGTGGAAGCGAGAGCGGGAGTGAGGATCGTGGCTAGGCAGTGCTTTATGATGGAGACGCTGTCGAGTTTTGTCGCGCCGAGGATTAGCGTGCAGGAGGAGCAGGGACAGAGACAGGGACAGAATAATATTATATCGGGGGTAAAGGACGGTGAGAAAGAAGGAGATGATGAGGAGGAGGAGGAGGAGGAAGAAGGAGAAGAAGATCCAGTGGCGGAGGTCAGGTTTGCGGATGAGATGTGGTGGGAGTTAATGGGAGGGGGAAAGATAGCGGGGGATGATAGGTGGGTCGTTGGTGAGGATCGCGATGGGAGGGTTACTGTTGTGAGGTTTTGAGGATGGTGTTATGATTGGTAGTTCGCTGTCATTTAGTAGACAGAAGAGGATATTTAAGTACAGATCATACGAGGAACACTAGACGGCTACTTAGGTACCTAGATATATACCTTGGCATTAGTAAATACCAGGAGGCTCTGAAGCCTTTCAAGAAAGACTCTAGGAAACACTCAAGGCCCTTAGACTCACGTTCCTAGAAATACATTTTGTTGGTATATATTTGTTTATATAGTAGGCGTATGAGAAAATTTATTTCCTCATTTAATGACTACTATTATCTCAATACATATATCATCACTCATCAAGCGTGTAACTACGCGTCAAACGCTACATGGTATCATTATAAAATAACCCTCTGTCGTATCATATCTAACTAGCCCTTAAGCCTTCGATCCCGCCGCCGCAGCACCGCCCATAGCTCCAGAAGCGCCCGCGGCAGCAGCCAGGGTTGACTTCTTAACGAGCCTCAGACCCGCAAGAGCGTACACGAGGCCTTCGACGCCGAGGATCACGACAAGCGTGACTAGAGCGCCGATAACACCAGCTACGGGGAGCGAGATGTTGTCACCGGACGCCGTGGTGGCTGCCGCACCCTCGCCATCATTATTATCACCGCTGGAACCGCCCGACGAAGACGCCGCACTCGCGCAGATACCCGTCGTGTTTCCGCAGGCTTGACACCAAGCCGCCGTGTCGCCGATGGCGAACTTGCTAATCTCTGCCGCGAAGTCGTTCCACGGGAGCGGGGACTGGGAGCGTCCGAACAGCGGGAACTCGCGCGGCGCGTTCTGGGCCGCGGACCCGTTCGCCAGGAGAAAGCGGACGGAGACGTCGTCGAGGCTCGGGTAGGAGGACGAGGACGAGGACGAGGATGAGGAGGAAGTGCTGGCGTTGGTGACGAGCTCGAAGACGATGGACGAGGCGTAGTCGACGACGCCGGTGAAGTCGGCGGATAGCTTGTCGAGCTGCGCGAGGCCGAAGAAGGACATGAAGGACGCGTAGGCGCCGAATTGGATGCCCACGGGCGTCTTGCCGCGGCTCGTCAGCGTCGCGTTAAGTTGCTGCAGGATCTGGGCGGCGAGCGTGGCGCCTGCGACGGCGCGGATCGGGTCGCTGCTGTTGTACGCGAGGTTCCACTCGTGGTTATCGGCGAGGGTCTTGAGCTCGAAAAGAGTATCGTCCGTAAGCAGGTTCTTGGACGGGATGGTCTGGTTGTGGATGGTAGCCACGTTGATCAGGTCGAAGATGGTGTACGCGTTCTTGAAGTTGGCCTGGCTGGCGGTGAAGGTGCCGTTTATGACGGGCAGAAGGCCACTGTAGAAGGACCTGGTGCGCTCGAGCGTGCTGAGGTACTCGTCGGACCGGAAGTAATTATTGGAGCTCACCATGGCGTTGCCGCAGCCGGAACCACCTTGTAGCCACTCGTTGTTCTCCGAATTGGGGTTCGAGGAGGCGGTTGACGATACCCCGACCGGGATGTACTGGTATCCGCCGAGAGGAGCCTGAACCTCGGACCTGTTGGCCAGGATGGACACGCCGTTGTCGCCGGCGGGTGGGTAAATCCCCTGCAGGAAGGCCAGCGCTGAGCTCTGCAGCACGGAGTCCGCGGGCGAGATGACGCTTAGCTGTGTAGGCACAGCGATGTCGTTGCTCAAGCCGACAATAGGCGAGCTAGCGTCAGATGCGACATATCTGCTACGATAGTAGCTACCAGACTGGAAGACCTCGTCGGCGCCCAACGCAGTCAAGTTCGTAGGTGCAAGACTCTTAGGAGTCCGATCTCCATGACGATGGAAGATATAAACGCCGAGAACGGTCTCGCTCTTCGCTAGCGGCAGAGTCGCCGACGAAAGTAACAAAGCCTTCAACTGCATCGTCAACCCAGACTATTGTCTGCTATCCTTGCTATACCTGTTCCCTAACGGATTGATAGTAGGACTGAAAGTATACCGGGCCGGAAAGTTGACATTCCAACAAGCTTCCAGGAAGAGAAGTAAAGCTGGTGGGAGGAGTCACTTTAGACTATTTGAACTTTTCCTGCAAGCAAACGACGCAAGCCCCGCTCCTCGCAGGGTTGCAGCAACATACTACGTATAGAGCTAACCCGGGAAGCGAGTATATCGTCCAGCGATAGCCGCGTGCGGGACGGCAAGCCAAGGAAGCTGAACGATTCGTCAGATACCAATTTCCATTAGTTACGCGGTATAAGGAAACCCCTTCTACTCCAGGCCTTTTGCGTTTACCACCGACCTGCCTAGTCCGGACATCAGCCCAGGTTAGATCGATTAGATAAACCTGGGATCTGCTAATGTTTCGTCCGGAAAGTTGCCAAGAGCGGATCTATCACCGTCGGATTGGCCAATTATAAGTTGAAGAAGTGATAATTTCTCGCACATCTCGCATCTCCGCTGTAGGTCCGGGAGGGTCCGGAAAATCAGCACTTAGTTCCGGGTCTTACTAACGTCTTTTGGCGTTTTGCCTATGAAATTCTAGGTTAAGTCGTTGCTAGATCGGAGCGATGTGGGCTGTCTCTGATACATAGGTAGTGATAAAATTAGTACGGAAATAATATTTTCGACGGAAATTGCTAAGCGAAATATGATATGATACTTTCAAACGAACCCCAGCTTAAGCGGTAAGAATGTAGTTTTACAGAGATAGTATTGATAGGTCGGAAAAGGGATTTCTAAGTTTATGTTCCATCACTATAGACTTACACGTTAAAATACGTCCTTAAAGATTGCTTTTAGAAAAAACATCGTAATTAGTCTCAAAATAGTGAGCTGCATCGCACGAGAGTATTCGACTATACTATTGAGCGATCGATGCAATATATATATATATATATATATTTATTAGTCTGCTACAACATTAGAACAATAGTAAGCGCGAAGTAAAAGTTTCTGAGAAGCCCACTCATTAACTCTATAAGTACCTAACATACAAAATATTATGAAGACAGCTTCTAGGCTGTATAAATTAGTTGCTTCGTTTAAACCCAAGTATTAGAAAACAACTCCTTAGACTTCTACTTAAAATGTCCTTTGAAAGCTGTCCTATAAACTTCACTGTTGAATAATACGCCGTGTTTAGAATTCTTGTTCATGTCTCAAGTTGGATAACATAACATCAATAGGAAGGGTCGTATCATAGTTCTGTATTGAGGTTCTTACGAGATACTATTATAAGTCAAACGCAATTGGATAAATATCATAGCCCCTTGTTCCTAATCATAATATATTCTACATAGTAAAACGAGGTCAATTCGTGAGATTCTAATTATATTTAACGTAAATTACTGTATACCGTCCAAAAACCAAAGCCGAGCATATGCAAACGAACAAACAAACAAACAAACGCTCATAGAACCGCCAACCAATACTCGTGTCCCCAATCTTAACCCTACCATCCATCCATACCCTCCCCGTCCATCCAAATATACGCCACGCCCCCCCGTCAGCCCAACCCGTAACACATTATTCTACCTATCATTAAAATCCATACCCCGACCCCGTTAACCCAAATACCCGCCCTTTCACCTAACGCTTGGCAATTCCACAAGTCTTCAGGCACTGCTCAACACCCAACGCGACATTAGTGCTGAGAATCCCGCGGAACTTGTCCACGTCGGCGCCGTCGATGTGGTTCCCAGCCGCGGCACGGATCGTGTCGTCCTCCAGAGAGAAGTAAGCCTGGGCTATAGTGTTGGCGCCGAAGTCCTCGCTCGACAGCGGCGCGATGAAGACCACGTCGTCGCAGGTCGGGTTGAACTGCGTGTGTAGGGCACCCATGAAGTAAGGGGTTGCCTCTGCAATAACAAAAGTCAGTTAGTAAATAATTCTCCTCTTTTTTTTTTTTTTTTTTTNTTTTTTTTTTTCTCTTTCAACCAATACCTATTCCAGAAAAAAAGGGGAAGAGGGAAAAGAATACGTACGCAGTTCTTCAATAGTGTTCATGATATCGCGAGGTTTCTTATCGGCATTTTCGACGCCGTTCTCGACGACCATCTCCGAGACGACTTTCCCCTTGGTCACGATGAGGAGCTCGGTCGCGCGGTTGTGCACGTGCGGCGTGTTGAAGCCGCAGGGGCCGAGGAAACCGACCGCCATGCCGATGCCCGTGCCCGTGAGAGCCGGGAAGGCCTTGCGGTTGGCCGTGACGACCTCGCCGCCCTCGCCGGGGCCGAACTTGCGCGCCTTGTTGAAGTCGAACACGAAGTCGGCGTCGTCCTTGAGCACGTTGTTGATGGCGTCGACGCGAGTGTCCGAAAGCAGGATCTGTTGGACTTTGCTCAGGCCTGTGGGTGTAGCGGGACTTCCGGCGCCGGTGGGTGCTGGGGCGTTACCCGTCGTAGCAGAGGCCGCGGCTTCTTCTGTGCTGGAAGTAGATTGGATGTAGCTCAACGAGGCGGAGTGGCTCGAGGCGGGAGAAGTTTCGTGAGGTACCCAGCCCGTCGCAGTCCCAGAGATGCTCGGGGTTGTGTACGAGGTGGTCCACTCCTCGCGCCTGTTAGCTGGTGCAGCTGAGGCGATGGAAGAGAAAGCCAAGATGGCTGCGATGGTGCCGAAGTTGAACATGGTGGTGTATTAGGAAAATTAAAGTGATTCAGTAGTTGAAAGAAGATTGGCGTTAATACCCGAGCCGGAGAAGGGCGTATATATAAATAGAATCAAGGAAATAGTAAATATACGAAAGGAAAAGAGAAACTTGAGTTTGCTTTTCTAGCTGATGGTGATGATGGGTAAAGTTCTACATCGTGAGGTTTACTTGAGTCTTTATATCTATCCTTCTCCAGAGCTATCGTAAACCAACCTTAAGCGAGCGAACCAATAACACATATCGCGGATTCATCGTTGGCAGCTGATAGCATCCCTCTCCATGGAAGCTGAATGTTCCGGCTGGCGGAGCAAGTCCGGCTGCCGAGTTGCCGGGCACCGTTGGGTCACCGGGAATGCATATGATTGGATGCGGCAGGAAGTGTAGTACAAATGTGCACAAAAATAGGTAACATACAAAGCGCGCTAGCAAACATTGATAATACACGTGTAGGGCTGAGGGGACATGACGTCGAACGGTCCAATCGTAGGGGAAGATATGCTCGTGCGATTTGGTGCTTACCTTACTTCAGATGCGAATGTGCGTTGCGGCTTGGCGCCCTCTCAAGCTCCGAAAATACGACAAGGTCGCTATTTTGATCGTATCGACGAATGAGACGATTAGATACGATAGAACTCGCACGGTTATTCGAGATATTTAGCATGGGGTCATCATTTCAAAGTAGTAATAAAATAGAGTTTTTCGGATTTTATGTTTTCCGTTTTCACTTCCCTGCTTTCCTTTGATGCAAAGGTCTTATGGGACTTACGTAGGCGCAGCGCACGTTGAGCACATGTTAGTTGATAGAAGCGAACCACGTGGGATGCGGCTCATCAACATATCTATTAATAACCGGACTTTGATAATTGGTAAAACGTTCAACTATATGTGATCACGGTTGGTCTAAGTTGACAATACCACTACTATGTACTGTAGAAGCATACCTATTAAAGAGATATTGTTTGACTTCTTAAACTTGGTGGCTGCTGATTTCTGGCAATATATTCTATGCGCTGCAATTTAAACTAGAACCGAGAAGCGTTGTAGAATTAGATTGGTGAAGCTCAAGTTGATTTTAGTTGTCTTATAATACCGCTCTTTGTCTGCATACGCGGCGGACGCGGTTGCAGCAACCTCATTAAGCCCTACACTGGAGATCAGCACTGACAATTATACTGCCCCATAACGCTAGCCCGTTGAAAGATAACGTTTAATTACTTTTCCACTGAAAAGCGCACGTGCTCAAGATCTCACTACGGCTCTTTTAGATCTTCCCACAAAAGATGTATCAAGTTCTTACCTTTGCTTAGTTAAAGCTGGTAGCGAGTTTACTCTATGCGGTTAGTGGAGTCAAGCGACACCCATGGTTCTGAGTATTGGTGAGCTCAGCAATAATCATGCCATATACTATTATGTATGTAATTCTCATATGGTTGAATGTCCTTAATGATTGGTGGTTCTTTAATGAATATATATATGTAACTGAAGAGTGCGGGTAAATATGATATTATGAGATGAATGTTGGTGGTGAGAATGTTGGAAGATTATGAGATTAGGTAATTACGTACTTTGTAGAGAGTAGTACATAACTAGTGTACTATGTAGTATGTGTTTGCTTGAGGGATTGAAATCCTCCCGACAATACCGCTCATTTCTGGATGAGGCGATTGGATCTTCACGTGAGACCCATGCAGTAGCTGTAGCTTTCCTGCACGTTCCCTGCGTTGCCTGCATGGGCGAATGCGCGTTGAATTGTTAGCTACCAGGTAAGTATCGCGACAGTGTACATAGTAGCAGAGTAGTAAGCCATACGCCAACCTTTTTATTTCGTTAGATCCTAACGGGAGGATGTCGGTGACTCCCTAGGTAATTTACGGAAGCTGTCCAACACACCTTGTAGCGTTGCAATATAGCTATATTACAAGTAGCGCCCTCGCGCACTAATACCTATTCCTTGACTTGGACCATACAGCTCCTAGGTCACATCAAGACGCGTGCGTTGCGCGCGATGTTGCATCCTGAAGAAGAAGACAATTTCAGTGCTGGCGTTCTATGTGGACTTGCGCTTCGAAGAACACGTTGGGAAACATTTAGATTTCCTCGAGCCCTTGTCAGGAGTGTTGATCTATTGCAGAAAACGGCCCCATGTAGTTGCGGACTAGTATCAGTATCGTTCGTTGGTACATTGGCACCATGTCCATAGTGTATCATTTTATGATAAATAGCTGTCACTGGGTGTCGCGCCGTGGACCCCGTCAAAATTTTGGTAACGGATGTCGATCAAATCGCGTACCATCTTTTCACATTGGTTCCTGCATTAGTGGGCGGACTGTCGGGTTGAGAGAATTTGGTAGAATTTACTATGTCTGATATAAGTGATTATAAGTGATCTTGGGGAAAAATTGAAAAGAAGAGAAAGAAGAGGAAACTTGACAGAGCGATCCGGTAGTTCAAGTTACATGTTTCTCCACTAGAATCAGATTCGGAAAGTGGATCTGTACCTGCATTTAGTTCATTTATCCTAATGTTTTGTCATTGGCTAATCTTTTAAGAAATTTCAATAAGTTCGGGGGTTACCGGCCAATGGTATCGGTGGTAGATTACGCTACTATGCTAGATACCTGAGCTAGCTACACTTGCCCAATGCTCCCCCATTCTCCTGGGGGGTTTTTTTTTTCTTACACCCCCCGTCCGCCCCGTCTCTCCGTCTCCGCTCTCTCTCCTTCTCCTTTGCTGGAGTTGGTCTCTTCTCCGTCCTTTTGCGCATCGCGGGCCAAGTCACTCCTTATTTTGCGTCCTCTTCGCTCGTTCTTTCTTTTTCTTGTTTATCGTCAGTCGTTATCGTGGAGATTCGTCTCCTTGTCACTCTTTTGAAGTATATACGAACACTCGTTTAAGACTACCAAGTCTCAATCGCAAAATTCAGTTTTTGCGCATCTCGCGACTAAACTAAAGGACCTAGCGATCGATCGTCGTCTTGATTGTTGATCTCGTTGTTGATCAGTCGCTAGTAGAGGGGCTTCTACCTTTAGCTTCATCAATTTGGAGCATACACTTATTTGTCGCAAAGACAATCACTCAAAACCATGAAGATCACAACGATACAAGCCGCCATTGGGTCGGCACTCCTCTTAAATGCTCAATCATGCGCTGCCACCGTTCAGCACCACCACCATCATCTTCACCTAGAAAAGAAGCAGAGTAATAGTCACAGTCACAGCCATGGCCATCTTCAACATGCCTACAACCCCAAGTACAGCCACCGGAATAGTTCTACGCTTGTATCGCGAGATGACAAGAAGAAATGTCAATTCCCGGAGGACAAGGGCCTATTCGCCGTTACTCCGTCTGAGATGAATGGTGGCTGGGCTTTAGCTCCCGATCAAGAATGCGTCTCGGGCACCTGGTGCCCTATCGCCTGCCCTCCTGGTAAAGTTATGGCGCAATGGAAGCCGGGCACGCATTACAAATTCCCCGAATCAACTGTTAGTCATCGTTCCTCAAGTTTGATTATTGTGAGTGGCTAACGTGTTGCAGTATGGCGGTGTCTACTGCAATGATGATGGAGAAGTTGAGGTTCCCTTTAAGAACAAGGAATGGTGTGTCGACGGTACTGGTGCGGTGGAGGCTGTGAACAAAGCAGGAAAGGTTGTTTCTTTCTGCCAAACTTGCCTCCCGGGTTACGAAGATATGATCATTCCTACCGATGTCTACGACACCGCCACTATTGCTGTTCCGGACATGTCTTATTGGGATTCGACCGCAGCTCAGTAAGTGCTGTTCTGGTTAAATTGTCGGATGTTCTTGGCTAACGTACTTAGCTACTATATCAATGCTCCTGGTGTCAGCTCCGAGGAAGGTTGCCATTGGGGTGACGAATCGAAACCTATTGGTAATTGGTCCCCGTACGTTGCCGGAGCCAATACCGTTGGGGATGGAGAGACATTCGTCAAGCTTGGAATAAATCCGGTGTGGCAAGACTCTGCACTTTACAATACGAAGCCAAATTTTGGTCTCCGAGTCGAATGCCCCGAAGGAGGTTGCAACGGGGCTAAGTGTGAAGTCGATGGGTCTGGTGTTCGGAGTGATAACAAGGCATCCGGCGCTGGTGGTTCGGACTTCTGCGTTGTTACGGTGCCGAAGGGCACTAAAGCTAACATCGTCGTTTTTAACCTGGATGGTTCAGGAGGAGATGACAGCCCATCGAGTTCTTCGCCGCCTGAGTCTTCGTCGCAGCCCCCTTCTTCTCAACCTGCTAGCACGTCAAGCATCCCTACATCAAGTTCTGCGCCACCGACAACTTCGACTTCTTCGACAATCAGTTCTACTTCGACTTCATCGTCATCATCGTCACCATCATCGTCGTCAGTGCCCCCGTCAACGTCATCATCGGCACCACCATCATCGACGCTAGTGAGCAGCACATCAACCAGCAGCAGTTTCGTTACCAGCAGCTTTACAACAACTTCAAGCCAGGCAAGCAGCACAAGCGTTTCTGCCTATATCGCTGGTGTTTTCCAGCAAAATGCAACTCTGAGCTCGAGTTTTACCCGCAGTCCGCCTTCCTCGACCCCCGTCCCCGTCCCTACCGACGGAGGAGACGTCTCAGGCGATTCGAACAAGAATGAAGCAGCAGGCCAGCGACAAGGTGGTGCTGCCTTTGCAGGCTTAATTGTTGCTTTTGTGGCCGCTACCTACCTACTTTGAGGTAATTGAGCGGTAAAGTATTCTGGATGTGGCACGACCTTTTCATTTCGCCTATATATCTTGAGCAGTGTCAACAAGCCCTGAGACTTTCGTCCGGGCTATTTTGGCGCCGATCATCATCGTTGCGGTGCGGACTCTGTACCACTGCCGGAATTGTCGATATATCTTACCACATTGGTATAATTATATACGCGCTTATTTCCGTATATTTTAAACTTCCGACACCCTATATAGCGAACCATCTATTTAGTAGTGTTTATTATTTATTTCTTAACTGATATTCTCAGGATTTATCAAGTCTTTTCTTAGATATCCTTGAGCTACGCACCTTTTTACCTTCTCACTATACCCCTTTATTGCGAACAGCGCCTACGAGTGGCGGTTTGGAGCTTTTATTTCCTTGGCGAGAGCAAGTTCGTGGACGAGATCAGGGAAGAAAGCGGTTACACATTCTCAACGAAGTAGTTTTTCCGGAGGGAGGAGGAAAGGGGGGTTTGGAGCCAAGAGATACACGAACAAGACGACACGCGAATCAGATTTGCATTTTTGCTCACGACAATATCGAGGCTTTTTATCGGGCGCCGCGGCAGGGGAGTCCGCGGGCAATGGAAAATAACTATGCTGGGGGGTTTGGGTTTAATCAGATTCTTGGACATGTTGGGTTGACGCGGTCGAGATCCTCTCTCGATCCCCCGCTTCTTGTGGATATACCTTTTATCTTCTGCCGCGACGTGCTGGCAATTGGCATTTGATAGCGCTGAAATGAGATTTATCGGCTGAGACGAGCTGATTGTTCCTCGAGGAAGTGATTTGATGTGAATGTTGACGTGTACTTGTGTTTCGTAAATGCTGCTAACGGGCGTCTAATTTGCTCAGTGGCCCCCTAGAGGATCTCTATTATCAGCTTGGAAGTAGTATCGTCACCTTACGTTCGGGGATGGCGACTGATTTTAGGTAGTCTTAGACCCGCAGGAAATACGCCTTGAAATTTCTCTTTTTCATATTTCCCATGTC
This sequence comes from Daldinia sp. EC12, assembly GCA_002120325.1. Lineage (NCBI taxonomy): Eukaryota > Fungi > Ascomycota > Sordariomycetes > Xylariales > Hypoxylaceae > Daldinia > Daldinia sp. EC12. The sequence continues at coordinate 842,140 of KZ112937.1, read as the reverse complement.
ACGTATGGTTTTTTTTTTTTTCCCTTCGGGAGAATGGTGTTAGATACGACGATCTCGTCGCGGAAATGCCTGGTACTGGTTCGTGCCCCGTGGTGTTTCTTACTTTGGTTCGTTTAATACCAATTTTGTCTTATTAACTCCCGAGTTTGGACATGACCGGCTCATTTTCCCGCCATGTTCGGTGAAGCCGTGTCAGTAAAATCGCGAGGCCAATTCTGCGTAGTATAGGGAGGCTGAATGCCATACAACTCGTATTTGTGAATAGCAAAAAGCAACGAAGAGAGGCCAATATGTATACCCTAGGGAGGTATCTATATAAGAGAGTCTACGAACTCAATGAAACTAGTTATATTCTTAGTTCATAAACCGTATGATGACAGCCGAACTCAACCTTGGTGTTATATAAATTGATCTAATATCCACGAAGAAAAAAAGGTAAGAAAGAAAAGTTGTCATACAGAGGGTATCATTCGTAACTTCGCTGTACCAAGAGACGTGCCGGCAGGACGCTCTTCTATGCATGGCCATAAATATAACCCAAGCGTCTATGACTTGAGAAAAATAGAATCGAGTTGAATTCTATACCACCTTTCACCATTCACTTTTTCCTCATCGTGAAAACAACACGTCTATTCATCCTTGACCCATCCCGGCACAATAGACTCCACGGATCGCTGGTCAATCACCTCGCTAACAGTGGGCCAACCGGCCGCTACTGCACTGCCCTTCTGCTTCGTGCCCATGATGGCGAAGGCGCCCTGCGAATGTGCTATGTATCCATGAAGGAGGTCTTGGCCAATGAGGGATGCGACAATGTTCTCGACAACATGATCGTCGACAGCCGTGTTGCCCGATAACAGTCCCTCGTCTGGCGCCAGGTGCTTGGGCCCACCGGGAGGCGGAGCAATCGTTGAGTCTGCAGTGCCGGTGCCCGCGCTGTTCGAGACAGCTTTCAGGAGATAGCTATTAACACTAGATTGACGCCCCTTGGGGGCTAGTTGTGCTGGGAGATATCCTTCGAGCCTCTTCTGAACGTAGTTCATCGTGGTGTAAAGATCTGCAAGCTTCAATACGGCCGCTTTCCGCGAATCGTCGTCCGCTGGAGGCGTGTATGTCAGTAGGAACGTCCGCCGCGAGAGTGATCGCCAGAGCAGAGGTCGGATACGCCATTGGAGGGTGGTAAATAGAGGGAAGCCTTTACTCCTTAACCAGCCCTCGTGCTGCTTGATGGTATGCTGGTAGAGTATATAATCGCCTTTTCGGATGGCTAATGAAAGCTGAGAGTAGCATTGGGCCATAGATTGAGCTTCCGGTCGCTGAAGAAGAGCCTGCGAAGGTAGACGGCCTAGAATAAAATTTGACGGTATCAAGTACGTGAGTATGATTCGCCGGTGTTTGAGGAAGCGCGGTGGCGTTTGTGAGTAGGCCTCCTGGAAACATTGCGCAGCTCGCCAGAAGTGGTTGTGATTGAAATGGAAGCGGCCAAGAAAATACAAAAATGTCACCCTCTGAGCAGCTGGATAATACGAAAGCGGCGGCGACTTTGCCATGATGTTAGTCAATAACTGTGCGGCCAGGTAAGACTTGCTGTTCTAGGACATGGTAAGATTTAGTTGGAGATTAGCCGTGATTATACGCGCAGCTAACGCACCATAGTTAATAGTTTCAAGGTCTTGTTGGCGAAGACATATATGCCCACTTTCTTGCCGGTAGGCTGTGCAAAGCGCGGACTAGACCTGTCTGTAAGACATGTAGTAAAGAACTTCTGCATGATCTCTGCTGTGATTTCGATAACTGATTTCCGTTCTTCATCGCCGGCGTGGATGGCTGCTAGCTTCCTGGTGAGATCAGGGCGTTTATTCAGGGTCATCGATAAGGTTGACAGTGAAGCGCAAAGTGATATACTCGACTGCAGCATGATTGTTCCATACGTGGGATTGTTAAGCGCCGTGGCGCATGAACTACTCGTCTTAGCCGGGTATGGTGCAATATCAGAACGGTCGAATAAACATACTTGGTCAAAGCTGTGAGCAATTGATGAGCGCCTAAAAGGTCATCGAATTCCACATCTCTCCAGTACAGAAAATAATCTTTTATAAAGGAGATGAAGCCGGGCCATGTCGTTCCCTGGCCTTCTGGGACGTCATCTTCTTCGGGAAGACATTTTTCGACGAGCTTCTCTAGCGCACTGTCATCTTGATATGAACTCTTAAGCTCTGATGCGAGGTTATAGTACTCCTGAGGTAAAGGCGGCTCAACCTTCAGCCAATCACGCAGGGCTTCTCCGTCGAGACGTTTAAGAATATCGCGAAGGCCGGTAAGGAATTGGGTTGTCACAGCCATGGCGGAAAGTAGGGGGAAAATGAGATCAGAGAGGGGGCCCTTCGTTTAGATGATCATTGTGCTTATGGATGCGAAGACAGTAGGTGAATAGGGGTTTGTAATTTGAGAGGCCATCCGAAGTATGAAGCTAGCAGATAATTCTTACTTCGCAGATGTTGTCGAAGTAATTGAGTTCGAGGCTAAGGTTGAAATTATGTAACAAGGCGAAGGAGATACACGTAAAAAAAAATTATGGGGTTCCAATTGTAATTCTAGGTTACTGTGTACAGAACGCGCTTAGTATGGCGGCAACCAATTAAATCTTCAGGGGACCTGTAAGACCCGCGTTCTCTAAGCTTCGAAGCCGCATGTGACATCATCTTACACAGCGAACGCGGGGTTAGGTACAAAATACAACGTCTGAAATGGGTACATGTAGTACATATACTCGTTCTACTAAATGTTACATACATGACTGTACGTATTTGTAAGATCGACAGTGTAACCAATGCATGTGATAATCCATAAATGAAAATCCAAACTAGTAAAGGTTCGCAGCGGTTTGATAACCGCGAAATTCTAGGCTGCATGTGTTAGAATTAGGTATTCACTAGTATATTCGCATTGTTTCGCATATTCTCGTAGTTATATTAAGTATCAGCAGAGCTATATGTATCCAAATCTGAGCTACTGGTCACGCTCCAAGATCTATACAAAATGACGGGTATATTTTCCTGCTAAGAACCTATCACAACTATACAGACTCGATCCGTTGAACAACAATAGCTGTGGCTGCACCACCTCCGTTGCAAATAGCGGCAACACCGTACTCCCCTGGCTTAAGTTGGTGTAATAGTGTTGTTAGGATTCGGGATCCTGAACTACCTAGCGCATGACCTAGAGAAATCGCACCACCCAGGGGATTGACTTTAGCTTTCTCTAAACCGAGAATCTGTGATATTCTGTTAGTAATTATATACCTTGGGTAATGAAATGTGAACTATCAGTTCTCACCTTCTCGTTGGCCTTGATAACCGCAGCGAAGGCCTCGTTAAATTCCCAGATAGCAACTTGGTCTTTTGTGATACCTGCGCGTTCCAAAGCAATGGGTACAGCTTTCGCCGGCGCAATGGGAAAATCCACGGGATCGACCGCGGCGTCGGCGGATCCGCATATTCTTGCTAGGACTCTAGAGCCAGCTCCAAACTCCTTAGCAATATCTTTGCTTCCTAATACCAAGGCACTAGCACCATCATTCAGTGTAGATGAATTCGCCGCAGTAACGGTGCCTGTACCATCGCGAATGAAAGCCGGTTTCAGCGTAGGAACCTTTTCTAATTTAATATCCAGATATCCCTCGTCCGTGTCGATTATGGTATCGCCCTTCTTGCCCTTTACAGTCACAGGGGCTATCTCATCCGCAAAAGCTTTATTCTTCCACGCAGCTTGAGACCTCTCGTACGATTGGATAGCATATTGGTCTTGCGCTTCCCGGGAGATGTCGTACTTCTTGGCAGTCGTCTCGGCACATATACCCATGTGAAACTGATCGTATACATCGGTCAAGCCATCCTTAATAAGACCATCCTCCATCTTGACATGGCCGAACGGTGGTAAAGAGCTCGCACGAGGGACATAATACGGAACTTGCGACATATTTTCCATACCACCGGCTATTTGGGCCTCGCTTAGACCAAGTTGGATGTTTTGAGCCGCAAAAACTACAGCTTTCAACCCTGAAGCGCAAACTTTATTGATAGTGACGGCTTCGACACTCTTGGGAAGACCGGCGAAGATAACAGCCTGCCTGGCAGGTGCTTGACCGATAGAGCCTTGTAAGACATTTCCCATGTAAACATCTGTAATCTTCTCAACGGGGACCTTGGACTTTTCGAGGGCCGACTTAATAGCAACAGCGCCGAGTTGTGGCGCGGAGACGGTTAGAAACGAACCGTTAAACTAGCTTTTCGTTAGAAATTGCAATTAACATTGTTATGCACTCCTAAGAACTTACCTTTGCGGTAGGCGTCCTGGAGGCACTTAGAATGTATGCGTCTCGAATTTCTTGCCGACGGGCCGCCTGCACCGAGAAGTGGCGTTGCGCTGTTAATGCTCGGGTCCCTGCCCGAAGGCATGAACTTCTAGCGGTAGATCCAAGCATTCCTATCATTTTGACACTTGGGATAGGTAGTTGAATAGTAGAAAGTTTTAAGGTGCAATTTGAAGAAAGCACAAATTTGGGTAATAAGAAGAAAAGACGGCCAACGTCATGGGCTACAGAATATCTAAGGTAGTTTACATCCGGTGTTATCCATTTTTGAAGCTTACAAGAGAGTTCAGCACCTCGGCTTTCAGCGGGATGTCTCGCCTTCCGCCAATAATGCCGCTTACAAGCAACCGAGGAACCCCGATCCTAGACAAATCTGGGGAAAGAGCCTGCTGGTTTCGTAGTACCTAGTTGCCCCTGCCAACCATTCCCCAGTATCGCTAGAACAATTGAAACAGGTATATACCTAGCCTACCTACCTACCTCATATGTAACCGGCGCTTACCTCCATAGTACATGTATCTAGGGTAAGTACCTATTACGGATCCGTACTGCTAGACAGTTCGGACGGTGTGCGGGAATTGTACCTTAGGTAATCCAAAAGTCGGAGGCAAGCGATGGCCACGTGATAACGCTTTCCGTGCGAACGCTTTTCTTTCATGGCTTGCATGGGTTTGAAGTACCGATGTACTGTTTCTTATCACGTCAATTCCTCTCCCAGCCAATACCTCTAACTGTGACAATCGCCGCCCAAAACCCTTCATATTACCAATTAGTCAACCCCATTTACCTCATTCCATCGCAAGATTCTTCTGATCATCTTCCAAACCTTTGCGGAAGTATCCCTTCAGCATTCAATCAACTGTGAACTTTGTCTACAGAGATCTTATCAGTAGAGATCACCAGACGATTCTTCAAGCAAACACCTTCAAGGTCCATCCAAATCAGGTCAAGATGTCTACTGCTGCCCGCCGTCGTTTAATGCGCGACTTCAAGGTAAAGATCTATACTGCTAGTCACGATATCTATCTAAGGTATTCGCTAACAAATTACCATAGCGCATGCAGACGGATCCTCCCGCTGGCGTATCCGCGTCTCCCGTTCCCGATAATGTTATGACTTGGTAAGCTTATCAGTGGACGATCTATCCATTTCGCAATATGAAACTAATAATGACTTTGTAAGGAATGCTGTCATCATTGGACCTGCCGATACCCCGTTTGAAGATGGAACTTTCCGACTCGTCATGCACTTCGAGGAGCAATACCCGAACAAGCCGCCCGCGGTCAAGTTCATCAGCCAGATGTTTCATCCCAACGTCTATGCCACAGGCGAACTCTGTCTCGATATCCTCCAGAACCGATGGAGTCCCACGTACGATGTTGCGGCCGTCCTGACAAGCATCCAAAGGTAGGAAAGAGTGACTGAGATTAATCATTGCATATTTCGAACACTAACATTACTGAAATTAGTCTGCTCAACGACCCCAACACTGGCTCGCCTGCGAATGTGGAGGCGTCCAACCTATACAAGGACAACCGAAAGGAGTACACCAAACGAGTCCGAGAGACGGTGGAGAAGAGTTGGGAGGATTAAGTCACTCCTCTGGATCATCAGACCCCAATATTAGCCATTGACTTAATGGAAAGGTTAGTCATCTCAACCTGACTCTAGGCGTTAGGTATGGGGTTCTGGCCAGAAAATTCCACAAGGATGGGTAGGATGCCTCGGGGGCAGGAGTGGTAAAGTATCAACTTCAAGGGGCGCAAAGGTTCGGCGTTTTGGTAGGCGTCGAACAGGAGGAATTATTGACTTCACTGGGTTGAGGTGTTCTGGAGAAACTTCTTCTCCTTAATGCCTGCATGATCACATTCTGAACCAGTATTTTTACGTCAGTGTTATTTTCCCAGGTCTTTGCATCAGCCCGGGCGTTTTCATTTCGTTCTTAGCAAGGAATGCCAGACATGATTAATAACGGCGCCTCATCGTTTAGTTAAGTTCGTAGTAGAAATACAAAGAATAACAAACGAAGCGAAACAAAACAAAACCTGAATAATATTCAATTTAATCTTCTATATTGAACTTCTTTCGAAGGAAGTTTCCAGCTTGGTGAACGGGGTGTATGAATAATAAATAGATAGTACCTATTTTTTTAGGCACGGATTATATCTAAATGTACCTACGTAAGGTACCTGTAGTGGTAGGAAGGATGTAAACGATCTCACATGTCTGATGATAGGTAAGGTTAACATTGAACTGTACCTAGACTATCACGTCCTATTTTTATTAGCTGCATTCTGTCATGTACATATATCTACCTACCTACCTCTAAAGTACATGTATCTTCCATATCACTAGATACATATTTGGGTACCTACGTATTTTAACTTTGGTATTCGAGGTCTTGTCGGGTTCATGCCGTGACGCGTTGCTTTCTTCAATAGTGGGGGTTAATTCCAAGGTTATTGCCCATAGAACTGTGGTATTGTAGGAGGTTACTTTAATAAAGGATAAGTATTTATGCTGTACTCTAAGTAAGTCCTTTGTCAATCTACGTATTTTACAAGCAGTGTGCACCTATATGTACTAGTGATTTGGGCAGCGTCTAAAAGTAAACTTTAACCGTAGCGCCTGCAAAGGTACAATTGCAGTACAAGGTTAATACATACCGCTAAATTGTGGCGTCTCGCTTCCTTGCAGGTTGCAGCTGGCAAGTTCCCCTGGATTAGGTGCACTTGAACTTCAGGCACGCCGACACGCCGAAACCCACTGAAATCGTTAAAGGTCTATTTTCTTCCCAATACAAACGCCGAACCCCAAAAATTAACGCGACAACTCTCCACCACCCAAGCTGGTTTTCAATAAGCATAACCAAGACTAGCACGACATTATAAGCAGGCTTTATTGTCAAACTTTCCTACATTCTTTGACCTGTTCGCCGTCTTTTCGGCCGAGCTGCGTCTGTACCTACAGGATCTACTTCCTTAACATGAGATAGGCCCTTTTTCTCTTTTGTACATATCCCCCCCCTCTGCGCGTAGCCGTCTCCAACGACAAACTTCATCATGGCCAGCGCAAACAGTATCAAGGTCGTTGCCCGTTTTCGGCCGCAGAATAAGGTCGAGTTGGCATCAGGCGGAGAGCCTATCGTTACTTTCGATGGCCCTGACACTTGTACCCTCAACGTATGTTTTCCCCGCTGTGACCGCAGTCTTCAGTTTTCTTCTGCTCTGTTGTTTAGATACTCATGCTAATATTTTACCAACCGGAATATAGTCAGCCGAGGCTACAGGTACCTTTACGTTCGACCGTGTGTTTAATATGCAAAGCAGACAAGTCGACATCTTCGAATACTCAATCAAACCTACCGTCGATGATATCCTTAATGGTTACAATGGAACAGTATTTGCATACGGTCAGACAGGTGCCGGAAAGTCTTATACTATGATGGGAACGAGTATAGAGGACGAAGAAGGCAAGGGTATTACGCCTCGTATCGTAGAGCAGATTTTCAGCAGCATTATGTCCAGTCCGCCCACCATCGAATACACCGTCCGAGTCAGTTATATGGAGATCTACATGGAACGCATCCGTGATCTTCTAGCACCGCAGAACGATAACCTACCGGTCCACGAAGAGAAGAATAGGGGTGTGTATGTCAAGGGTCTTCTAGAAATCTACGTCTCGAGCGTAGAAGAAGTTTTCGAAGTTATGAAGAGGGGTGGCAATGCAAGAGCTGTCTCTGCCACCAACATGAACCAGGAATCGTCTCGTTCGCACTCTATCTTCGTCATCACCATCTCTCAGAAAAACCTCGAAACCGGTTCCATGAAGAGCGGTCAACTGTTCTTAGTTGATTTGGCTGGTAGTGAAAAGGTTGGCAAGACCGGTGCCAGCGGTCAAACCTTGGAGGAAGCGAAGAAGATCAACAAGAGCTTAAGTGCTCTGGGTATGGTCATCAACGCTCTCACCGATGGCAAATCCTACCACATCCCCTACCGTGACTCGAAATTAACGAGAATTTTGCAAGAGTCTCTCGGTGGAAACAGCAGGACAACTCTTATCATAAATTGCTCCCCCAGTAGTTACAACGACGCCGAAACCCTGAGTACAATGCGTTTCGGTATGAGAGCGAAATCGATCAAGAACAAGGCGAAAGTCAACGCCGAACTTAGTCCTGCTGAGCTCAAAGCTATGCTTGCCAAGGCCAAAACCAACATCACGACCTTTGAGACGTATATCTCGAACTTGGAAGGAGAACTTCAACTATGGCGTGGTGGTGAAACTGTGCCCAAGGAACGGTGGGTGCCTGCGATGTCAGCTGACGGCGTTGTCAGTACTAGGGCGGACTCGAGGACTCCCCGTCCTTCAACACCGTCCCGACTGATACCAGACAGCCGTGCCGAAACACCCGGGCTAGGAGATCGGTCGGGAACGCCAAGTCTCCCTCTAGATAAGGATGAGAGAGAAGAGTTCCTGCGAAGGGAAAATGAGCTGCAGGATCAATTAGCAGAGAAGGAGTCGGCCGTCGCGGCAGCTGAAAAGTCCCTCCTGGAGTCTAAGGAAGAGCTAGCTTTCTTGAAAGAGCACGACAGCAAGCTAGGAAAGGAAAACGAGAAACTAACAACAGAGGTCAATGAGGCTAAGATGCAGCTGGAGCGTCTGACTTTCGAAAGCAAAGAAGCGCAGATCACCATGGATGCATTAAAGGAGGCGAACGCTGAACTGACAACAGAGCTTGACGAAGTGAAACAACAGCTACTGGATATTAAGATGAGCGCAAAGGAGACGAGCGCCGTTCTAGATGACAAGGAGAAGAAGAAGGCAGAGAAGATGGCTCAGATGATGGCGGCGTTCGACTTGGGCGGGGATGTGTTCAGTGCTAATGAGCAGTCCATTGCCAATGCCATTAAGCAAGTCGAAGCTTTATATGAGCTAAGCTCATCAGGAGACCTGATCCCACCTGATGATCTACAAGAATTAAAAGCTAAGCTGGTGGAAACCCAGGGTATCGTCCGACAAGCTGAGCTCTCCTTGCATAGCGGCGTGCCGGGAATGGCCAACGGCAAGACGATGCAGCAGCAAATTGCTGAGTTCGACGTCATGAAGAAGAGTCTGATGAGAGACCTGCAAAATAGATGCGAGAGGGTCGTCGAGCTCGAAATTTCTCTTGACGAGACTCGAGAGCAGTACAATAACGTGCTGCGGTCGTCCAACAACCGCGCCCAGCAGAAAAAGATGGCGTTCCTCGAACGCAACTTGGAGCAACTAACTCAAGTTCAACGTCAACTTGTCGAGCAGAATAGCAGTCTGAAGAAGGAGGTGGCTATCGCTGAGAGGAAGCTTATTGCGAGGAACGAGCGCATTTCTAGTTTGGAGAGTTTGTTGCAGGACAGCCAAGAAAAGCTGACCGCTGCGAATCACAGGTTTGTTATTTGTTCCTCTCGTTTGCCATCATTAACTAACACGGATAACAGATTCGAGTCTCAACTCACCGCTGTCAAGGAGCGTCTCGAGGCAGCCAAGGCCGGCTCAACCCGCGGCCTCAACTCAGCAGCCGGCGGTGGCTTCAGCTTTGCCGGTGCAGGCAGTCGTATCGCGAAGCCCCTCCGTGGTGGTGGCGCCGCTGGTGATGCCTCTGCCCAGGTCCCAACTATCGCCAACCTACAAAACGAAGGCAGTGCCAATAAGAGAAGCAGTTGGTTTTTTCAGAAGTAGGGGATAGACTAGGGATGAGAACGACGATCACGAGGCACGCATACGAAATTAGACTGTTCACTGTTTTTTCCAGTAGTGCGCAAGGACACGCGAGGAGCCCGGTTTCATTCAACCATACAGATAGAAGGATTATACCCCCACCTCAGCCCATGTTTTTCCCGGCCCCGTTTCTTCTATTTCACTGATATGCGGTCCTACCTATTCATCACGGCCTTTTGGGGGCTAGACATTGCGGATGGAATTTTCAACTCCCCACACGACCGTATACGATCTCGTCTTGAATTGAGGGCAGGGGTTGTACCTGTGGAGGACAGAACTCGTAGGAAGGAGGAGGGAGAGGGAGAGGGAGGAAGGATTGGGTTTGACGAAGCCGCTTGCGATGGGTTATGAGAACAGGACCAACCACGATGCCATATGTCTTTTTTTGTAGTTGTGTTTTTTAAAGCCTTTACGCAAACGCAAAATGTCATGTCTACGTGCATTGGAACGGACAGGCGGGGAGTTAGGCGGTCGTAGCTAGCTAGTTGCATACCTAACAGGTAGACAGGTACCTATCTAGATGTTACCTTGCTAAGGCACTCTCTACATGTGTTGTATGTGTATGTGTATATGTACCTAACGTGTGCGTGTATGTAAGTGTGGAGTTGCCGTTTGGGAGGTGGCTAGCCAGTAAGTAGATATTGCAACGCAAATGGCAACTTCAACTTTATGAAGACCAAGTGCTTACCTAGGTACCTACGTTTTAATTATTTGACGTTAGGGAGTGGATATTTAGGTAAGTATATGTAGGAACGCAAGTAAAGTGAGGGGGTGCAATTAGGTGCACTAAAGCACGAGGTGCGTATATACACTGAGGCGACAAAAACTGGATTAGGGGATAGGTACGGAGATCTAACGTGCAAGGGAGGGGGTATTACCAGCTAGATGTTACATGAGATTCCGTGATCAAGTTGTACTGTATAGTTATCTAAGATACCTAGGTAATTTTATGAGATTATTTAGAGGGGTATCGCTCTTGGTGTATCTGGTGACGTATCTGGTTCAGTGTTAAAATGAACGGGGATAGGTCGCTGGTGGTTTATTTGAATGACAAGTAGGTAGTTTTATTCCTGGATGGGCTGGCATAGTTATAGACATTGTCCCTATTCAATACCGCCTGCTTTACCAAGAAAGTTATTTGTTATAACTAACAGCTACCTAATATAGGTTGACTCGACATTTGACAGATTATGGACGTTTAGTTTATCCAAGGAGTATATATGCTTTTAGTGATTAGAACTTGTGATCTTGCCACGATAATTCGAGCCTACTAATTCCCAATCCCCGAGAAATAGACTCAAGATGTATTGTTGGCAAGACTTATATAGAATTGTGAATTATGATTAGACGTAACTAGGTTGGAGAGGTTGAGTAGAAGTTAGTTTAACTTATTGGCTCATACAAGAAGTTCATAATATTCACATATCGCTATTTTTACCATGTAACTGGAATCGATGAGTATTAAGAGCTTGGTGTTTTAATTATTTATAACAAGACACCGAAGGTCTGGTTACAGTGACTATGCTGGTTAGGCATCTAACTACCTTGGTAGTTAGTATTTCTGTTGACTTCAAAGTGAGCATGTCAGGGCGAATAGGCTATGGTGCGGTGAAGGTTCCAGTCCGTGCTTAGTGAGATGGCTAGGTCCCTAGTTGTCTACGCCCAAACGGGATGACAAGTCATGCGATGGAGCCGTATGCTTTTTCTTTTTTGTTGCCCGATACACTTCTGCATAGATTCAGTCCAGACCGTCTACCGTACCAGTGAGTATCAAGGCTTATGATGTTTGGGTCGTCCCCAGTGCAGTACAAGATGGGGGAGCGCACCGTAAAACTGGCTCACTGAGGGTCATATTCAAGTAACATACACTATTACGGCTTGCGTTGGTTGGTACCTACCTCTGATCTCCCTAGCCTACCTAGGTAGTAAGATCTCCTGTCACACAAGCATACTTCTTTTTCTCAAACGGAGTAGAGTTACGCAACCTTTAAGCTTCCGTCGGGTATGGGGTTTATCTTCTGCTAATTTAACAGTAACCGCTGCCAATCACGAAGCCAATCTTGCCAGGGTTGTGCGGATGTGAATGATTACCGATGTCAATTTGCCCATGGTACGCCGAGTGTGATCCCGTACGCTGGTAGGGCTCTTTCATCTTCTACACCGACATATCCGTAAACGCCACACATAGGCGGTCACGGTATGAATAGTATGGTAGGTGGAACCCGGTTTCAGCGCCATAGTGAACCCCGAGAGTTCACGAGAGCTAAACTATTGGATCGATCCAGTTGGTAAAGTTATCAATAACAATGGGTGTACCTAGTTACATAGTATATGGAATTAGATTCGAAGTATTGGCAGAATTGTGCATCTGGGGTAAAGGCTAGATCCTGACTGCGCCTCTTTCGTTTGATGCGCTCTGCATGTCTCATTGTATGAAATAATGCGAGAATCTTCACCTTGTTAAGTATTATTTTTCTTGTTGGACGACACGTAATATGGAAGCAGCCGTATCAAGGCATAATACGAGTCCTTCCCATTCTTTGCTACGAGTCGTTTACTCTGGCTAAGTCTAATGATGGTAAGGTAGTGCGATGATGCTGGGGAGGGATGAAGCCTAGGTATTCCCCGAATTATTCATCACCTAGACTCATCCTCTAACCGCCGAGGGAGAGTATCCCTATAAGTGATAACAATTTAGCTTGGCATAAGCTGGAGGCTAATTGTAGAGCTTAGGTAGCTTCCATCAAGCCTCGGCATAGAAAATGCCACAAATAGGAGACTGGGCTTGGAACAAACCATATTGTCCCTGGTTACGAAGCTACCAACAAACATACCTAGGTAAGTACATAAACCATTCCTACCCGGAAAGTGAGATTGTATTCCGGGTTATCTTTAATGCATCCGGTGGAGCTGGCGTGGGCTGGTCAGGTAGGTTCCGGAGCTTCGGTAACGGGACGTGCCAGAAAGACTCAGCGTACATACAACAGTACTATGTTAGGAACCATCAAAGGTCGATCACCTCGTGGCCAATGTAAACCAAACTCCTATTCGGAAACAGACTAAAGTCTGGACTTTGGAGCCAGGAATTTGGAATTGCCTTGCATCTAGACATGTGACCCCATTGAACACCTCACACCAGCATCCCTCACCCCTTTTGAACTGGGGTCCGGGGAAACACGCCGAGGGTTCAATTGTTCAATTGTCCAATTGTCCAATACATTCAATACGCTATGCGCCAAGGCCTTGAAGGAGTCGGTGGCACGATGGTAGGTACTGCAGTTGGCGGATAAGTTGCCACGAGAAGCGATCTGTATGGATTCGACCTTAACGTGATTCTCTATACTGGCCGAGAGTGTCCACAGTTAGGCCGAGAATAGGAGTCAGTCAAGTTATCTAACTACATATTTGGGTAACTAGTAGTTTGGGGGGGAGGTTCGCATGGTGCGGCTGCTTTTGGTGTGGTGGTTTGTAAGATGGGAGTTTAGTTTGAATTGGTTGCGATCATGTAGCGATCAAGTTGCCATCATGTAAGGTTGAGAGAGATTATGCGCCAATGTATTCGGCCCGATCAACTTAGGGTTCTTTAGTTTCCTTTAGTGTCTTTAGTTGATGTTGGGGAATTTAGAATGCGGGAGCTCCAAATCTCCACGTCCTATCTTTTTTTCCTAACCTCGCAGCCTAGCCGGCCTAGTCCCTTAGATCTCTTCCCCCACCACCTGCCCACTTAACTTAGAATGGGGCCCCGCTAAGAGCAAACAAAAGCTTCCCTACCTGGCCTACCTAACTCTTACTAAGGTAGGAGCTACATAACCTTTTTACCAGGTTTATAGAAGGAACAAGGATTATCGAATAAGATCTCCTCGGCGCTTTCTCCTGCTTTGGTTGTTTTTTTGACCTTGTCATCTTATTCTAGAATTATTCCTTTATCTTTTTTCATCGCTACCTAAACCAACCCAGTGAATCGTTCCTTTTCCTTTCGGATCTGATTGATCTCGTATGATTTCCAGTAAAGATCTGCTAATATGAGATAGGCGAGACGAGGCAAGGTGAGGCTTTGTCGTCAGGTTGATCATTACCCCCCCTCTTCTTACAAATGGAAGATCCAATAGTAGATCAAGTAGAATAACCACCCGCCTCTTCCTGCTTACTAGTCCGGAAGACGAACGAAACAGTCATGATGTCAGTAGCATCACACCAACATCGAGGAGCTATTGTTGTTAGCTTCACTTCCGGCACTTTAATCCAAACTGGCAGCTATCACGAGCCCGAGTCCTTTTAGCTCATCTGGATATACAACCAATTACAAGCCTGTATTGACACAGCTCACACTCTCTTTAAAATTATGAGGAGAAAAAGAACCTAGTAGGGGACGGGGAATATTATGCTATTCTCGTTCTTCCTTAGCAGGCTGATCCTGGGGGTTAAGTAGAATGGAATCTCTCGCTACGAATTGGTGGTGGTGTCTCGGTAGGAATTCTACTCGAGGGCATGTAACGTCGCGTTCATGAGCCACCTCCGAGAATTGGGCTTCTTTAACCCTCTAACCTAGGTAGTCTAATAAGTCACTATCTAAAATCCGGGGACGCCAAAGAAATATGGGACAGGTACGAATCTAACTGGTTATGAGAGGTAACCCGTTTCTTTATGTTGCCACGCGAGCAGACGAATTATGGAACACGAGCTTCTCAAAATGAACGACAAAGGATAATAGTCTAATCCTTCTTATCCCCCCAATCTGTTTCATCCGTCCCACACACTTTCGCGCTCAGCCGCCGGTGCTTTTACTATTCCACGCGTTTGGGAGTACAACCGAGCCAACCAGCTCAGGAAGTACGAAAGTGCCAATTCAGTAATTGGTTGATAGACCCCTGCACTTGCACGTTTTCCCTAATTACACTAATATCAGAGGTTGATGATATTTGCGACTTGCATAATGAAATATCGAGCACTGATTTATACATTATTCTGTGAGGAGATCCGGTCTCAGCAACAGCTTGGTTATTCACACTGGTTATCGGGATCAAGAAGGATATTATGTGCCTATCCGTACAAAATGTATCCCAATAATATGAAAGATCTACAGCGGATCACGAAATGCGATAGTCTGTCAAGTGATAGATGGGGTATTTGCACACCTACATTAAGATAATAAATAAACCATACAATGAACTCTCTCTCCTAGTTATTAGGTACCTACAATACGATATCAGACTAAAGAGTTTGTCAATATTGATAGGCCTTGGGTACCTACTTACTAGGAGACTAGGAGTACATGTAGTACCTAATCCTGACTACTTCTTTGTATTCGATTGTTGGTTTGCTGCTGACAGGGCCCTCTCGATAATTTTGGCACTAGTATCCCCTTCTCCATACTCTCCATCTTCCCCAAATCTCCAGTTTGGGGACCCTACCTGGGCGAGGGATCTTTGTTTCCTTGTGGGTCAGATCCAGCTGCATGCGGGCGAGACCAAGCAGCAGTCGGCTGCCTTCGAAGTTTGAGACGGCCCTTTACATCCTGGTCTATAAGCCGATGCCCTGGCCACAGTACTACAACAATCCAATCAGAGTTGGTCCATCAACCGCAACTGATTCGAGCAGCGGATCCCTTCCAGTCTAGACCCAGCAGGAGACCCCGAGTTTACTTCCCAATATTCCACCATCAAGCATGGTAACAAACAGTTTACTACGCCGGACTACAATGACCTCCATACTTCGACAAAGCCTAATGGAATCCTCTTCGCTTAGCGACCACGTTTCCTTTGGACTGGGATAATGGTTCCACAGCAAACATGGTAGAATCAGCAAGGGGCGGTGTCTTCATCTCGTAACATGCAGTTTGTAGGTTGCTTCCCGTTACTACATACCATCCTACCCCTTGGTACGGATCCGTGCAGATATATATAATATCTAGTAAATGCTCCCCAACCCTACCGTACCTGTGCTCGTCTTCCTTTACTACCCCGTCATAGACCCATCGTCCTCCGCAATTACTTCATACGGCGGTGCAAGCCTTATATTATAACAGCTTCACCTTTAACCTTATCGTAAAGTGAGAGAAAGACAGGACAGCCAAACATGGCTGGTGGGGTTGTTATCACAGGCACTGCCGATGTGGGCCGCGTCGAGGCGCCGGTCACGTTCAAGGCCTACTTGATTTGCGCCTTTGCCGCGTTTGGTGGTATCTTCTTTGGTTATGATACCGGTAAGAAGCTCGAATTATCAAGGCTTTGGTGGGCTTGTCCGGTTGCTAACAACGGACACATCTAGGTTGGATGGGTGGTGTATTGGCCATGCCGTACTTCATCTCTCTGTATACCGGAATTCCCTATGATTATGATAACGCTCGCCCCATAGGCGTCAATAAATCCGCCTTCGTCCTACCGTCGTCAACACAGTCGCTCTTTACGTCGATCCTGTCATGCGGTACCTTCTTCGGCGCTCTTGTAGGTGGTGATATTGCAGACTTCATCGGCCGACGTCCCACTATTATTGCCGGATGTTTCGTTTTTTCCGCTGGTTGTATTATGCAAATTTCCAGCACCAACCAAGAGGTCCTGTTTGTTTTCGGTCGTCTGATTGCTGGTGGCGGTGTCGGTTTTATCTCCGCTGTTGTCATTCTGTACATGTCCGAGATTGCGCCTAAGAAGGTTCGTGGTGCTATGGTCTCTGGATACCAATTCTGCATTACTATCGGTATCCTCCTTGCCAACTGCGTCGTTTACGCTACCCAATCGCGCCGAGACTCTGGCTCATACAGAATCCCCATTGGCGTTCAGTTCTTGTGGGCTATCATTCTTGGTGTCGGGCTTTTCATTCTTCCTGAGTCTCCTCGTTACTTCGTCAAGAAGGGCAGAATTGAAGAAGCCGCTAAGGCCCTTGCTTTTGTCCGTGGCCAACCCTTAGAGTCGGATTTCGTCAAAGATGAACTAGCCGAAATCATTGCCAATAACGAATACGAGATGCAGAATATCCCACAGACATCATACATCGGTTCTTGGACTGCTTGCTTCAAGGGCTCCCTCTCTTCGGGCAATAGTAGTATCAGGAGAACCATACTAGGAACTGGGTTGCAAATGATGCAGCAATTGACAGGAATTAACTTTGTGTTCTACTTCGGTCCTCCATTCGTTCGTATACCCCTTTTCGATTATGGCAACCTGTTTTCAAAAAGAAAAGAGAATTATGCTATGTGGTTACAGACTAACATGAAATACTAGTTTAAACAACTCGGAACTATATCGAACCCTTTCCTAATCTCCTTAATTACGACCCTTGTGAATGTTTTGTCAACGCCTATCTCCTTTTACACCATTGAGAAGTTTGGTCGTCGCGCTCTACTGCTGACTGGTGCTACTGGTATGATTATTTCTCAGTTCATCGTCGGTGCCATAGGTGTTACTGAGGGGAGAGAAGAAGTTCACAACAATGCTGCCGTACAAGCTATGATTGCCTTCATCTGCATCAACATCGCCTTCTTCGCGACTACGTGGGGTCCTACTGCTTGGGTCGTCGTTGGCGAGGCTTTCCCGCTCCCCATCCGATCCCGTGGTGTTGGTATTTCTACAGCCTCCAATTGGTTCTGGAATACTATCATTGCTGTCATCACCCCCTACCTTGTCGGCGCGGACGAGGCCAACCTAGGACCTAAGGTCTTCTTCCTATGGGGCTCGCTCTGCTGTATCTCCTTGACGTTCGCCTACTTCCTCGTCCCCGAGTTGAAGGGCCTGTCCCTCGAGCAGGCCGATATGTGCATGCAGGAGACTAGCCCCAGGAACTCTGCCAAGTGGAAGCCAAGCCACACCTTCGCCGCTGAGATGCATCACGTGGAAGACAACAAGGGTTTGGTAGGCAACACAGTCGAGGAGAAGGTTTAATGGTCCGTCCTTCTGACGCGTTATTATTAAGGGGTAGTTGATGGTGTGCATATTTTTCGTTGCTTAAAGAAGTGCGGATGTATTAATGAAGCATTTAAGACTCGACTTATATACACGGTATTAAGATGACCACCATATAATTCATTGAAAAGAGTCAATACTATCAAGTCCGCTTTTCAGCTTAACAGGTAGGTACCCAACTTTATATTTCAACATGTTATATTTGGGTCTAGCTTTCACGTTCTGTATGAGAATGTTCGACATCAGTATGGATTTAAAGACCATAATGATGATGCCAATAGATGTGCCATTCAGCTCTCATATTTGCCTACCTAGGTACCTATGTATCATAACTTGACTTTGTGGGAACAAGAACATCCTAAACCTATCCTAGGTATAGTCTAAGAGAATGGCTGTAATGATTACATATAAGGATAATGAAATTTGACTCGAATATCTAATACATGGTGTCTTTATTTTGTTTTATATGTGCCTAGGTATGTGAGATATATGGTGTATTGTGGTGGAACAAGTCTGCGCTATCTTGATCTTTTTTTTTTCCTGTTCTGTTCTTTAAAAATAAAGAAAGAGAGAAAAGAGAAATACAACTTATACTAGCAACTATTGCATCGTGTTCCACCACCTGGGCCGACCACACAAACCGTTGGAATATATTGAGAACCGACCCCTATTCTTATATTTTCATATATGTGGCCAAAGGATTAATATATCAGAATTATTTATTATATAGCTCCTCGCGAGGATGTGTTATATTATCAGTAGAGCGAAATGTCCTGGTAAGCGTAGAGCGACTTTGAGACGAACTATGCCACGGCTATGAAAAAAGAAGCTAATGATATTTTGTTGTAGGGACTTACCTAGCAGGCATTGGAAGGATCCGGTACTAAGCCTCTTAGAGCAAAGTGTTGATTTCGATCAGCTTTGCTTTCTGGTATGAATGTCTTTATTTTTGCTTGACATGGCTAGCATTGATGACCCTCTATCAAAGGTTTAACGGTATGTGGATAGGTATTAAAAGTGGAATATTCCCTATTTTGAGAGAGGAGATATACATTCATACTAGGAGTAATCTTTGCTCTGGATGTCTCACCTAGACTCCTGATGACTTAATCCGTCTCATATTTTATAAAGCCAGGCTTCATTGAATGCAGTTAGGTGGCCACGTTAGCAAAGCCTCAACCATACTACAAGTAGGGGTGATGCCAACTGCTGGCCTAGTGTCACAGTACGGTCCTTATAGGTCGAGATAGCAACGTCAATCCCTCGAGTTGACAACGTTCTACCTTTTGGTAGTGTAGCGGTTTGATAGCTATCTCCCGAACCATTACACCTAGCTAAGAACACGAATCATAGTTTTCCTGGAAGAGAGCAGCAGAAGACGTATACCTCAAAGATTAATAAAGGCTTCGGCACGTTCAACTAAGACAAGGGTAGAAAGAGAGTTTCTGGGTACAAATCAACATTGAGCAACATATAGCAATAAAAAGACATAAGATTGACAGTAGGTGCATTGCTGGATTTAACTTTCCCGCGGTATGCCGATGTGGTCATGTCAGACATACTAATCATATTTTATACGTTGACGTAATGAATATATATCATGTTGAACGAAAAAATATTTCAAGAAGTACTTAACCTTAACACATTTTACAACTCTGTAATTGTATTACCGTTTTATCTTTTTCTACGGTGTGAGTTTTCTCTTGAGTCTTATTCCCGACCGTTGGATCCATTCTCATTCATTTTCCGAGAGGTTGAACAACAGTCCAAATGTGCTCTTACAGCCAGCCCTCTACTATCCGAATCTCTTATGTACCTAGGCAGATACTACAAATCTTATCACACCTAGGTTTTCATTTCGTAGTTTCTTTTCCTAGAATCCTTCTTGGCCAATCTTATCAACTCATTGCTACTTGTAAATCTAACATTATTTGTCATAGACACTCGTTATTACTTGATGAAGCCAAACTCTATTTACGAAGTTATTTTAGATAGCTAATACTTATTTATATAAATAACTTTGCTCTTTTAATAATGTAGTAGTTAGAAACTTTTGCTGCCATGTACTTAGAGTTTAGAAGCGTAGTTACCTATATCTTTGAAGGTTCCTCAATATAAAGCAAAGTCCCTCTTTCGTAACTTGGTTTGAAGACGAGTTAACTATCGAAATTGCTAATGTTATGGGACAGCTGATGTCATATTTCACAGTCTTACAGCCTTAGTTTCAGTCTGTCCTATACGGCGTTGAGACCGCCGTTTACATAATGATATATGAGGGGCCCGCTTCACGATAAGGCTATCCGGAGGACCGAAGGATAAAGTTTTAGGCAATATGTATGTTGCTTGGTGGAGCTTCAGCTAGGTTGGGGATCACGTCTTCTCCTAGGCACATGAAAGAGTGGAAACTCGGGAGAGGCGAAGATACACGTGGAATAGTCCTCTATCGAGGCTTCATATGCTCTCCCTGCTTACTTGACGGCAAGACAAAACTTTTAATGTGGGGTCTTGAGGCGGTCTACATTCGATCGTGGTATGATCAAAAAGAGAACCGTGCCAAAAGGTAGTAATAAGCAGTAGAAGCGTGCCAATCCGTGGTTTGCGATTCCATTATCGCCGACGCTCTTTGAAGGGTCTATGCAAGGCCCCAGCTGCATGCACGCAAGGGAGGATCCAGAACGACGTCCTCTATCAGACATCAGGGGAGGGTTTTGTTTTTCGAGGCTAGTGTTTCTTAAGCTCGGGAATGGAAGAGCGATTGGCTCAGGAGCTGACGTCTACGGCAATACGGAGGACCTTGTTGGCCCGGGAAATTGAGAACCCGGCTGGTCATTCGATTGCTTGATAAGAGGTCGGGCCTGTGACATTATCGCTGTCGATGCTATTATTCTATTATTATCTTCGTTTTCCTTTTTTCCGTATATGTCGCTGCCCTACGACGCTGTGTACTATATATATAGATATTCTGCCACTGAATCGAACTATCAGATAAGATCCGCGTATTGACCTTAAATTTTAATATTAAACGGAAGAGATTAGAGGCGACAAGACATCATGGAGCTACCCCCGTTGATGCGCATTCCAGCAGAGGTGCGGCTCATGATATTGGAATACCTCTTCGATGACGGCGGACATAAGCAACTACAAATTAGGAACGCAGGCGCCGGAAAGCTGCCAAGAACAGAAAACAGACGGCGAAAGAGGTTTTATACCTTAGAACGGACCTTTCAGCGGCGCTGTTACGAGACAACCTACCGGCTCGAAACGGAGGGGGCTAACTTCTGCGCATCTGTGATGAGAGTTAACAAGACGATATACGAAGAAACAACATACTTGTTGTACGGCAGACACACATTTGACTTCGGGGACGCGATCGAAGCGGTCGAGCCCTTTCTTTCGGACCTAACACCCCAGAGCCGCGGGCTTATCCGCGAAATATCCCTGTACAAGCGGGGGCCCGTGCCCCCCTACGACAACGACCGGGGCGAGTGGCAAAGCGTATGCCGGTTCCTGGAAAATAACGGGTCTGTCAGAAAGCTGCGGTTGGTGGTGCAGGGTGGCCGCCCCATTACGACGTGGGAAGGCCCGAAAGAATTCACGGCCGCAGACCTGAAGCTTCTCTTCGACCTCAAGCACGAGAGCTTGAACTGGGTGGGCGAGCTCGCACGCGTCAGGGGCATCGAGGAGCTGGAGATCCTGCCGGACGTCCAGTACTGCCCCCCGCCGTCATCGACCAATATGATCATTTTCGCAGCCCTATCCGCTTCTATCGAGAGGGGCTTAACCGAGTTTATGAGAACGCAATTATGCTTGCCTCTATAATATACAAATTGTCTGTAAAGATTCAAGTTACCGAGTATGGAGTTGGGAAAAGTGGTTATTAGAAAGGGGGGTTTATGGATTAATCGAATGGTACTTAAAAGATGACTTTGGTCCACCCAACAATGATATGAGATAATAGCTACCCTTAAAGTAGCGTCGACCCAAGCATCGGCTTCGTTAGATTTAAATAAAATTATTTTAAATTCGACACATCCTTCTCGGTGGTGTTGATGATATTTCAATTGTAACTTGTGAATATGCACCTATCCAGTTCATATATATAAAGCAGAACAAAAACATACGATTGAGTGGTTCGAATAGTAAGAAACTAGAAAACACTTCGATTATTGATGTCAAGGATTGAAGATAACTTAATATAAAGTTGGACTATCACAAGTCCTCGAGGTCTTGTAGAGGAACTACTCAATGCGGCTCTAGTACTGTAGTTCTAGTAGTAAGGGGGGCTTTAGCTTATATACTAGCCGAATGGTATGGGGTTAACATGACGAAGAAGAAGAGAAAGAGACTGAGTTGGTGAAAGAAGTCTAAGACTAAACGGGAATCATGAGAAGTTTAAGACACTGTATTGAAAATATTCTATGGGAAGATGAGATAGGAGAAGCATGTTGAAAAGTTGCAATGCCCTCAGAAAACTTTGTCTTTCATGGCAGTTTCCTGCTCAGATAAGCCAATGCATGTTTTTCGTTTTCTATCATCACTGGGCAGATAAGTATAACATGAACCACCTGGCTCAACATAGTAACTCTCAGAATGAGAAACCCCGATGCTGAAACAAACTAACCACTTGGTTGCCTATACTTACATGAGACTCGACCTTGTTTTATTTAAGTGCTTCTAGTGGCATGAACTGGACCTGATTAGTTAACTTGCTACTGCCTACCTTGGGCGTCCAAGGCGGGTATGTATGATATCGATGTGCTCACGTGAGCTACCTAGAAAGGGGGCCATTTGCTTCATGATCTTTTCGATTTGGCAGTTAAACCTGTTTGTACAATCGAGCACGAACTAGATCATTACTATGTGACAATATAGAAACGAAAAGTTCGTGGACCGGAAAGACAAAGAGGGGAAATCTTGACAAGCAATGAGGCCAAGGGGCCAAGCTTATAAGTACACGAAATTTCGGATTAGGTAAGTTGCAGATCAGTTCTGGGAAGCCAATCCCGTAACAAGACCCTAGTATTAGTTACTAAATAGATATCAACTTGAGGCACAGCACCGGTTATTCTCCCGTGCCTTATATTTCTACTGGAGGAGCTGGAAACAGCCGCCTAGAAGGGTTGGCGAATGAACGTGTACTATCACAACCTAACCTTGATTGGCGGTCTCTTCTAGAATTATTGTCTTAGTAAACAAGCCTTCTTCGTGGCACAGAACTTTTCTTTTCCTCTTCATTATACTCTGGTCGAATAACTCCTATTAAAACTTGCGATTTATAAAACTTTTGCCTTAGGCGGCTGATCCTTTAGGATATATTAGTTTCTACATACAATCCTGCAGGTCACGGGCGGATTTGTAGAATTGACAGGTAAAGGCAGGCTGATACCGTACGACCCTTGTTCGTTATATAGGCGACTAACTCTTAGGGAGAGAAGAGAAAGCTAAAGAAGGATGCCTAGGTATCCACTGAGATGATTAGTGCGGTAAGGAGGCTACATTAGGTAGTTTTTACTATACTAAACCATAGAGTTGGTTGGGTTTGAGAGTATTAACTAGGTAGTAAAGGAAAGCTCAGCAACTTGAGACAATTTCATTAAAACAAACTCGAGAGTCTTTAAGCGCTTCTTACTTAAATACTTACCTACCTAAGGTAGGCGACATCAAAGAAAACATGACAAAGTTTTAAGCATGCCGCACAATTCTAATATATTAAGAAATATCTCTTAGCCTTCGATTTCACGGTTAGACCCCAAATTAGCATTAGAGTCTGAGTCAGGTTCTAAGTCATGGAGGTATTTGCTATATTTTATTTGCAAGTAAGGATCGAAACTGTATGTTGTGACTCGTAGTACGACAAAGTAGGCGGTACCTACCAGAGGACCACGCAGTAATTATCTAATTAATTTCCTTATACGCCGGCTGATAGTAGAAGCTGCCCTCAACCGATGCTAATATCGCATTACAATCTGAGGATATACCACCTCTTCACTCTGCGGCCGGTCGGCCGACTAATTCTTTTAGTCCAACTTAGGGAGGTAATTTGTCCAAGTTGTCTCATATACACCAGCAGGCATCGCCCGCAAGCAAGAAAATGCCAGCGCAATAATGATGAGACGCGCCAAGGTGTAGAAAACCATAATAAAAGGCATGGCGACACGTGAAATATTGTCACTCATCTCCCTCCTCCTCCATTTGGCCGTCTTGCGCGGAAAGGTGTCGACTTTGTAGTAATTGTCGTCGTAACTGGTAAGAATTTCCTGTTGGATGCTACCTTGCTTGTCGAGATGGTCCTTAAGCTCTTCGAGTCTATCTGAAAAGAAATCGATCTTATCCAACTGGAATGTGCTACCAAAGTCGCCAGAGTAGAGCCCATTCCAATTCATACCGACGAAGGTAATCATCCTCTCCAAGACGGGGAGTGAAAAGATCTTGAGATAACATTCCGGCCCGTTTAGAAGCTTCTGGCTATTTTCCATTGCTTCCTTTACTTTCTCTAATTCCTTTTTTTTCCTTGCTTCCATTGCTTCCATTGCTTCCTTTACTTTCTCTAATTCCTTTTTTTCCCTTGCTTCCATTGCTTCCGTCGCTTCCGTCGCTTTCCTTGCCTCGGTGGAGGTCTTCGACCTAGTGTTACGTGTCTCCTCGCGTTCTTCAATCTTCTTGATCTCATCATCCGCTTCATTTTTTGCTTCTTTCAATATACAGATGCAGAAGTTCTTAAAATGCTTGGGTTCCGGCGGCATATCCCTTTCGCCCTTAGACACGAAGGAGTCCCCGACCCAAACAAAAAGCCATGAGACAAAAGAAGAACATATAAGAAGTAGTGGAGGAATACCCGCTGATGCCACTGATGCCACTCTCCACATAACCTTCTCGACATTGGACGGAAATGAGAAATTCCATGCTATCACATGTAAAAGACCAATTATAACCATGAACAAAATGAGACAGGGAAGGAAGGTTCTATTGACATGAGAGGGCCGTAAGGTGTCATTTCTGAAATATGGTCGGCGGCTCTTCCAATCTCCATTCGGCTTTCTGTCCTTTATAAGATCAAAGAAGCGGTATGGTTCGTAGAGCTCTCTCAAGTCTTTATAGGTAGACGGAAGTTCGATCCAGATTTCGACGTTCTGTGGCTTGTTCCAGCGTATTATGTATGTGATAACTGCACAAGTAGCAAACGCGACAGTCATGATTTCAAGCTGAGATATTGGATGGTGAAGATACGCTCGAGCTATGGCCGAGAGGAGGATCCACAAGATTTGTAAGAAGGCAATTGTCTTCACGATAGCTTCTCGTTTGACCATACGGTCGATATGAGCCACCGAAATCGGCGCTTCTCCAAATTCTGGTGCCTTTGCTGTCGTTGGCTCTGTTGTCGTTGGCTTTGCTGTCGTTGACTCTGTTCTTGTTGGCTCTGTTGTTGTTGATTCTGTTGTCGTTGGTTCTGGTATCGCTGGTGACTGGTCACTCTGTGAATCCTCTACTTCTAGATATTGTATGAGCTCTCCAGAAGTAAGAGGGAAAATGGCAGTTGCTTTGTTCCTGCTCCTAGTATTACTCATGAGGTCTATACGAAAACCCCCCATATTTGCGAAGTGAAGGTGCTTCTTTGACCAACCACGATTCTCTTCATATGTCAAATCGAATGGACGACGCTGACTAGCAAAATGTTTATCGAGCTTCGCATTGTTGCGTTTCAGAATGCTCCAATTTCTGGACACCCAGAGACGTTCGTCAAGCGCCTGGGCTAAGATAAATTCAGGAACCAGAATCGTAAAAGTCATCCACTTGAGATGATGCAAGAAATTCCCCAACATGGTTTTTGGCTTCTGGCTAGGGACGTTTGGGTGGTGGATGGTCCAGGTACAAGCTATGATGGTCAAGATACAACTCTCAAGAATGTTCGTAGTTCCACGCTGAGCGGGGTTAGACTGCCACCCGACCAAGCCATTGCCTTCGGACTGAGAAGGTTGTGTGATGTTCTGTGCTATGGTTGCGGATGTTAAATAGAGGAGTATCAACTCGAGCTTAACGGGGAACTTAAAGACCTCGGCCATCATGGCTAGAGAAAATAAGATCTGAAGCGGGCTTGTAAGTCTTCGGTGCTCCTATACAGAAGCCCAAAAAGACTAGGAGACCCCTTTATACCTCATCTTTACACAAGGCTCCCCATGTGGAGGAATAGGAGCAAATTGCACCCGTAATAATACGGCCTACCTACCTAGGTAGGTAAGTTCGTCTATCTCTGGCCGTTGCATCGAGCACATCAGCTTTCCAATATCCAACAAGCCACACATACTTACGCAAATCCCATTCGTCAAAAATATCTCACTCAGCTGGCTGGCTGCAAGTGCCTGTCTAATGTGGGCAGCTGTTATTGGACGCCACAATATCAATATGGAAGCTACTCCGAGCCCTGAATGCAACTGTCAGCAACCCCTGCTGCGAGCTGATAGACAATCCATCTTCATCCCAATATCCAATACCGCCATCTCACCAAGCACTTCCGTCAAGTAAATTTATTCTATCCATCTTGTCTGGCGACTTGTTCGACTTCAAGGTCAGACTGCCAAGTTTGCGATCATGTCTGATGCAGATAACGCAATCAGGCAAGGCTCCAAAGAAAGCTCGACGGCCCGCATCAGAAATGAATCACTTCCCAAGGACGAACAGCAGGGTTCGGGTCCGTCAAACAATAAACTGGCCAAAGAGCTACATATCCAGGTTGAGAAAGGAGGCCTGAAGATGATCAAACAGCTACTAGAGAAAGACAAGTCAATCCTCGACTCTAAAGATAGCAGAGACATGACTGCCTTAGTAATTGCAGTTAGGAACAGGAGGATGAATATTGTAAATAGCTTGTTGAAGCACAGTCCAAATCTTTTTATCCCAGACGAGAATAGAATGACGGCGTTTCATTGGGCAGCACAAAATGGCGACGCTAGCATAATGTCGAAGCTTTTAGCGAAGACGAGTAAAGCCACACCCACAAACAAACAAACTGATAAAGGGGGCTCGAGTTCAGATACGAAAGACAAGATAAGGGAAAGCAGCACCGAGAGTCCGACGGTCGAAAACAGACACGATGGTGGTAAAGAAAAAACTGACCAGGCGATTGAAAGCGTGGCGATGAATATCGACTTGTTGGACTCTCAATGGCGGACGCCCCTCTACTTGGCGTCTGAGAGTGGAAGCGTTAGTACGGTAAGGCTTTTACTAGAAAGAGGTGCAGATGAGCGTCTCTCGAATAGACGTGGGAGAGCACCGATCGATATAGCTGCCATCGCGGGCAGAAAAGACGTTATTGAAGAGTTGTCGGAGGAAAAGTGGGATACAGGTGGACTGAGAAAGATGCCAGCCTATATTCTCTATCCAAACTTTGTCACTCCGCATAGCAAGTCCCTTGATCTCGGAACTTTTCTCAAGGACAGAGTTACTCTGCAACCTTTCTCCCAAGGCCAGACATCTAAACTCCCGCCGCCCGGCGCGGTGATAGACGGGAGAAATTTATCCGGATTCAAAGCTTCGCTAGTCGAGACTAAGACTGGGCAGTACGGCCCGTGGGCATCGGCAATTGCGGAGAATCTTATGCCCAAGCTTGAGCAGGCAAATGATTACCATATTAAAGTCGGCTGGATAGAAACTAAATTTTTCTACCCTTCTGATGCGTACTTAAATCATTACATGGAAGTTTTCAACAAAGGGAAGGATGAAAGCCAGAAGAGGACGACAATCTACGTGGTAGCGGGCATAAAGATAGCGCACGACGCTTGCTTATACAAACCATCCACCACCGATATCGAACCGACGTCGGAGACGGCGAGTAATAAGCTACT
This sequence comes from Daldinia sp. EC12, assembly GCA_002120325.1. Taxonomy (NCBI): domain Eukaryota; kingdom Fungi; phylum Ascomycota; class Sordariomycetes; order Xylariales; family Hypoxylaceae; genus Daldinia; species Daldinia sp. EC12. The sequence continues at coordinate 814,280 of KZ112937.1, read as the reverse complement.
TGCGAAAGACTTTGTCCTGGCAGTCTGCTTATGGAAGCTATCATACAATGGGACTAAATCTCCAACAAGGCCTGAAGACATTCTACAGGAACTCTGTGGCTGTGGGGATTATATAGCCCCCGTTAAGAAGGACAAGGCTCCGACCAAATCCCGTGCGTCTATGGTCTTTGAAAAGATGCCGTTCTTGGGTAGAAAAAGATCCAGTGGCTGATACCGGCGTGAATGTAGTGGGCAACAACCTGAATTTGGAAGGCGGACTCCTATTTGCCTTGGGCTTAGTATGCAGCTGATATAATGTCATTCACATAGAGGATATCTAAACACTGGCTTTGCTAGAGCGGGATGTGCAAGATTTTCAGCCTGAACCTTTGCCCTAGACCCCGGCGATGATAATTGAGATTTCTCTTTACTGGACCATATCACGTACTATGTGGTCTTATCTGACATGATACTTATAAAGTCATATTACCTGGGAGCTAGCCTGGATATCACTAATAGACGACTGGGACTTTCCATTCATGATTGCTTCTTTCAGCTTCGAAGTGTCTACTTCCCCACCCCTTGATTCATCCTTCACCACATCGAAATCGGAGACTCATGTCCTAAGTAGCACTTGCCTCCAGCTTTCTAAAAATCACGTCCATCTATCCATTTAAAATGTTACAGCTATTTGCATTTGCACTCTTGTTGTAGAGATGCTGGGCGATCTCCGTGTGCCTTGTTTACCTTTTGCGCTGATACGGCGTGAGGAGACTAAAGTCTCCAATCTTGAAGGGCACTTCTCCCTTTATAAGGATTTTGATAATACCAATCTCGCCGCAATCGAAAGTAGATCTACCAAAGTAACAGTAGAAGCAATACAAGCAAACCCCCTCGGACAAAACCAGACAGATTCTTCC
>KZ112937.1:401617-813360 GCA_002120325.1 Daldinia sp. EC12 | reverse complement strand
CCCCTTTTTTTTTTCTCGTTAACTTCACATCCGCTCTAGAGCAGGACCCCTATACCCCTGAGACATACGCAATCTGAGCGGCAGCTGCTATTCATACCTACACATAACGTCCTATACCTGACCTCCGTAAAAGCCCTCTACAACTCAATAGACAGGTATCTTGACCTACAAATGAAAATGTACATGCTCATCATCCAAATTTCTTGTCCGATTTTATATATTCCATTCAATTCTAATATATCTAAGGTAAGGGAGAAGGCTCTCGAGTTCACTGCTATATTGCCCACATGTCAAGCATCGCCGTAAAGAAATCTCTTCATTATATTCACGTTTGCCATGTTACGGCCATACTCTAGTTTAGCTGTAATTGGTCTTCTTATTGATCACCTCTAGTAAGGGTGCTCACTCAAAAAGGGGCTAATTTCAACCCCCTAGGCCCCCGCAATACCACCACCAAGCACCTAAAGCATTGCTTGTTCAAATTGAATAACATAAACGATATGGTACTAAATCAATGATGCGTCTATTGTTTCGAAACGTAGGGTATGAAGACCTATTTGAAAACCCTCGGTAGCTACCTATTTTACATGTGAATGAATAAATCCCCCAAATTTCTCTTATGGTATATCCCTTTTCAGATTTTGGTTTCAGGTTAACTGATTTGATAATAATAAACACTCCGGCGTGTTATATAATTCGTTCTAAACTGCAAAGGCCACTCTGGCGTTGCGTTTTGATGGCCTCTCGTGTGCCTCGGCATTGGTGTTCTTATCTACTGATTCACCAGCCGTCGAGGATAAACCATGCGTCCGTTTTAGACCTTTACTTATTCGAAATGGGATGGGCGCGGTTTTGTCTGTTGATGTGGTTGCGCCCGGCCCTATCTTAGCATCTGGGCTACCTGTGATCAATCCCTCATCCGGGTGAAGCTCGCGACCGAATTCTCTACCAAAAACGTATTGAGGAGTCTCTAACATCGCGGTTTGGGCAACACCATCTTCTTCGTCAGGCAAAGGTACTATTTTTGCATTTAAGATCCATCGATATATAAGTCTGTCGTCCAAGATTGACTTCACTTTACTATGCTCGGCGTGGGTCATCTGCTTGCGACGATTCACAATAACTTCCTCGATACTGTTTCGCAAAACTAGAGTCTCGACGGACACCGGCTTCTGTTGACTGATTCGTCGCGCTCTCCCAATAGCCTGCGCCTCGACCTGAGGGTTTAATACTGGGCTGATGAAGTAAATCCGTGAGGCGGAGCGCATATCAAGGCCGAATGCGGCTTGGCTTATATCCATTAGAAGAACCCGAAACTTTGGGTTGTGCGTAAACGTAGCAACATATTGGGCTCTTCTATCTGCGCTAAGACCGGCTCTTGCGTAGATTAAATGTTGGATTTGTAACTATAATTCTAGTAAGTAGATATACCAGAAGGTAGACGTAGATGTGGCCTCTTACAATATCCAGCACACCAGCCAAGTAATATGCAACATTTTCGTTGTCATAGAAAACAATAATTTGCTCCTCGTCTTGATACTTGACGATAGAATCAATGAGATAAGAAAGCTTGGCGGAGACAGTCGAGATGATTCTAGTCTTAGCTAAAGGCTCCGCAACCTTGACGTGGACCGTTGGTCCGGTTCCAACGTCTTGTACGTCTTCGATGAGCGGTTGCGGCACCTTTCCTAACGTACCGGATTTCGGTATCGTATGATAATCACCTCCAAGTGCGGTGTTTCCTGCCAATGCCGAACCTTGGCTATGCTGTGTTGGGGCGTAGCCGGAGGCATCCATTGCCGTCATCAAGGCTTGAGAACGCTCGGCCGCACCTTGTCTATCGAGTCGACCGCTTTCTATCATAAGCTGTAGAGATGTTGGAGCGTCAATGCAGGGATTCAAGAATCTCTGTAATGCATGTATCATCCCAGCGTCGGTGCAAATTGGCTGGCCATCAGCCTCTAAATCATCAAGTGACCAATTCTTTCCATTGCCCCCAGGAAAGTTGTCGATATACAACGGCATGGCGTGAAACTTGTTGCTTACGTCTTTCAACCGGTTCTTCACGGCGATATTACCAAAGTCAATCGCTTGCCTCAGTAGGTCTGCGTCCTCGTTGCTGATAGGAACATTCTTCTTTTCAAGAAACTCTTCTGCAGTCTCTAACGCTTTCGCGATATCTTCAATCGAGTAGAACACGCCGCCAAAGAAGCAGGCTTGCCTTAAGTTCCTAACGAGTTGGGCAAGACTCTTACGCTGCCTCTCGTGGAAGAAGTAATCCATGTCTGTCCGCTGTGACTGCACTGAGTTGAATATGATCATCATCGAAAACAGATTTAGAGATAGCTTATCTTGATACGAACCATCGAGCAGCACAATCTTTTCTTCAACCTGGGGAAGCAGTGTGCTAATATCTGAGAGCTGATGGCGAATAATGAGTGAATTCAGAGCAGTCTTCAGACAATCTTTGCGGTTGTGACCCTTGGCGTGTTGCTCTTGATGCATCACATACGTGTTCCAATCTGCTACACTATCGCCAACCTCGTCTTTCGTGTTGGCCCACGGACGAACCTTTAGATACTTTGCCGCAAGATTACCGATTCTTTGTAAATCCTCCCGTTCTTGTCGTAAGGTAGACTGCATCCTCACATTTGTACCTTCATTGGTACTCCCATGTTTTGTTTCGGAAGGTTGCTGCTCAACACCGTAGAGACCTCTCGAAGGAGTTCCCGTGACGACCCATCGGGCAGCAATCTCAAGGCGGTCGAGGGCTCTCATAACATCACTTTTCCAGCTTCGACTATTGTTTCCCAACTTGTGGCCTTCGTCGATGATACATCGTTTGAATCGAATGTAGTCAAGAGCACAATATACATCTGAAGACGGACCATCACCCAAGTGTGCGCGGTTCCTCTGGATCCACTCGAAACGGCCTTCAGAGAAGAGGATCAAGTCATAACTTAAAAGTGCGGTAAGTGGCGGGATTGCTTGCTTCTCTACGAGTATGAGAGTCTTTAAACCAGATGTATGCTTCTTAATCTCATTCTGCCATTGTTTCACAAGGTTGTTAGGGACGATAACGAGAGTAGCATGGCTCAAATAGACTTCCTTGGGCGGTACAATACGAGTTGCGGTCCTGTTACTTCTTCTTGGTTCAACCAAGGTGGTTCGTATCTTATAGATTGCACGGTTTTCTGGTCGGGTCAAAGCATTTATGCAGTTCTGATACTCATAACCAAACTGAGCAGCAGATGCCTCGAAATAAGGCCTCCATGCTACAGAATGCTTATTTGCTGTGGCTGCGGCCATGTCAAGTAAGCTGGCGTTCTTCATCCTGGGAGGGACTTCGGCAATAAAAGGCTCTGGGGCTTTTGTCGGTTCACTTTTTGTACAGAGAATGAGGGCCAGACAGATAAGAGTTTTGCCAGCACCCACTATGGCAATAGTCAGCGATTTTTATCAGCGGAAAGTAATCGTTGGATGATAGGTTATTGGTGCTTTCTGGAAACGATCATAGCTTTTAAAGCAGTGCAAGTATGCGATGTCACTAGTATGAATAAGAGGTAGAGAGGATTATTGAGGCATTCTGGGGTTCACTCACTCTCTTCGGCAAGGATTCCACCACGCACTCCATCATAGTATCTAGGTTCTCTCAGAACGATGCCTGAAACATCGTCAAAGTACCAGGGCCGTCCTTCTTGATCAGGTACAGACCGAAATCGGGGATCAAGAATTCTACCAGGGTTTTCTTCGCGTTGGAGCATGAGTGCTGCCGATTTACCTTGATAAGGATAAAGCTTCGTAGTGAGCCCAGGAACTTGGCTCTCTAGTAGACATTGCATCCCGTCGCGGGTGTCAGGGTTGGTTTCTAGTTCAGGGAGAGGGTTTGGAGAAGGAACACTATTGAACATGATTAAAAGGGATGTGTGTTCGCCATCAACCAGATGGCCATTCTGGGGTTTCTGCTCCTCATAACCTTCTTCACCATTCCATGATGTTGATGAGAAGTCCAGCTGGGATGTAAGAAGCGATATCGCTTTCAGAAGGTCATTTCTGAGATCAGTAGTGCTTCTGCCAACGTCTTGAGGGAGGATGTAAACTCGGATGCGACCACAACTATTAAGGTTGGAGGCGAGTCCAAAAGACATCTGGATCCACCGAGTTTGCCATAATGCAATAAATGGTTGCAATAGAGGTAGCCTGAGGAGTGCCTCCCGTACTAGGTCTGGAAGGCAGACGGGCCCAGGGATATCATCATGGCGCCGGGATAGGAACTTCCATGCCTGTGGCTTGAAATTTCCCCAAAATTCAGGTGATAATAGGTGAATATCGTCTAAGGATAACTTAAGACATCCGGCGGGGATATATTTGTTGAGCCCTGGAATGTCCAATCCGGCTGCCATTGCAGCACGTTGTTGGTGGTACGAGGAGCTGTGTTAGTGAAGGCGGATTTGGTCCACAAGTTAAGTACCTAAGCCTCTGCGACGGTATTACGGCTTAGATAATTGTTCAACCCATGTTATGGTGGAAAATGACGGGGATGTAACATGAAGATGTATATGAAAACTTATTAAAGTGAATAAATGGTTGTCTAAAAGGAAGTAACAGTCTTGATACAGGTAAGATTTATTAGTAAGAAGGAACAGGGGATGTCCAACTAAAAGGCAGCCGCAAATCTCCAATACCTGCATTATATGTGCTTTACAAGTAGGGGCGTCACCTAATCCGCAGCTTTAAGCATATTAAGCAGCTTAATGCATTTAGTGAAAGTATTAGCATCCTCTATGTGGACAACACTTCCTTCCTCAACTTTTTGATATACCATCCACTTGCGCACCTTATTTAGGAGTATTAAGGAGGCTAAAACTTACCTAGGTGGGAGACGTTTGATACTCAGCTCAAATATAAAACGAAAATTCAACTAGACAGACAAAAAAAGCCACGTTATATTATACGGCATAAAGACCTAAAACTTACCTATATAACCTAACGAAGTGAGCACGTATATAATTCAACGTATTATCACAATTTAATACACACACATGACTTAGCAGAAGTAATTATGCTGCTTTAATTCGAGCTTCGACAATGTATATACGGGACAATGATAAAACTGAGTAATAAGTACAAATGGAATGGCCACGAATCGGCCAAGGGTATCGAAGAATTATGCTATATATAAAAGCCATCACTACCGTGACTAACCCCCATGAGACTGACTATATGGATATAAAGAAAAGGTGCTGTAGTATAGAAAAGCTGCTTCTTTTTCCTCATAATCGTGATCCATATATGATGATAAGCTCCTTAATAATAAAAAGACGTAGGGGGGTAGCAAAGCATTATGTTCTGAAAAGGGGGGAAAAAAAGGCATTCGTAGCCTTCGCTCGACAAACACGATGCGCCCTATCAAATGGTATAATTCGCAAAACGCCCGATTATATGTGCATTAGTTATTACGCGGATCCGTCCATACTCTCTAAAGCTCGTCTCGCCACTTCTATTTTCCTCCGGTATGCCCGATACTCAGCCGAGCCGCGGCTGGATTCGGCCAAACCAAGAACGCATCGACCAAGACTAGCAACCAAACGCTCAACAAGTATTCGATCGTCTTTTTGCAACATCTCGATCGGAGTTGTTCTGCTATCACCACTCTGGCTGCTGGAAGTACTCTCGTTAAGAAGGACTTCCGAAATTTGCTGCAACTCTCGGTCCGGTGATTCTCGTGGCGTTAGCATGCCACCGTTAACCTTCGGCTTATTCACCAAAGGAAAGCTCCTATGCGTCTTATTCGAATCTAATGACGACACTGAAGGACGATGCATAAATGCCGCCGCGCTACTCTGCGGTCGTCGAAGGTCGGAATGCCTAAAACGGCTCTTATCGGAACTAGAATCGCTCGTCTCGGTGGAAAATCCAGTTCGTCTTGATGTATCAGGTGTGTGTGTCCGAGCACGTTTCGGTACTATGACACCGTGCTCGTGGTAAACCTCCACAAACTCATTTTCTGCTCGTGTGCTTCGACCCTCTGTAGCTGTTGCAAACGAGTCAAAAGATGAGATAGAACCGGTACTGCCTCTACGAGAATGCCTTCCAATTCTATGAGAAGCTGATGCCGTCGTGGTAGATGCAGCCGGTCCTCGGGTCGTCTCTACCGAATCTTCGGAGCTAAAGCTTGCGCGGCTGCCCTTGTTCCTCAACCGACTTCGGCTCATACTACCCATCGCACTGTGCAAGAAGAAATGCTCATAATCGAAAGCATCTTCACGATCCTCGTGGGAAACCTGGTTTTGGACGGAGTCGTAATACGAAGACGCGCCACTCTCGCTTGCACCGTCATCTATCAGGTCCTGCTCCTCTTCTGTCTCCACTTGTTCCTGCTGTTCTTCTTTTTCTACTTCGTCACTGTCGTCCTCGTAGCCATCCTCCGTTTTCATATCCAAGTCATCTTCTACTTGGTCGACCATTGGCGGTTCATAATTTTCAGATGAAGGAGAGCCACTTTTCATGTTCTTTGATATTATTAGTGGGCTTTCACCCAAGACACCATTTTGAATCCGCTCTTCGTTTGTCTCAGATGCCGCATGCTTCGTTGCCAAATGCCCCTCGCTAACATCGATGGTAGAGACATCGTCATTCGATTGTCGCGACTGATAGTCGCTGTTGATAGAACTAGCATCATCGTATTGCGCCGTGTCAGCATACCACTGATCAACCCGAGCATGCGTGAAAGGGCTAGGGGTTCGCAGGCTTTGGATACTTCGACGCTTTAGACTATCCGCTCTAGCTTGGTCTCTTAGTGTGGATAGTCTTCCTTTGAGATCTTTCATATGGTCCTTCAAGTCTCGCATCTGCGCCGTCGACACAGACCGCCTCACCCCTTTGTCCGTGTAAGACGGAGTCAAGAAAGTATCCAATCTCGACCCCTCCAAACTTGGTCTCGACGAATCCAAATCTTGTGAAGCATCATCTTCGCTTAACGGTCCAAGGTTAGACTCCTTAGCATAGAAAGATGTTTTGGCACCCTCGTTGATGTAATCCGCACTACGAGGGCTGTGGAGAGGTGGTCGATACCCGCCTGCCGCACCTAAAGCACTCGAAGATCTCGGTACATATACACCTGGCTTAACCACATCAAGCGGAAGGGTAGGGATGTTGTTCTCGCTAGATATTCTTGTATGTCCATGGCCGCTGTTACGATTATTGTTATCATGATCGCGATGGATTGCCGTTGTAGGCCTGGACATCGTAGGTGAAGGCGTAGAACCTGAATCAGTGGATAGAGTAGGGGAGTAGAGCGTTGTTCGTGCCCGGCTTAAATTTCCTTCCATGGTCTGTTATACATTAGATACACATCAAGGTCAGTTGTATGTTGGGATCCTCACCGTTAATCGCCGTTTAGCATTTGCTAAAATCTGCTCCGCTCGTCGACTCAATACAGTTGAGTACCTCTCCTCTCCAATTCTAGCCCGGACCTCACTATTCGGCAGGATATGCCCCTGTATGGATGCGTCATCAATAAAAGAATCGGCAACACTTTCCTCGTCATCGCCTTGGAAATTGCTATCGTCGACGCTGACGGTGTCGTCAAAATCGGCGAACATTGCGGCTTGCTCGTGGGTGGTGATGGTGCTTGTCGAGTCCATCGATGCTCGCCTATCGCGAGAGAGCTTCGAGTCCTTCTTCTTTAGCGTTTCGTAGTGCATCATCGATGCTGGTTGTATCGAATCGTCGCTGCGTGTAGACCCAGACCTTCCCTTGTTCGGGGCACAGGTACTCTCAACTTCTGTAACCTCACCAATATCCGAAAGCATTGTCCCGTTCCCGTATATGATTGGGGTGGTCGGAGTGACGGGCCCCGTGAAGGCCTGAGGCGTAAGATCAAAGCTCATATTGGCAACCTGCGTATTTTTCCACATGGTCAAAGGGGACTGCGACCTATCTGGGGAAGAATAGGAATCCTCGTAGTCTGGTAAAATCATATCTGGGTTGGTCAACGTAGGCGACGCTGGTTGAGGCGGATAGGACATGGAACCGGACCCCGACCCGGACCCTGAGGCCTGAGCCTGGGCTGGCGGAGTAGTGACCGTTCGTGTTGGCGCCATGAGGTTAGTTAGCTATAGTCTTGGATGTCGTGAGGTTAGTCGTCCGCGCAGGGCAAGGGAGTAGAATACTCGCGAAACCCCGCAAGGAGATGACTACCTAGAGTCAAGCAGAAACAGGTAACACAAATTAGGACAGCCTGCAGACTGCCGTTAGCCGCACTGCCTTCCGCAGGCAGATGCGAGCGTAACAATTAGGTTGATACCAGTGTATCCAAAGGACCCCGAAGAGCTTGTGCAAATTCGTAACTTCGTAGTACTCGGGAACAAACAGCGGGAAGTAGAGCGATCTTCGGTCGCGACAGGGATGGAATCACATGTAAGTCGATTCGAAGTAAGGTTTGTTCGGGTGAGCAACTGTGAAACCGCGAAACCTTAACCTGAAGTTGAAAGTTGGCGCGAATCGTTGTGCGAGTCGACGATAACCAGGAGAGATTCGAAGAAATTATTAGTACGGATTTCCGAACAGTTATTCAAAAGCAACAGCTCAACGATTTCCAAGAATTGGCATGATGGAAAACGGTTGGAAAAAGAAAGCAACGCAATATTAATATCCTCCTCAACCCAATATCCAGAAGGATTAACTGCTCTGTTCTTGACTCCGAGTTTGATGTATGCCGATGGTGGGTGTCGAATGCCTATCGATATTGCTGTCGATGTCAATCAATTCCAATATCAACTTCCCTAGTCGAATTGTAATCGCACCGGCGTTCTCGTCGGGTGTCTTGGGAGAACAATTGGTAAATTCGGAGGTGGGCAAGGAACGTGTGAGGCTGTTGGGTTCGACCTGGTAGTAGGTAACGGCACATTACATGTATTATTGTATTATTGTATTAATGTATTACTGTATGTATCGAATTGTATGTGCTTCAATCAATTCACGTATTCGCGCAACTGCTTTAATTGGATGCTTAGTGCTATCCGTACCTGACCTGCCCGGGCCTTGCTAGCTCTGGGGTGTTCCTAGTCGGTTAATTGGTTGTTTGACCCGGTGGAGCACACGTAAAATGACGAAGCCTCCTTTTGGTTCTTGGACCACCCAGACCCTAATTTTTTCTTAGCGTAAGCCGGTGTTACACCTGCCGGCTTTGGATCGCCAGAACTACTTTTCGAGGGAAAGAATTCAACTAGAGAAAATTAAGCATCCACCTTTACTTTTAGTGCATACTCTCTACCTATAAACGTATAGAACCGTTGGGATTATGTTAAGTAATCTGGTATTGTACGAATAGAATATGGGGACGAGGATAGGCTAAAATGTGCTCGGTAAAGACTCGATGAACAGCAAAAACTGAATAAGCAAGGTTTATTTTATTCATGCCACCGGCCCCAAGGAGCGAGCTTCCACATTTTCCACATTCATGCATGCAGCAAGCTAGGATCCTCAAAAATTTGCAGAAATTCCACGATGCTATGTGATTGTGAATAAGGGGTAGGGAAACAAACGTGCAATAGGACGGCGAGGTTACTGCTGAACCCCTTGTCACGTTTCAACGCGGTACACTATGCAAATGCAGAGACGGCAAGGTGGGCCATCTTCAAATGTGAGGTACCTAATGTATGCAGCGTGCAGTGTATGCAGGTAATCTAGCACGTACAGAATTACCGTTTTCTACGTGTAAGGGGAGGGGGTTTGGTGGAACTTAGAAGGAATCACATACTTTTTAAATATGCAGATAGAAAAAGACAACCCGAAATCAAAAGGCTCACGAGACCGATTATCGAGATTCAAACATTATGAAGATCAAATCTCAATAAATTAACCATGCTCATCTTTGCATCGCTGTCTATAGATGGGGCTTAAGAAAATCCAAGCATGAAAAATGAAGCTTAGAATGGAAGCCAGCGGAACTCCCGACGCATTGGGACGGTCCGCTTGGACGGACTAATAATATCGTACCGGTCAAGTCAAGATTGGCGGATTGGTTCAAGGCTCTTTTGCCTTTTCGCGAATCGCGACTCGGTATTTCCATGGTTTCATGTTTTACGAGTGGAGATGCGATTTCACGCTATTCCGCATATGGACATAACAAGTGCGTGCATATCGCTTTAAAAGAGGACTTATGTAATAAATTTCCGAGCTTACTGATTGGCTTGTAGAACCAAGCTATTGAACCCGTTTTTATTTTCCGTTGGAATTTTCACGACAATTTCCACTTCGCTTCAAAATCAAGCTTTTCTCACAATTTTATGAACTCTACGATCTGCTCGATACGCCCAAACTACCATGTTCAAATTCAGCCCAAGTAATAGAGAATAGCCATGAATACGGGGAAGCCAAAGAATATTGCCTGTCTACGTTTCTGCTTTGACTCCGTTTGGTAATTTGTAATTCATTAACGAGTATCTTGATCCAACTTACCAAGGATATTTACCAGCTTCTCAAAATTGTGTAAGTACTTTCTCAAGTCATCTACTTGCACATCTTTTCTAGCCCACTAAGTGATGAGCAATACCAAGAATTCTGCAATGCTGAATAGCGGCCTCTCCAGGCTTGCCAAACTGTGGATACCTTCTTGCCTGATAGTGGTGCTTCAGAGATGAACTTTGATCCTATAAATTCGGTCAACTGACTATGATAATAAATCTTTCAGGATACCCGACTATTTAAGAATCAAGGTCATATATATGCGGATATATTGAGCGTCGAGTTGTAGACAAGTACCTAGATATTAAGCTTTAAGAGCCATGGCTCCTCGTTTCTATATACAAAGTACCCACAAACTTGCGTAAGGCACATGGTCCCAATATAAGCAAATAAGACGTGAAATAAAGTAAGAGATAAATATATAACCAACAAGAGGATCCATTCCTTATATTGGCACGAAGTAGAACGAAACAGCGAAGCTGTTCTGCAAGGAACTAAGGAACCTATGGAACCTTTGGCCATACATATAAAACACTAACAAAACACGGCCAGTACAGTCTCTATTAACTCTTTGGATGTATATCTACCACTATATATACGTGTATGTACAGATAGTTGACTATGGGCATAATATATCAAGAGGCGGTGTCTAGCATTAAGCGTTACAACAAAATCCGATATATGGATAACAATACAATCAGGGCCCTAAACCCATTCCCCCCTATCCTTCTAAGCTTAAGTGTTCACGGGGATATGCTCAGGGTACCTAGTACCCTTCGGCTTAAACTTAGCAATAATCTCATCGATATACGCCATCTCCTCATCCGAGATCTCCACCTTGGCGCCGTTCTCGTTGACGCGCGCCACCGTCGTAGAGCCCGGGATCGGGATGATGGTCTTGGGCGCGCCCTTGCGCCAGGTCGACACCCTTATGGTCCAGTTGATGGCGAGCTGGGCGGGCGTCACGCCCTTCCTCTTGGCGAGCTCCTCGACCTGCGTCGCGAGCTGCAGGTTCGCCTCGAAGTTGCCCGGCTGGAACCACGGCCAGCTGCGCAGCGCCGGCTTCACGTCCTCGATCGTCTTGTACTGCCCCGCGAGGAAACCCCGGCCGATGGGCGAGTACGCGATCAAGGGGATGTCGTACTGCGCGCAGGCGTCGGCTACCCCGTTCTCGAGGATCTCCCTGCTGAATCTTCAATGGAGGGGAGAAAAAGTGTTAGCTGGTTGTCTATATCGTGCTTTGGGGAAAGAATATGTACGTACAGCGAGAGTTCAACCTCGACACCCACGATCTTCGTTATCTTCACAGCCTCGTGAATCGTCTCCGCTCTGACTTCGGACAGCGAGATGCCTCCAATCTTGCCCGTTTTGACGTCTATAAATTGTCAGCTTGCTTCGTAAATAAAAAGGGGGGGAGGGGGAGGCCAAATACTCACACTCATTCTCGATAACCCCAAAAGTCACACTCATAGGGACCCTCGGATCACGCCTTCCAAACTCAAAAATATCAATCTTCTTGCGGCCCTTGAGCTGCCTCAGGCAATTATCGATCGACCTGCGCGTGCCCTCGGGCGAGCCGTCCGGCTCGTGCGAGTGCACGCTGATCTCGACGCCCCCCTTAATGCTCAGCACCACCTTGTCCGCGTCCTCGGGGTATTTGGCGAAGTACCGCTCCAGCAGCACCAGCGAGTTGTTCTCGGGCGGCCCGTAGAACTCCCCGCCGTTCCAGAAGTTCATCCCGTTCGCCAGCGCCGCTTTGAGCGTCGCGAACGCTCGCTCTTCCGGTATGGGCTCCGCGCCCCACGTTAGACCCATCATGCCGAACCCGATGGGCCCGACTTCTTTTCCCATGAGGATAGGCATGTTGGCTGTTTTCTTCTCTTTTCGTCCGGTTTCTCTCTTCTAAGAGGTGTTGTTGGTGGCTTTTCGCAAGGGGCTTGTATGTCAACTACGACGATCTGATGGCTTGATCGACTCTAAACCTCGATGAGACATTGCGGCGACGCGGCCTTTTATATCATTTTTATCCGTGGACGATGGATAGCTATGTCAATAACAAGATGATAGTCGCGGTAGCATGATACTACGCCAATGGTACGGTTTTACGGAACGGCGTTAGCATCTCGGCTTTCCAGTACCTCCACGCGCAAAAACCCGATATTCTAGTCCTTAGTTTAGAACGATAGCTTATTAAAAAGGCGCGTGTTTGTATAGCTTCTCCATAATGTGTTCCATCCAGCCTTGCCAAGTTAGGCACCTAGAGCGGGTATCGAGGATCACTCCCTCTGATCACATACAGCTTATTATGTGCTATTACCACGATGGTCCTTGCACTTCTAAGGGGGCTAGATTATTCAACGTTGCATCCTATTGTTAATATTATTCAGCAATAATTATAAGAAACTTCTATTGGCTTTTCATCTTTATAGCCTTGAAAGGTAGGCGTATAGATTCAAGTCTGATCCAGATCTCAGAGTAAATGTTACTAATAACTTGTTCGGGGTTAAGGGTAATTAGCAGGACTTAATCACAACTTGGAACTGTCACTAGTGGGAAGCGGACTCTAACGAAGTCCGCGGAGTCTAGCCATAACAATCACAGTTTATGTGAATCTTTATAATAGGCGTACTATTAAAATGTATCTACCTAGGATTAGGTAAAGTATTCATTTTCGTTCAAGTGCCTAACGTCATACGAGGATCGAATAACTACCTATATAGTATAATCTCTATAATCTTACACGGGTTATTCTTATTGGTGGAAAACGTTAGTTGTAAGTTTCGCAGCGAGGTTTAGAACCCGATACGTAGCTGAGTTTCAACAAGAAACCGTATAGCCCAATCAAAGTGGTAGTAACCACATGAAAAAGGCGCGTACCAATACAATATGAGGCAATGCCACTGATGATACCTCCCTTAAACCCGATTATCGACAGATTCTATGCCGTTATATTTACGAGGTTCGCATTTATATTAGACCATCGGAAGAAATATGCAGCTCATTTTTTCTGCATTCCTTGTAGATACTCTTGCCAGCCCACAGATTGGATCTTCTCGTCCTTTGCTAACACCTCATTCTTCATCTTCTCCTGATAGCGTATCATACGTTCCGCATACTCGGGATAGGCGCTACCTAAAATCCGGATCGCGAGCAACGCGGCGTTGGTAGAGTTCCCGATTCCGACCGTAGCACAGGGGATGCCCCTTGGCATCTGAACGATGCTGTGCAAACTATCGACGCCATCTAGCACCGACGCCTTCACGGGAACACCTATCACGGGGATATGCACTTCAGACGCGAGCATGCCTGGTAAGTGCGCAGCGCCTCCTGTTCGCCTGTATCAGCAAGAAATTCCATTTGGTAGTTTCGGTGGATGATTGGGGCAGGTGGCTATGTGGGCTCATCGGTGTTTGCTAAATTCATAGGTGGGGTGTGATATATGATAGACACGAGAGACTAACCTGCCGCCGCAATAATAACCTTACAGCCGGACTTTGTCATTTCCGCTGCGAATTTCATCATATGATGTGGCGTTCGGTGCGCCGACGTTATACGGACTTCATAAGGCACGTTGAACTCATCTAAAATCTTTAAACCGGCCGTCATGGTGGTCAAATCCGAATCAGACCCCATAGTTACAGCAACTAGAGGCACAGCTTTTGCTCGTCCCGTTTGCTTCTGTACAGGGCTCTTCAAGCTAATGCGTTCTGCTCGAATCTCGTCCATAGCATTGATAAGAGGTGTTATGATCTCAGCTAGACGCTCAACAGAGGAGAGCCCTGTGGCGGTGATATGACCGATTTTCCGTCCTGGCTTCGATTCCTTCCCGTAGAGATGTACATATACGTCCGTATATTCATCATATGTACTCTCTGCAAGTTCTACGAATCTATTGTGAGAAGTTGGTTGGGCGCCGCCAAGGATGTTCAGCATAATTGAGGAAGGCACTCGCGCATTAAGGTTTGCACCTTTCTGTGGGATAAGGTCCAGTATAGAGTATAACTGAGCCTTATATTGTGACATTTGAGGCACAGCCTCGACTACAAGCTTCCGGTTAGTAAACTGTAGCTACTCAGGGAGGATCCGGGGGAGAGTGAGGGTGATACGATCGTGAAGACCTTAGAGCTTATAATCGAATACAGGGAGAGGAAATAGGAGTAGAGAATGGGTAATACATACTAGTAAAATGACCGGAGTTATGCGGGCGAGGAGCAACTTCGTTGACCAGAATTTGACCATCGGCGAGCAGAAACATCTCTACGGCAAAGACACCTCGACCCCAAAGGCTGGCAATAACATCGCTTGCTACCTTTTGCGCTCGCTTCTTGACGTCTTCCGGTATGCTTCGAGGCGGGTAGAACACCTTGGTACATATGCTGTCTTCATGTATGGTCTCGACGACCGGGTAAGGGAAGACGTGCTTTAAGTTGCCGTCATCATCTTCCGTTCGTAGGACCATGACCGAGAGTTCCATTTCGAAAGGCACCCACTTTTCCGCATATAATGGCTGGTCTCCCATCTGCTCTATAGCACTTTTCAAGTCCTCCGGACCGCTGACCTTGAAATTTCCACGACCATCGTATGAACCTTTACTTCCCTTCAGCATGAAAGGGAATCCGTACTTCCAAGCTGCTTCGTCCAGCGAATCGGCTCTGCCCTCGCCAGATTCTATAGCCATCTGCTCCGCGACAGGAATACCATTTTTAGCAAAGTATTCCTTCTGTTGGTACTTGTCTTGGATTAAGCGTATTGTCTTCCATGACGGATGCACAGGGACCTTCTTTAAGGTGGTACCCTTTCCATCAGGTGATGGGACTTCTACACCTTTTGTCGCTATCTCTTCGAGCACTTCCGTCTCCACATGCTCGATCTCAACCGTGAGAAAGTCCACACGGGAAGCGAGAAGTTTGATCTTCTCTGGATCCTTGAAGGATCCGGTAACATGTAAGCTGTTCTGATTAGCTTGTTTCGCCGGGCAGTCTTCGGCGTCGAGGACAGCAATGGGTATTCCTAAGGGTCCGGCAGCTTCACAGAGCATACGCCCAAGCTGGCCACCTCCTAATAACCCAATCACAGGTTTCTTTGCCGCCATTGTAAGAGAAGATATAGGTAATTGGGATAAGTACCGAAGGAATGACTTATATAAGTCGCGAATTGGAAAAACCCCTCCAAGAAAGTAGAATTTATTGATAATAGCGGGGCCAAGTCCTGCATTATAGAGATTATCGCAAGGTTTTACAAGGACTTGCAGGGGTTTAATTACATACATATTTCTAGCTTGCTACCCCTCCATCCCACCAACCCCACTAAGATCACTTCTCTTTTTAACTTCTACACTTCTTAGCTTCACATTTTAACGGTAGAAAAGCCATATATTGGCACGATGACCGTCTAATTACTATGGGTAGTTGGACATGATGTAATTTTTCGAGTTCTAGTATAAGCACGAAGCACATCTAAGGTGTAAAATATATATACCCGTCGCAATATGTTCCACCTCACATCTCATCATCGCATACCCAGGTGACAAAGATGGACTCGGAAGATGAGAACGGAGCACAGCTCCCCCAGCCTAGGATCTAGTAAGCCGTTACTACATCACACCTCACTCTTCATAACCTCCCTGTCTAACTCTACCTCCCCAGCCCCCTCAAGCTCTTCGACCTAGCCCGATCCCAAAAGCGCCTCCTCTACGCCTGCGCGCCCATGGTGCGCTACAGCAAGCTCGCCTTCCGGCAGACCGTGCACCATTTCGGCACGGACCTGTGCTGGACCCCCATGATCCTGGCCAAGGAGTTTAACCGCAGCCCCGTCGCGCGCGACAGCGACCTCACCATGTCGACGACTACGAGAGACACAGAGGTCCCGACTATAGCCCAGTTCGGCGCCAACGACCCCGTCGAACTGTCCCGCGCCGCTTCCCTCGCCGCCCCCTTCGTCAACGGCGTAGACCTTAACTGCGGATGTCCCCAGAGCTGGGCTTGCGCCGAGACCCTGGGCGCCGCGCTTATGAACCGCCGGGAATTGGTGCGCGATATGGTGGTAGCTACGCGGGAGCGGCTCGCGCGCGACGGGTGGGATGTCGATAGCTTCGGCGCCACCGATAACGACGTCAACGATAACGGTAACGGTGGCGACGACGATCGCGTAGGGCGTAGCGTCAGCGTCAAGATCCGAGTCCACAAAGACCTGCGGCAGACAGTCGACTTCATCACTACCGTCCTAGGCGACGAGCACAATAGGCGGAATATCGACTGGCTCACCATCCACCCGCGCACGCGCAACACCCCCAGCAGCGTCCCTATTAACCTCGAGGCCCTCGAGCTACTTACCTCCATGTTTGGTAAGAAAGTGCCCATTCTCGTGTCAGGCGACGTGTTTACCTTGTCTACGCTCCCGTATACGTCCCACCTCTTAGACCCCCAACCTACATTCACCTCCTCCTCCTCCTCCACCACTACTGCTACTGCCACTACCGCTACTACTCCCAACGAACCATCATCACCCCCCACCGCTTCTTCTCCCTACCCTTCTCCTCCCAACCCCAACCCCAAGATCAACATCCCCAACCTCTCCGGCCTCATGTCCGCCCGCGCCCTCCTCGCCAACCCAGCCCTCTTCGCCGGATACGACGCCTGCCCCTGGGACGCCGTCGACGTCTTCATGAACAACGTCGCGCGCGCCCCCTTACCCCTGAAGCTGGCCGTCCACCACCTCAACGAGATGTGCGGCCCGGGCTTCGGCCCCGACCGCAACGCCCCCGCCGCCTCCCTGCTCTCGAAGAAGGAGCGCATACGCCTCAACGAGATTGGGAACTGGGTCGACGTCATCGATTATATGGACCAGATCAGGAGTCAGCGCGGCGGGAAGAATGGGGGCGTAGTGCGGTTGGCGTGTTGAATATTGAATGAATAAATATATCGTCGGGACGGCATAAAAACGGAAAAGATAGACGGGATATATAGATAGGCAGGCTTACATTTTTTCTGGAATAAATAGATACCCAATACACCGAAGGCATTACTATGACATGTAATTCTTCAATTCATGATAGAGATAGCAGCAGCAATAAGCACAAGCGTTCAGACACGAGGACAAAATGACAATTATGACTTATGCATTTTGCGTAGCTCGATACCTATCAAAAAGTAGTCTGGTATCGAATAGTCCCTCTTCCTCTTCCTCTTTCCTCTTTCCCCCCCTCCCTTAAAGGAGATAGATACCTCTGCTACACACCCTATTCATAATGCAAATGCACCTATGCGTCCATTCTACTGTACAACACATGAACCATAGTAGAACGTAATTGTAACAGAGGTATCGGCAAGACCTGGCCCTTAGAAGGAAAAAAGATAAAAAATTGGCACCGTGCCTCCCTACCCCTCCTCACCTCGAAGAGAAGCCATAATGTGCCATGATCAAACTCCGTGGTTGTTGCCCCTGAGCCAGAACGCCGCATACAGCCTCAAGGCTCGTAGTGGGAAACAAGAAAAAATAACAAAATAAAAACAATTCAGGCATTTCCCAACGTATTGCCTTTTGCCTCCTTAGCCTAGGAAGTCCCCTTGATCATGCCTCCCTATAACCTTGAAACCATTGTTTGAATCATATTACGGGTTTGGTAGTAGAGACCGAGATAGCACCAGCTATCCAAGGCGTATAAATCTGAACCAGAATAAGGTAGGTCTGTTTGGTAATACCACTGACCTGGGTGGTAGCTGGCTCCATGATATTCGAAAAGCGTACGAAGCGCTTTAAACGTTACTCATCTCCTGATGCTGTATATCCTGAGTCGGATTCCTTAAATCGTAAGCGCTCGAACTCAGACAACTGCTCCTCTTCGTAGGTAATCCCTCCCAACTCGTCGTCATTGGATGATGCAGTTCCCTATTCGTACACTTCACCCTCGTCGTCATCGGAGCTAAGACGTTGTCGCTTTGGGTCTCGACTATCCGATGCGAGTGATTCAACTTCTTTCCGCTTTGTACCATTAGCGCCCGGGTGTAGATTTGGATTATTCGCTGCCTCCTTTAAGACAGCGTCCGAATCCCCAGGAGCGGCCTGAGAGGCGGACTCGGCAGCAGCCGTGTCGACCTCTCTTTCTGCCGCTGCTTCATCCACACTGCTAACTTTGCCTTTGGGGCTCTGAGTGGCACTGTCGGTTCTAGGGGTGCCATTAGTTGAACGTATATCGATGTCTTCGCCTCTTCTTCGAGTACTATCGAGGTTAAAGACAGGAGACTGCGAATATGGATTCTCTTGTTTGCGTAAGGGGTTCTCGATGTAGAAGTCTTTGAGAACAAGTATTGCCTTTGCACAATTATCCTCGTTACCATTTAGCGCCTTCCACCATGGCTCGCCATTTACGTCTTCTATTCTTTCCCCAGTGAAACAGCTGGAGAAGAAGATGGCGGCAATCGCGATGTCGCGTGCGTCCATGAGAAGTGGCAAGGTGGTTAGGCATGAGTCGTTCAAGAACGCCCACGCCGCATGTCGTAGATTTTTGTTGTGGATCGACTGCAACTGGCCGAGAAAGTCGTACAATTTAAAGTGCGGGCTCTCGATCATGAGGTCAAAGGTTAAGTTCTCCAGCATGACTTCCTCAAACATGAGGATGCTATCGCGCCATCTCCAATATTCTTTGGATTGCTCATCTACGACGAGCTTAACATTCTTTTGTGCGACTTTTGCGACCGCGATAATGATGTCTTTAGTCTTGCGGCAGTTTTCTTCCGTCTTATTCGCTAAGAAGAGCGCAGTGGCAGCGATGTTCTATAGCGGGCGGAATTAGTTACCTTTTCTTCATTGGGCGGTCTGGGTTAAGCTATTGATAAAACTTACGTAGTGGTGTATTCCATGCTTCTCCTCGACCATGCTACGTCTCATAAAAAATCGGTGGAAGAATACGCCAGCGACGTATAGGGTAGTCTGAGGAAGTTCGAGTAGTATCCCAGCCTGGTATATAAAGTTGACACCCTTTGCTCGCCTTAGCCTCTCCTCCTGCGGTGACAATCCGTCCAAAATGCTAGGGCTGCTGAGGACTTCGTCCTGGGTAAAATGCCATTGATTTGGCATGGCGAGAGGTGTTCTGGTTGGTGAGCGGGTAGGTGATGGCGCGCTTCGTCGCGACTGTGGTCTCGGGGGTGATGTGCGCGACGAGTTTGTAGGTGGTGAAGGGGCTGGGGGAGGTATATCGCGTCTTCTGGATGGCGATTTGGAAGAACTTTTAAGGCTACTTTTACTTGAAGGTGCAGGTGAAAATTGGTACGGTTCCCGTTGAGGAGGTCGGTATCTGTCGATGCTCGCCATTTCGTTGTGGCCCGTGGCCCTTGTGGGGAGTTTAAGAGAAGCAATTGCAAGCTCCAGCGGCGGCTCCAGACCTTAGGTCCTTAGGTAAGTCGCCAAAAGGAACCCTTTTTTTTTAAGTAACGTTAATTAGCTGGATCATTTCTTCTGATGTTTCTTTTGCAAATTCGTAGATGTCGAGATTATTATGAGGTTTGTTAAAAGTAAAAGAAGAAATATTACAAAGAAATTATTTGGATGGTAGGATGGAAAGATGGAGATGGTAATTTGAATCTGAATGGTTGCTATCACTTTCCCTCTGAGATCGCCCTTGCTTTCTCTATCGGATTCGTCACTGAACCCATAGGCGTGGGTTTATTAGCGTTTATCGTTTAGCGTTTAGTAAAATGCATACAGTATCGATGTATTATCCCTACTGTGTAATTGTACTGTGGCATCTTGTTCGTTCATATCACACATTTGCCATGTCAATTAATCAAGTAATGAGGTCTTCTCAACACAGCAAGATTATTTCTATTGGGTATCTTCCGAGCTTGCTTGTATTTCCCTTCCAACTTTGATAATGTTACCTGGTGTAACTGGCTAAATTCCCTCTCCGTCATTCCGACCCCATAGCTTAACTGTTCTATCATGTCCACCACTGACAATCCATCTCGCATCTCTGCTAATATCTACACTCGCAACCGGCCCAGTATGTCCTTCCAAGGTCTGTATAAGAGTCCAGTCATCCGCGGAAAAAACGTTGACCTTACGGTCAAATCCACTGGACACAAAGAACGTGCTCGACTTTTTCGGGAGCTGGTTTCCCTTCTCGTCGAGGCCTGGGGGAGTACCCAGAATAGGATCGTCTAATCCCTTGTACCATCTGAGGTCCGAAACTGCACTAGTATGGGCTCCAATACCGCCAGTTCTCTGGACCTTTCTTACATCCCAGCATTTGATCCAGCCGTCTGCTGACCCGGTTAACACTCGATAACCGTCTGAGCCCCAGTCGATGCCGTGAATGGGTTTGATGTGTCCGTCTCCATGTCCATCTAAAATCATGACAGTTCTCCCGGACCTCAAGTCCCATATTCTTCCAATACTATCTAAACCCGCACTAGCCAGTAGTGACCCATCAGAGTTGAAGCTGATAGCGAAGACACCACGCGAGTGACCTTCTTGTAGTAGTAACTCTGTTGTTGACTCGACATCCCACAGACGCCATGTAGTGTCTTCCGATGCTGACGCAAGATACCGCCCTGAGGGGTGGAACTCAACTCGACATACTCTTTGACCATGTCCTTCTAGCGTCGAAAGTGGTGTGTCCTTATTTAAGGACCAAAGGTTTACTTGGCCCTCGGCCCCTCCTGAGGCTAAATTCACTGTTTCTGGAGAAACATTACTCTCAGGAAGGGTCGCGCCGGGAAACCATGAGATGCCACTGACTCTGTTGGTATGTCCCCGTAACGTCATCTTCTCCTCCAACGATGGTATTCCAATCAGCTTGATGGATCCTCCCCAATTCCCGGCAGCAACAAGCTCTCCATTGGGTGATATTCTCGTCATGCTAACATTCCTATCACCCGCGGTCTGACTACCTTGTAATTCGAATGCTTGTAGGCGTTCCTTAATCTCTTTGCGGAATTTGACGTGTGTTCGTAGAGGTATGGACGCTTCCTGCTTTTGAAATAACAGTCTTTGTTTCGCCCGCGGCAGGGAGAAGCGAGCGATGTCCTGCCGCGCTCGTAATAATCCATCGCTGCCCATGGTGTAGAACTCCTCTTCTTGGTCTTCCTGGTCCTCTTGTGGTGCATCCTCCATAGCAACATCTGGTGATTCTGTCGGTGCCTGTTCCGCTTGTAGAGTCAAAAGCTCTCTTAATCTGTCTCGTCTATCCGCCGGGCCTTCGCCAAAAAGTGTAATGGGTTCTCCAAGTTCTCGTAGTTTGGCACGTACTCGACCGTCATCCGTAGGCACAGCCATTGTTGCTGCTCGTCTCTTTCGCTCAAATTGGGATAATATAGCTGACGCTTTCTCCGGCGCAATGCCGGCAGCTGCTGAGGGAATATCATAGTCGCGATCTACGGGAATTTCGTCTAATGACATTCCATGGTCCTAACAAAGGTAAAATGTCAACTAAACAGCACGAAAGATGCTCAGGCTATGTAGACATACCTCTTCAGCTTCCTCCACATACGCCTGTCGCGCTGGGTGCATCATGATGGGCAATAGGCACCGGTAACCTGGTCGCTTCGGCTCTTGAGTGTTAGATAGTATTGGGCTGATTCGAAGTGTTCAGGTTGGCATGCGCCTCAGAAATAGAAGTAAGCGACTTGCGATAAAATTATTTAGGTACAAGTAGATTGATAGCTTTTTCCGAGTTCTTCAAAGCCGCGTTGAAGGTGAACATAAAAGTGGAGAAACACGCTTTTAGTGGTCAAAGCTCCAGGTTTTTAGCTCTAGTTAAGCTTTAAGTCACTGGTAACCTTAGGTAAGAAATAGCAATCACTTCTCAGTTTCAACTGCGATTACTATTCTTTATTAGCTTCGCCTTTGTTGAAGTATACAAGATTTCAATGGCCATGTTATTTTCTCTAAACTGACACGGAGTAGGCTACTAACCAACATTGCTAAGTTCTATCTTGGGAATCAAGCGAAGTGGTTCGCACATTAGAACTCAGGTACTAAATTGTTTACATAGGTACCTAACTAGTTAACCATTGACCATTGTTTATGCTGAGAACGTCAACAACCATCTACAAAGTCCTGGACCCGGACTAGATCTCTTTGTTTGATCTGGTATCGTATCCATTTTCCGTTCCAAGAGTGCCAAAGCCAACTTGTTTGCTAATGCTACGGTTCAGGCACGGATTTCCTGCAGGTTCCCTGCCAGAAGAGCCAACGTGCGTTCCAACGCTGTACGTAGGAGTAGGCTCCGACATGCCTAAGTTTACGAGCGTGGATCCTATCAACTTACTAGGTACATATACAATGCTCAACCGAAACTCATATATGTTGTGATAGTTATAATATAGAGTTGGTAGTCAAGATAACTAACTGGTCAAAACTTAATAATTAACTAACTAGGGTATTTACTATAACTAAATCCTAAATCGTCCAAGTTAACTATATCCACGGTTCTAACCCCTTCTATTACCTAACCATAACGCCTATGAAGTTCGAGTTTTCATACCAAGACAAGTATTAACCGATATGTATCCACAATCTTCATTGTGGTACGATGAAGACATTAAGCTAATGCTGATCACGACAACTAATCAGGTAATAATTATTATTGCATTATTACCGATGTCGGGAATTTAGGGGAATAATGCAAAGAAAAACATGAGAGTACCTAGCTATAACCAATATTCTCAATATCATCTTCAAATTAACCAAGTGCAGATAGACTTGACGAAGCCCCAGAATTTCAACTTACCTTTGGCTAGCTCCTCTTTCTGCATTATCTCAGCGCAATATAGATAGGTAAGTAAGTAAGTAGTAAGTAATTTAAAGCGTCTAAACTTCCCGAGAAATGTAGGTAGGTACCTATGCGCATGCAGATGTTCTGACAAGTGTTGATAATATTCCGTGCGTGTTTCTCGACTCAAGTCCCCAATTGGTTGCAGTTTATGCGTTGTGCCTGGTGGTCAGCTTATAGCGGCTAATCGCGGGAAGGCGGGACATGGATTGATGGGTACCTAGCATGGCAGCATGGCACTATGGTGGTACCTGTGGTGGATGGTGGATGGTGGATGGTGGATTAACGGGTTGGAGCACCTGAACAGCCTGAAGGAAGCGTGCTAGGATGTGCTGGGGTCTGGTGTCCGCCTAGCCTGACTACCCCTTGAGGTACCCTTGGCACGGGGCTTGCCAATCTGCACAGCTGAAAATAGAAAAGATTTGGTTGGCTTGTGAAAATTGGAGGTCCTCTCGCTACACCCCGCCCGTAAAAAAAAAAATTATTGTAAGCAAAAGAAGTCGTATTTATTGAATGTGTCTTAGGTGGGCGGCCTTATTAACACCTGCCATGTCCGGTTTTTGCTTCCTCCCTTTTAAATCTTCAACTTTTCAACCACCACCACCATACGGTGAACCAATTTTTGACCCAAAAACAGATTCAATACGCCTCGGCGCGATTAACTATTCGACTGCCAATGCATCAGCAAAACGATTCCGACAGTTTCTCTTCGTCTTTAGTCCGCAACCAGATGCTCACTCCGACCCTTCAGCCTGCGCATCCCGATTACCTCTGCGAAGCACGCGCTGACGCCGAGCGACGACGTGGCTCCCGCCTACCTTGAATCGGGGCGGGTTGAGAGAGTCACATCGACGGACAAACTCTATTTTTATTACTACTTAATTACAGTAGTTACTTAGATATTTTCAAGAAATAAATATTTCAAGATGTTACCGCCTGCTGCACCAGCGCTCACCACCGTTCGCGGGTTCGCGCATACCCCAATCATGTCTGGCGACGATGACTCGGACCACTGCAAGACACCGCCGTTGTCTGCGCGACGTGGTCGGACCCCTCGCCTTGACGATGTAGTCAGCGCTAACTGCAGCCCGGTGCTTCGCGGTCATAACTCTCCTGCCATTAGCGGTATCGCCAAGCTGCGCATGCAGCTAGAGCCTCTCAGCTTAGGCGACTCTCGGTCCAGCTCTATGGCCCGCACTCGAAGCAACAGTCGCCGCCGCTGTATGAGCGGGGCTACCAGTCAAATGGGCCGTAGTGACGACGAAATTTCAGAGGGCGGATCAACCAGTTACGAAGTCCAGTTAGAGCACGACTTTGTAAGTGAGAGCGTACAAGAGAAGAGGTACGGTGCGATTGAAGGCGGATTAGTACCACGGAAGATGCAGGCCGACGACTTCGAGACACTGCGCTGTCTTGGAAAGGGCACGTACGGGACCGTCCTACTAGTTAAACAACGTTCTACAGGTCGGCTCTACGCGCAAAAGCAGTTTAAAAAGGCTTCTGTTATTGTGCACAAAAAGCTTATCGAGCAAACAAAGACAGAGAGGCAGATACTCGAGTCCGTTAACAGACACCCCTTCGTTGTCAAGCTATTCTATGCTTTCCAGGATCAAGAGAGGCTATATCTCATCCTCGAATATGGACAAGGTGGAGAACTATTCACCCATCTTAACACTGAGAAGATGTTTCCCGAGCCTGTTGCTGCTTTCTACATGGCAGAGATGGTTCTAGCCCTATCCCATCTTCACGATACGCTCGGCGTAGTGTACAGAGATTTGAAGCCGGAGAACTGTCTCCTAGATGCCCAGGGCCATCTTCTGCTAACCGACTTCGGCTTGTCCAAAGTAGCAGTAGACGAGGACGATAGCTGCAAATCCATCCTGGGAACGGTCGAGTATATGGCCCCCGAGATTGTTTTGGGTCAGAAATACGGCAAGGCCGTCGACTGGTGGTCGTTTGGAGCGCTAGGTTACGACCTTATGACGGGTAACCCACCCTTCCGCGGTGGCAACCATGCCAAGATCCAAAATAATATCGTTAAACAAAGGCTCGTCTTGCCTTACTTCCTATCGCCCGACGCCAAGGATTTATTGACAAGATTTTTAAAGAAGGATCCTGCGAAGCGTCTCGGCTCAAACATGCCCAAAGACCTCCAGACTATCAAGAAGCACAGATTCTTCCGAAAGATCGATTGGAAGAAGCTTGCGGCTAGGGAGGTTGAGCCCCCAATTCAGCCGATGATTACAGACCCTGAACTGGCAGAGAACTTCGCTCCTGAGTTCACTGAGTTGCCTCTCAGCCCTATTTTGGCCAAGTCTCCTTGGGATGACCTACCACCAAAGGATGGCTCTAAGGAAGACCCATTTGGCGGATTCAGCTACGTAGCTTCCAGCAGCCTGATAGACAACCATGGGTTTATATTTGGCGAGGCGTAGACGCATAGCATCGAGCGCGGGCTGAAGAAAGAGCATTATGAAAGAGATTGCGATTTTAGAGCTAGCATTGTATACGGTTCGACTAGCCGAAGAGGTAGAGGGTTTGATTTTCGAAAGCGGGAGTTTAGCATCACAGTTCTAGACACGAGTGGTGACTGAATTCGAAATGGGAATGGCGTTTAGGAGGCTTCAAGCAGGATGAACTGCGATTGATCCTTACCTGCTTACCATGCGTGACAGGGTCTATGTGATATTGCAACTGACGAGGATACTGCTACAGACCGAACGAAATGTTACAAGCTATAAACCGTACTGATATGATACTATTCTGCATATATCGTACTGACCCCGCCCTGTCTAGGTTAGTCTGTTATTACAAGCGTTGAATTGATCCAAGAGACACGAAAGCGAATAGCTTCGAATATCAAGCACTCTACAGTATGGTATCGAATTAAGCCATATCGACGCCAAAGGTTGAATATCCCGATTTATATATGAAATACAATTGATCATACGAATAATCTACACCAAGGTGAGTGTTAAAGCAATAGATAAAACATTGAATATAATACTCGTACGAGCTTGCAAGTAGTTCTATCCCACGCAATCAGTATTTCCAAGTGATTATTAGAACTGGAAAACATAGCCTCATCCATAACCAGTAAGATAAGATTATATGTGCATTTTCCCATACATCTTAAGATCTCAAAGCTACGGGGCCGGCATTCGTATGTAGTATGTGCTAATAGTTCGCCATCCATCTTGTTGATGATACTTATTTCAGGATGCTGCTGGATAGTAGTATTTCCTAAATCATTACTCGACCTGTGTAGAATAGAGTATCCTACACAAAACGACAATCCCCTAGGTCTTAGCCTGTACAATACCGCGTCCATGGATAGGAGTCATAGAAGAGAGGGCTACCAATAACTCAGCTAAGAAGCTTCAACAGATAAAGTTTAGTTTTCTTCAGTTTTGTCACCCTTGCTAGTCGAGAATGGCGATACTAAGCGTTTTCTTTAGCATAGGGGGAAATATTTGCTCTTACACGTAGTCATAAAATAATACCTCGTATCATCCAAATCTATCGTCGTTTGGGATAAGTCCTATCTAGTTTAGAGTTCGACGATACATATGCCCAGAATGTCCAATCGAGCACATTACCCTGTTTAAACATTGATTGGCACATGGTAGAAGGTGGTCGCGCATGGCAAGATAACACTCTTAGCAGGTATACATAGAATATAACCGGGAAAGGTTAACGGTTGTGACCAAAACGACAGAAACATAAATTATCAACGAAAACGTAAGTTATCAAAGAAGCCCGTCTTCTTTCTCGGCGTGAGAATAAGATCTACAGATACATCATCCCCTTTAGACACCGCAACTCAGCGCATTACTAAAATCACAGGGCGTTGGCATCGCTGACAAACGTTTAGATAATAATAAGTTTCCGCAAGTCAAGTATAAAAGCGAAATGCAGATCAAGTTACCTATCAATAAGTCAAGCTGCTTTTACCTCTTCCCCGGACCCCGGGTAACCCCCCCCCCCNCCTCGCCGTGTGATTCGACGTTGTCCGAGACGGTTGACGAATCACCGTGGCCGCGATTCTAATAACGGTAATGTTGGGGTTACGTCCCAGTTCCCCCATCTGCCGGAAAACGCTACCTTACTTAAACGGAAGCTAGAGAGACTACATTAGGTAGTTATAACATTCGCATATGCCAAGTGTGTGCACTGCCTTCGAACCAAGTCACTAAAGCGTCGGGTCTTTTAGATCCCGGAGATAATTGAGGAAGCTATCGTCGGCGACGACTACGTTCCCCAGACTCGAATCTGCGGAATTGGACAGCTTTCCTGGGGGGTTGTGGATAAGGGCTAAAACCCGTTGTTTTGCACTCGAGATCGGTATACAAAGTGATAAGATACCTAGACTGCCCCCTTGACCCCTAGCATGAACACAACACGTAGGTACATAGCCTCACTATCGTTTCTGCTTAGCACCAAATAAGACCACCAAGGCTCTGCATCTCAGATTGCACACGTAGACACAGTGGCTTTGATCTTATAGCCCAAGATGAAACCAGCGGACGACAAAAAGTCCCGCGCCCTTTAGACCATTGATACCTAAGTACGGCAACATTGCCGCCAAGGGTATTGTGCAAGCATGTACGTATGTGTCCTTGATACAGTAAGGTTGGTTAGGTATGAGCTTCAAGGGAGGGAAAGTCCAAGATCCATGTGCGGCGATGATATACACGGCGAGCACGACAACCTACCTTGGTACCTAGGTATGTATGATTTACATACATCGTTCAGTGAGATCCTCCTTCCTGGCCATGATTTGCACATACTAAGAAAACGTTAAGAACCAACGCGCATATCACTCCCCGTTCCGCTGAATATATGTTAGGCATGTTTCTCCCCTTAAAAGACTGACTGCCCTAACACCTTCTACTCTTCTCTATCTGGTTCGTATTAAAAGTACATGCATACATACATAACGTTAGGTATATCTCAATCTCGAGCACCCGGCGGAAATTTAACTTCGGAAAAAGCACACCCTCAAACGTTAAATACGATAACGACTTGACGACGCCGAGGGCCGCATAGTCAGCGCACACAAAGTAGATTACATCATTTACCTACCTGAAGGCGTTTAAAAAGAGAGGATGTGAGAAGAGGGAAGCCGCGATATATCGCTCAGATTCATAAACTTAGAAACAACATCGTCAAAGAAGCACAGAGGTAAGCGTTGGAAATCCGTATAATCTATTCACACCTTTATTCAGAATTTTTGTACTACCAAACATATACTAACCGCAAGACCGAATCTCTGAGCAGGCATAATATCAATTATACGGCACTGCATAGGGGATAGCTTTCGGTATGGCGGGAATATCGTTACTCACGATCGTGGCGCTGTGTAAGTCAACAACTACCCGTGATCTTCATTAGACTGTCATTACGCCCCTTAAAATCACGACCCAAGAAGTCCTAGAACCAACATCAACGCGTAGTAGAAACGATCCACCCACTAACTTACTCTCCTTTTCCTAGATACGTTCGTATGCACCGCCATCCAGACCTCTATGCCGGTGCAATACTGCCCAATCAGCCAGGTATGCTACCAAGTCGCAATACCAGAGGCATCCGCCGCCAGAAATGGCGGCAACATATACCTACAGCTACGGGCACCGATATCGTACTCGTGGGTAGCCTTCGGTACGGGAGAATACATGAAGGATTCGAGTATGTATATCATGTATCAGGACGGTAACGGCAACGTGACGGTATCCGCGCGTACGGGAACCGGACATAGTAGTAAGTAAAGTTAGAAGTTATTCCATCTCTTTTGCTACCTGTTTTTGAGCCGCCCTGCGGATTGGTTAGAACATACGACTTTCATAGTATAAATAACCCCTTAATACTGTAAGTGCTAACAATTATATTATTCAGTGCCACGCTACAACTCAATCATACAATTAGAGCTCCTCGCCGGTAGCGGACTCTTAGATGACGGACAAACAATGGTCGCCAACCTCCGATGCGGCAACTGCGGCACATGGCCCGGGGGCACCATGAGCCTCGACGCCAGCGGGACGCCCTGGATCGCGGCGTGGAAGACGGGCGACGCCGTCAACAGTGCGGACCCGGATGCGCAGATTCGGTACCACGAAGGGCACGACTCGTGGGAGTTCGACCTGACGGAGGCCACCGTCACCGACGACGCGAACCCGTATGTCAACGCGGAGCAGTTCGACAATAATAACCGTGGTGCGGGCCGGGGCTACGCAGACCCGCGGATCTTGATCACGAGCCATGGCGTTATCATGGCCGTCGTCATGATTCTGTTGTACCCAATGGGAGCGGCGCTTATGCCCTTAACTCGCAAGTTGCTTCTGCACGTTTCGTGGCAGCTCCTTACCTTCATACTCATGTGGGCTGGTTTTGGCTTGGGGTTGGTATCAGTGCAGCGCATTGGTTTTGTAAGTCTAGTCGATACATGTCCCCATATTAGATGTGTGCTGCTTGAAGCTAATGGCCCCCTAATAGGACTTCCACTCGACACATACGCTCCTCGGCACGGTCGTAGTTAGTCTTATGGGGCTTCAACCTGTGCTGGGCTGGCTTCATCATAGACACTATCAAAGACACCAGACCCGCAACGTCGTGACCTACACTCATATGTGGTTCGGGCGTGCCCTGATAGTCGTGGGCATAATCAACGGCGGGCTAGGTCTGAAGCTCGCGGGCTCCGCTGCGAAGTTTATTGTGGTGTATAGTGTCTTTGCCGTGTTAATAGCCATGGCGTATGTTGCTATCTCTATGTGGGGTGAGTGGCGCCGCCGCCGTGTCGGAGGGTATCAGCATAAGAGTTAATGACTCTTACTGGGGATGGAGTAGGACTATAGGAAGAGAAGAGAAGGGATGGGATGGAGTTGTTGAGAACGCTTTAATTGCATTATATGCCTTGGGTACTCTACTTTCAGCGCTGTTGGTATTGGGGGGGGGGGGGGGGGGGAGTGGGTAGGGAAGTGTGAGGTAGATGATGATATGAGAGGTTGAAAGAGAACGATAGCAACTAATATGGTAAGTGTTTTATAATTTTGATGATGGGGAGTGTAGTTGTTGGACAGGATTGATACGATTTATGTTATTTAATACGATCTAATGGCAAGCATCCTAATACGTTTGAATATGAAGTAGTTGAGCTGCGAATAAAATAGATGTAACGGGTAGTATTATAAGAATTGGTAGAAGGCTGCCATGTATGGATGTATACCTAGGTACCTGTAAGTTAGGTAGTTACATAAGCGGGATGTCATGGTGGGGTATTGGCTGAGAGTATCACGTGACTGACCAATCGGAAGCTCTGATAACTCCACCTTCAGCCACTTTCGGCGCTAAGAATTGCAAGGAAGGGAAACGCAGCCGGCGGCGAAGGAAAAACCTCAATTCGCAACTCTCTTCTCTCTTCCCACGATCCCCGTCCCTCCGTCCTGCACCACCATCATACCACCACCACCACTCACAAACCGTCAATTGAGCAAATCCCCATAACAGACGGACATCATGCTCGTTCAACTAAGGGCCTCGGTAAGTATCCAATCTGAATATTTTATTCTACTTATCTTTTTTTTTAAAGTATTAAGACAAGGTGTCGTCATTGTGAGGAGCTTGTTCGCTAACTTTTTTTTTTTTTTTTTTTCAACGCTCAGACTGCTCGATCAGCCGCTTCGGCTATCACCCGCGTGGCGAGGGTAAACGCCGTCAGAGGATTCATCGCTCCCACCGTTTCGCGACGAGGTAAGATTCGAATGTTCATTTATCATAGCTATACCAAGTGGATTGATTATAGAGAGTTTTGAGAGAAGTGCGCTACTGGGATGCGGCCGGAACCGGAAAAAGAGGAGAAAACATGCGGCGAGAGAAGATGCTATCCGGCTAAGCAGCTTGCATTCTCACCAACGAAACAATATGGCTATGATATAAGAGGATCATAGAGCTGAGGACTATATCCCACGTGCAATTATTTTCTTTCGCAACTCTCAAACCCTCTACATCTTTTCATAAGCATAAGAAAAGGCATTATACTAACATAATACCGCAGCCGACTTCGTACAAGAGCTCTACCTTAAAGAGCTCAAGGCCTACAAGGCCCCTCCTGTCAAGGACTCCGACTCTGTTGGCCAGGTCCAGACCTTCACATTACCCAAGACCCCCAAGTCTCCCGAGGAGACCGACCTAGCCAGCAGCTTGAAGGAGTACGAGAGCATGGCCGTCGAGGTCGAAGGAAACGAGGGTGCCGCCGCCAACTCGTCGACACCCGCCGTCGTAGAGGACTGGTTGGTCGACGAGGAGGATGATGAGGGTGCTGCCGCTCACCATTAGAGAAATATCCGTGCCAAGAGAACTTAATTACCTAACGTAGGAAAAGAGGAGGTGAAGAGGTGAGGCTGAGCCAAGAAGGAGAAAAGTTCATCCAAACATGAGAGAGCAAGAGTAGAGAAGAGTAGAGAGGCATATGCGCATACTCCCCGGTGCTATGCATGTCATCAAAGAGGTGGTGGAGAGGAGAAATCCCTAACGTCCCATGTACATTTATTCCTAGGATCGCTGATGTTAAATCACAATTTGATCCTTCATTATCAAAGAGCTTACGTTTATCCTACCCTTCTTAGTGAAGTTGTAGTTATACGTTCTGATTGTCAAGTTCGCTGTGTAGATCCATGTCCACGGTGACCTATTATATGAGCAGGCAGATTCCTGTTCCTTCTGACATCTCTAGACTCTATACAACCCACTCTTCTGTAGAGCTGATAATAGATACCTAGGTACCTATACATCAAGGCTCTTAAGATTATCAGAGCCAACCTCGACAAGCACACCGTCTAATAAATAATATCATCTCGTTTATATCTTATATTCAACTTCCAACAACTGTCCAGAGCTACCCTGATAATTCAATAAAGGCCCCCCTATATTGGATCTATAGAATTAGAGCCCCCACCATCGGTCTGCCACCTATCAATGTATTTTATAGACACTCCTGTCTCCTAGATATCCGGAATACTCTCCGCTCAGTTCCAAAATATTTATCCACCCGGTACTGTACGAGCGGATGAGGCACTTGACAGAGAGATCCTTGCTTGTAGATTATAGCTGCATGTATACTCTCACTTACTTGCCTGGCCTAGCTAGAACAAGACCAAGTAGAAATTTGTTATTAAGTTTACCGATCGGTATATCTGGTGAGATATTTCGGCAAAAGTAATTCCTTCTTTCTCGGCAGGCATCCAATGCCACCCATCACAGGTAGCTAGCGTCCCAACCGAAAATATGAGCCTGTAACCTTGGGTCTTCTACAATGAGGGCATTCACATGATCCATGCACCATCGTCGATCATCCGGCACGTCAACAAGCAGCAGTCCCCCCAGGATCTTCTTCTCACATCAACGATTTGGTTGGGATGGGGAGCCGGGGGGGCACTCGATTACCGGGAAATAACGAACCATCAATACTACCGGGGAGAGCATCGATGACGTTCTAAATGCTGCTGTTGCTGCAGTGCTCATCCTCTAGTTGCTTCCCCAACAAGGAGAGGGAGGCAAGATATAAGAGAACGGGAACAAGAAGAAAACAAATACCTCACCCTCGGAACCAAACAAAAATAAAACAAATAAAGCAAATGTGTATGTGCAACGCTAGGAATTCTCGGGTCAGTCATCACCGATGCAAATACTACCACCTACCTGGGTAACTACCTAACCATCGGCCCGTATCCGGCTTTATCTACAGGACGCCGGACGCCATCCCGGATTCCACCCCCGGACCCTCTCTAATTCTCTCTCTCTCTCTCTCTCTCTCTCTCTCTCTCTCTCTCTCTTTTCCTAGTCAAGTCGTACAACACGAATATTCACTCATTCTCTAGCGCTTCGTCCGTCTTTTTATTATATCCCCCTCTCGTCTCCTTATTCGACACCCCTTCCCCTTACCCTACCCCCAATACCCCCCCATACCCCCGTACCCCCTAGCCTCACCCCTCCTCCTCCCCTTCCGCTTCCCCGTTTCCTTACCGCTTCCTCACACACAATACTGACACTCACTCGCTCACATTACACACGCACACGCGCATATCGGAAAATAAAGCAGAACAAATACCCCTTACCTCGTCACCGTCACCGTCAGCATCACCATGACGACTTCTGCCAAACCCTCCTTGCATATCCCAGCATGTCCCAGCATACACCAAGACCAATACATATCCGCGTAGGCATCATAATCGTCTTATATACCACCTAACTCTCTTCTTCTTCCCCCCCCCCCCCCCCNCTTTCCCCCCTTGCCAAAAAAATAAGAACATGCCGTACTACCAGCATTGTGTTTCCCAGCCGAGATACAGACAGCTAAACAGCTGGACCAGCTTAGCTAGCTGGCTCCCCTCCCCTCCCCCCTCCTTGGAACGTGTAGCATAACACAAGAACTTTTGACATGCCCATACTATCTATGGCTTAAACAACCCCACACTGCTTCCTGGTTCGTACGCGCACACACGCTTCTTCTTCTATGTCATCACGCCTTATAGCTACTCCTTTTAGTGATAGTGAAAACCTACAGGGTCAGCTTAATTAGTAACCTACCTACGTCCTTGACCTAATTCATCTTGCCCCCATCGGGAAGAGAGAAAAACGGAGTCATGAACTGCATGTATAGAAGAAACGGAGAAGCAATGGGGAATTCGACAGAGCTTTGTTAGACTCGTCCTACATAGCGTAACACAATTTATAACGTTAAGATGCGTCCCTAATGGAACAAATTAGACAAGCCGCAATAAAACAATCACTGCCTCAGTATTACTACCTAGTATGGTATCGACGTTGACTAAAAGAGAAACTAACGGACGAATTCACATCGCAATTTTGCATTAAGTTATCATAAAAGCAACCTAGGTAGTATTATTTGACTTTTTGGTCTCTTTCTCCTCGTAGGGGGAGTAAGCCCTTCAAATTAGTACGCTATGTACTCGTGTGCGTTTTTTTATCTGCATGTCAGCCCTGCTTCCATGCCTCTCCCGGGCTTGTTATTAGAGGAGCCCATATTCGGGGGCAGCAAGCAGAAAGAGCCCAAGCGAACCTGAAGACAGCCGCGAGAAGCTCAGCGTAAATCAAACGCCCACTTCGCTCGCTCGCTTCGGCAAAAGCATCGTTAGCATACTAGTAGCCACCTTGTCATACCGAGCAACCAAGCAACAACTACCAATTCCCTTTTGTCCGAGATCGTAATGAGTTACTTGGCATAAGCGCCGAGAGAACTCAACAACCTTAAACCCTTCACTATCAACCCTATAGCCGGCATCCAAGCCCGCAGAAATTCCAAACTGAAGTGACAAAGGAGTAGGATCATAGTGATCTGTACCGGTCCCCCATGACCTCAATGGGTGATTTTAGATAGGTATGTCCGAAACTATCCCGTGATTTCGTGTACGTATGTGCCATGATTCCAGACTATTTGCAAATGCCAAACGCCCTACCACTCCGTAGTGACTAAGTAACCTCTGCCAGCCGCCATCTCATGCAGAATGCCGCCCTATGCATGATGCCATGTTGAGAATTTTTAAGAGTAATAGACGAAACCGCTGTAAATGCTGAGAACGAGCGGGTGGGGTCATCCTCGTATTGTAAGAGTTCCAGTAGAAAAAGAAAAAGAAATGTTCGTGTCATATGTCGAAGTGGGATTCACCAAACGGTTCATCGTTAGTGCCCGTCTTTACAATTCCACTCATCCTATTTGATTTACGGAGATCAATGTCGTCAAGGTCGTCCCAGTCGTTATCTCGGCGATCTGCGTCGTCCATGTCCTCGTCAACATATCTTCCTTTCATGTGATCGTCTAGTGAACTCTCGTCAACAAACGTGAAGCCTTGGAAGTTTGCCTGTGTGGTTGGAGAAAGTGGCGTTGACGTGGCAAAGCCCGTGGCTAACTGCTGTGCACGTTCGTTCAACGATCCATTCGTGTTCAGAGCATTTGTGAACTCCGGGTCGAAGTAAGAAACGTCTGTCTCAGACTTTAACTTAGGCTTGAAAGGCGGGGTGATGAGTTTCTTAGCCAAGATATCCCAGTCCACATCGGCAAAGAACGGATGGCGCTTCAATTCCTCGGCG
Organism: Daldinia sp. EC12; assembly: GCA_002120325.1. NCBI lineage: Eukaryota > Fungi > Ascomycota > Sordariomycetes > Xylariales > Hypoxylaceae > Daldinia > Daldinia sp. EC12. The sequence goes on along the minus strand of KZ112937.1, from coordinate 778,019 downwards.
TCATCAATGGCACCTAGTCGATGTTTCGGGTTCCTGTTAAGCAAGCCCTTGACAAAGTTCCTGCCTTCCTGCGAGAGCGTATCTCGAGGAAACCGTACTTTGCCAAATGCAATGTTCTTGTACATCTGCTGCGTATCTTCGGCATAGAAGGGGCTCCATCCGCAGCACATTTCGAAAACGAGGACACCAAGGGACCAGAAATCTACCATCTTCGTGTATCCAGCTTCATCCAGTAACACCTCCGGGGCTAGATACTCGGTAGTTCCGCAAAATGTGTTCGTGGTGTCGTTTTGCGTTAGGTTGGCTTTGGACAAGCCAAAATCGCACAAGGCTATATGACCATTCGCATCGAGTAGAATATTCTCGGGCTTCAAGTCTCTGTAGACGATGTCGTTATTATGAAGATGTTGGATGGCGAGGATAAGCTCCGCAATGTAGAATTTGGCTCGCTTCTCGTCAAATCGTCCCTCCTTCTGAAGATGCCAGAAGAGTTCGCCACCAGACATATAATCTGTGACGAGGAATAGATCGTTCTGGGTCTGGAAGGAAAACTTCAAGCCTACGATGAATGGTGACTCGGACATGGCTGTTCGAACTAAGATGTTCCTCTCTCCAACCGTGTGCGCCACCTCTTTCTTCTGTACAATGACTTTCTTTGATAGCACCTTCATGGCGTATATGCGGCCAGTGTCCTTCTTTCGAACCTGATAAACTTGGCCGAATGTACCTTTTCCAATCAACCGTAGAATTTGGAAATCGTCCGGTCCGTAATGCTTCTTTTCTGTTCTCTGGTAGATGGCTTCGACAAATATCTCGCCGGTGGGCGTCTTATCGGGTGTCGTATCGGCGTTTCCTCTTAATGGGAACCAACCTCGCACAGGCTCGTCTTTTCCGGGAACGGCTGCTTGGAAGTCAACATGACCAAGGAATTCTTCGCCCTGCGGGCTATGGTCGTAAATCGAGATATCCACTAGCATGTCTGAATCAACAACATCACTACTAAAGTTAGTCGATGTGCCCTTAGGACCCAACCGATCTACGATACTCACAATACTGCCTCAGCATCCCACTTCGGACTTGTAAATGATCGTCGCGGACGATTTCGGAAAGTATTATAATCTGAAATACTGGTGTTACTGCTCTGGCGACTTCGCATGGGAATCGCCATCGCACGACCAGGGTCACTGCCTTGGCGCTGTATGGGAATACCGCCCATTGCAACCGGCTGGGGTGCTGACTCATCTTCGTCCTCAAATGTTCGCGGTCCGTGAGATATCAGCTCGCTCCTTTGGAATACGGCAACAACGTAGGGGTCGCGGCTCTTTCGTAATCCCCTTGCCTCTAAAATCTTAATAGTAAGCTTGCCTCTTTGCGGTGGAGCTGCAGCGCCACCACTTGCGGAGGAGACCGGTGTCTGCCTTCCACCCGTTTCCGAACCATCTCCACTATGCTTCGAGGGTGACCTCTCCTCGCGCTGGGTCGAATGGGTAGCTGAGAGCGCTCGGGTAGGTGTTGAGGGACCGCTCTTTTTCGATCCATCAGTTAGCTTCTTGAGTCGATCAACCGAAGCAGACTTAGAGAAAAAACTGCCAGCATCGCCTGCAGGGGGTTGGGTATCCGTGGGAGAACTTGGTGTAGTTTCAGAGGTGCGGTCGCTAGGAACAGAAAGGTGACTAGCGAAAACGTTGGATGTAGTGACAATACTCGTAAGAGGGGATGCCAATGTGGCCCTCCGAACTTTCAGCTGCGAGAGATCCGTGGCGCTCTTGTTGTTCAGTGAAGAACGATTCGATGAGCCGCTAGCGGCTGCGTCGGAATCGCCACTTGCATCTGACAACTTGGCCCCCCTTTCCGACGGAGTTTGTGAACAAGGAGGCGTAGGGTAGGGATGAATATCGGAAGCTGACTGCTGCGAGGACTGCACTTTTGCCAGAGGTTCAATCCTCTCATGTGGAAGGAGAGGCGAAATATCAGGCGTGACGTCCTTGCTGCTCAAATCCGAACCAGGGCTCGGCAGTTGTTCAGGTACGGTGCGCGCATCCTTCTCTTCCTGGGGACATGAAGGGTAGGTCGACTCAGTCTCTTGTGTTCGGGAGGAAGACGAGCGGCCAAGGGAAAAGGGTAGAGGGGCAGAACGAACCTGGCCAAAGTAACTCATAATACCCGGTAGTCGCTTGTCGTGAAGGTCAGGCTGAGGCGTAGCGATGCCAGAGCGCGGGGTGTCATAACCAATTTGATCAGACCCATCGTCCTCCGTGGTAGAGGTCCTACTCGGCATGTTAATAACGGTCGCCCCCAATTCCCAAGAGTATAAAACAAGAAGTTCTTCAAAGCTAAAGGGTGACGGTCAAGCAGGGGGGTTTTAAAAGGACAAAAGGTTAATAAGACATGAACATTATCAGAGTGAAGAGAGATTTAAGGAGGTGTCTTGGGCAGAGAACATCTCGAAAGACGAAAGACGAAGCGTCCAATAGCGGCAGCGGTGAGGAAGTCCAATGATCCCGTAACGTAACTAGATATCCATGGATGCGAGATTACAAGCGACGCGGAAGATGGGCGGGCAGGTGGTAAAAAAGAGCGAAATTTTCACGAGCCATTTCGTCGAACCGAGCCCCATGGCGCTTTTCGAAGCAACCACCCATGACACTCGCCATGTGGTAACCTTGAAGGGGAGTTGAGGTGGGGGTAAAAGGGGTGCGGTTGGAGATGGATCGACGCTAGGTGGGGTGGATGCAAGAGAGACAACAGCCCAGCACGGAACGGAGGGGTGTAGGTAGGTAGGAGTGACATGAGTGCCACAAGAGACATAGCGGCATAGCGACATTGGGCTCCTTTGCGGTTTATTGCACTGGCGAGTAAGGAGTCAGGCTTCAATATGATAATAATTATAAGCCTCATCCAGACCCCGCGCTCAGATTCGCCGCAGAACGGAGCTAGCCAGAGCAAGCCAGAGCAATATGGGAACCTGTTCGTTGCGAATATCGGTGACCAGCCACGAGTGTACAACGCAGATAAGCCAGGGAGGTCTCATCTAAAAATAAGCGTCGAGTTGTATACATCTGGTAACCTTCTCGGGAAGAGGGCCGATGACCGATTTGGACCCTAACTGGCTGAGCCTTTCTCATCCGAATCCTCACTTGCGAAGCTGAGCTGATGTGGATGATGAATGATGTATGATGAATCTGGAGTAACCTCGTATAGCCGGCTGTCTTGGGTATGAGAGTATTGAGGAGCTGAAGGAAGTAGGATAAGATCCAGAGTCGAGTACTTTCGTAGTATACCGTACTTGATGGTAGTGGTGGTAGTGGTGGTAGTGGTGGTAGTGGTGGTAGTAGTAGTACGAGTTACAGCCGTCGGCGACGACTCACCAAGCCCGGCCCCATTGCGGTCAAAGTTAGGTACTTGGAACCAGGGGTTGTCGTACGGCCAACTTTGGAATATCCTTGGGCAGTGATCCGTAATCCGAAGGCAAATACTGGCTAAACGGAAAAGAGGACCTTGTATGTGATTCCAGAGGTTCCAGAGGTTCCAAAGGCCCCAGAAGTCGCATCTTGCGTAATTGGCGTAATGACGAGATTGAGAAATATGTGAAGTATAAGGTAACGGGGTATCGTATGAGGTAGGTTATTGAGGTATGGGTAAGGGCTAATTCAATATTCCTTTGGAGCGATGAATGAAACCCGATTGATGGTGATAAAAAAAAAGCAGGGAAGGGACGGGAGGGCATGAATGAGAATGGGGGGGCGTGTTCCGAGTTTGGTGATCTGGTGATCTGAGGAGAATAGACGCAACATAACATATGAACCCTTTTTTTTTTAATCCTTCTGGTTGAATTTCTTTACTTACTTTGACATCATCGCCTGTGTTGCCCGCCGAAGCAGGTCGAATCCTCCCTCCGAACCTGACATGATGATGGACCAAATTTGTAGTTTTGATCGCTCACTCAATGTCAGGTTCCTATCCAAGTAGGTTTTTCCGTTAAACTCTGCTGTCAAACTACCAGCGGTTAGTTATAGTTAGTTTGTAAGGTGCGGGTGCGTGCGGCGGTGATAGTATTGGTTTATTGTGAGTATGTGTACCGATTTGATGGTGATATATAAAATAAAATAAAAAAGTCAATTACCAGAGGGGACGTCGTTTGGTTGGAGATTTGAGGTTTGACGCGGGCGTGGGGGTTGAGAGGAAAGAGACGGAGAAGAGTTGATTTGCGTGAGGGGAAAGTATTTTTTTTCTGGCGTCAGTGGTTTTGGTAGCTGGTAAAAATGATGTCGCGAAGGAGACGTTGCGGTTGATTGAATGTCTTGCTGCTGAAAAAGGCGGGCTTCTGATTTGAGCCTGATGGACCTGATGGGCCTGATGGCGGGGCAATTCGTTAGAACGTTAGTACGTATGTACAAGGTAAATAGTATGCCTGTACCTACCTGTATTTATTATGCTAGGTAAAATACGGTAAGATACCTAGGGTGGTACATGTGGTACATGTGGTACATGTGTTGTTACATGCTACCTGGAGTACATCCTTCTCAGGGTTAACTCAAGGGGTCCTTAATGGATTATGGGACATCACCAAAAATGGGAGCTAAAAATTCAATTGGGACAGCCTGCTAAAAAAGGCCCGGGAACGCCTAGTGGCTGACCAATTCCTAAGCTAGGCTCCGCCAGCACCCGGCATAACGCGAACGGTAGAGGCCGAGTAGAAGGCGCGTACACCAATATATAATTCAAGTAAGGAAGGTACTTTTTAGATACTTACAAGTTGTCTTTATCGATTTCTAAGAGGGTCCTCTTTACGGCGGGGTTCCTTTCTCGTGTACGAATTCAATAGGTGCAAAAGGTACGAGAGGTGAGGTAATTCACCATTTTCGAATAGAGGGTGGTTTCGTTCGTCAGGGTCCAAGGACCAAGGACCAGATCTACGGTAACTCTGTACTGTACGTGGCAACGTTAGGTACACCGGCATTCGTGTTGTTTTTCGTGTGTGTCCACGTACTCTCTTCTATTGAATGATTTGAATGATTGATGAAAAGGAATTGATGAAAGTAGCCGTGTATTTACGTATTTACGTATTTACGTATTTACGTATATACGTAAGGTACATGCATACGTTCATGCACTTAGGTATCCTTTATTTAAAGGGTGGGTAGTTGTCGCTTAAATTTTTCAGCTCTTAGAAAAGAGATGGAGGATAGCAGTAGTGTACGTAGGTAGGTGTTGTCAAGTTGAGTTATATCAATACCGATACTACCGATACTACCGATACCGAAATCAGCCGACTATCACGAGTTCCTGATGCGATTCGGTGTGCCCTCTTGGAGAAGCCGGCGAGGTTCGGGTGCTAGTTTGACCTTGGAAGAAATATTCTCTCTCTATCTTCTTGTCCCTCTTTTTCCAACGTTGTTATTTTTTTCATTTACCCTGAAGAGGGAAGACAGATAAGAAAATAAAAATAACTAGGTAGTTAGTTAATAGAGACTGTGTTGTTATGATTTGATACCGTGCCCGCGCCAGTGCCAGCCCGTGTGCCTAACCCAGCGGAATGCCTGATGGGGAAGGCGATCGTACCTAGGTCTGGCTAGCCGGTTAAGTCGAGCGAGATCTATGTCGCAATTCTAAAAAACTAGCCGCGATGCGATGTGATGTGATTTACCACGTTCAGGCCAACTTCTTTTTTTGGCGGGAAACGGGGAAAAGGGAGAGGGGAATAAAAAAAAAATAGTAGAGAATAGGTATGTAAGAAGTATTACAAAGGTATGATGAATTATCTCGAATTGCAGAAAACACGACACGAGCAAAGTCGGGAATATCTCCTAATTCCAAATACCAATTTAACGAAAAGAAAAAAAAAAAAAGGGGATAAGGGCCAATTGCGGCGAAAATGTAGGAAATGTTGGCCAAAGATGTGGAGAATATCTCTACTAAGACCTTGTCGACGAATATTCGCCGGAGCGGACAAGATCTGAGACCTTGGTTGATCTATATATCTTCGTACGAGACCATACCTACAGAGATCATACCTATCATACAGTCCGGACGGTTTTTATTTACAGGTCATCACTGGTCATTACAACCATTACAGCCCTTATGGTCAACCCTTATTACGCCCTGTTGCATTCTTAAAACAAGTTTCCCAGGTTTCATATGCAAGATACCTATGCGACATATGCCAACCTATGTGACATATGTGACATGCGACGGCCGCAAGGCACAAACAAGCGAGGCGGTAGAATCCGGGAGGATTTACCATGTTGACGATTCGATGACATGACACCTCCTTGACCCGAATAATATAATTCCAAGTAATGTACGGTAATATGTAAGAGCCTAGAAGAGCTTTTTGCTACTACCCATTCTGTTACTATCATTGGCTTGATTCGGTTTCTCAATATTACCTAAGATGATACCCAAGATGGAAATATGGCTATGCCCTGGGGGACGTTTTCGGGGGTGGCTGGTTCTTCTAGAAGTCTCAAAGTTGCGGTGTCCAGGTCATGTCCTATATAAACCATGTTAATATGCATACGTATATACATATATATACGTATATACATACATTACAACTATCATGTAATATAAACTAAGCACGAGATGTAATCAACGTACATTTAATCCTTGATATAGCTATATAGTAGATACGTACATTGTTCAGGTATCCATACGGCAAATCCTTTACACAACTCGCCATCTCAGCATGTGGAGACCGCTTGATAGGACGGCCGTGCTTCCTTTTTTTGAAATGGCGGCGGCGTCTACCACCAGCCCTAATGCGGAATGCAGCGTTTGTTATCGATGAATCCCTGTGTAATCCGTTACCCTTTTTTTCCGTCTTGACGCTTGCGTTGCCAAACCACAATGAATAAGAAAATCAATGGCGCTAAAATCTTGAACTAGCTTCAGCTAAACGGAACGGGTTTATCACTAATAAGTGTACACTACCTATTTAGCATCCTTCTTGAGCCTTGGAATAGCATCATGTTACAGCTCCGGGCCTTAATCTCTTTTCGTCCCATCTCCTTCCGCGGATTGGCCCCTTTCTAAACAACGGTCGTGGCCAATCCAACCTGTAAGCCGCATAACTATTGTGGCTATTGGTCTGCGAGCTGTCCACTACCGGGCCCTAACGAGGTGAAGTGTAAGTGGCCAGCGCATCGTCATCTCCTTACATTAATATATCGTGGAATGATCTAAGTGTAGATTCTGTTACCTACATCGCACTAAGCTTACGTTAAGGATGAGACTATCCACCAATTTTAGACATATATATATATGAATTAAATGTTTAGACCTTAGGTAAATAATTTTTACAATATCGATCTCTATATAACTACCTGGACTAGACCATCTGAGGTGGCGATAGAACATGCAGGATAGTGTTTTAGGGATTAGGTCAACTGTTGGTGCGTTGGGAAAGGGATGCATCATGTCGATGCTGACTGACCGAAGAGGCTGCTGCAGTGAAAGGCATGATCTGCTTGTTACCAACAAGCACCATGTGCGTATTTCCGCGCCCCTGCTACGTAGGACGGCAAGACAAAGTTGTGTTTCCCAAGTATCGTCACCGACCCAGCATGACCAATATCAAGTGCTATTTCACGTACTCGACGCATCGCCTTCACATATGCCCGTGTCTCAAAAGGATAATTTAGAATACCGATGAATGCAGTCGGGCTGTCACGCATGCGCAAGCCACTTGATCGTAATCGTGGGACTAGATGCGGGAGGAGCGGGATGGGGATCGGGGGGTGGTGTGAGAACCTGCGAGTCATGACTCCGTCTTTTTTTTTTCTCCTTTCCTTTTCTCAGCACCATCGCCGCTTTCTATCTATATCCGGGGTTTGATTACGGATGGGTAACAACCTCCAGTACTCTCCCGTGGGTAACTGTGTAGTATTGCACATAACCAGCCAAGCCGGCCAGATCGTGCAACCTTCCTCCTCTGCCTGTGTCAAGCGACGCAAGAGTGATCTTATAAATTAAGTAGTCGAAGCTTAACAAATCCAAGAGTTCGGATGCCAAGCCGTTGAGCTTTCCCCATTTACGGATATCCGAATTTATCAATACTTTTTTTTCCTTTTTCCTCAACCCGTCCCATCCATCCTTTTTAGCATCCCGGGCCACGCGATACTCGCGTGCCCCTAGGGTTATACTTTACATTGTACATAGGAAACAAAAAGAACAAAAAACCCTGAGCCGGGATCTATTATCTCTTTAACCTCGTAGCGCCGCCGTAGGTCCCACCATCCCAATCCGAGCCGACGGATCCCTTACTATCAAACCCGCGCGGCCCCATTTGCAAATATCCTCCGTCACTCCGGGGGGCGAAAGAAAGAAAAAAAAAAATCAATTCTTACTTGTTACCCCAAAGGGCGCCGATATGAATTTTCTTAATAGTAAGCACCCTTGATGCTACCCAGATTTGTTCGATTTAAGCCTTTCGGAAATTATCAGGCAGAATAGGGAGACGGCTCGCCCAGAAGGGGACAGAGGATGAAAACGGGACCCCTGTCGCCATGTGGTAGCCGACCACCTCCAAAATCGACGGACGGCACAGTCCCGTTTCTAGTTCTAGAGCAGAGACGGGGAGATCGGGTATCGAGTACCATCCCCGCCAAAAGCTTGTCACCCAGGGTAAGGTTCAAGTTGGAGATATATAGGTATAGGGATGTATAATAAACGTACCCTACTACAGTATCTACCGCATAGGTATGGTCTATAAGTGGATATGTAAAGACTTGGATGAAACCAATATGAGAAGTCTGGAATTCAATTCAGTCCATACACGAACACGTCCACAAGCTTATCGTAGGTAGTTTGCGATCACCAACCCATGTCCCAGTATCTATCCCCTTGAAGATTACCTCAGATAGGTCCGTCTCTCCTATGTATTCACATGCACGCTGTATCAGGACGACGAACCCTAATCGTTGCCGCCGAACACGTAATCTCTTTCTCAGACGGACCTAATCCACATCAACCAAGCATCAATAAGTATATCTTGAATCAGGTACGTACGAGACTATAAAAGTTACCTACTGAAGAAGGTAGGTAGCATGTATCACGTACACACAACCGAGACCCCACAGATTGATTGATCAAGGGTAGCATCCTCCTCCAGGAATAAAATTGCCCCAACTCCTTAGATAACACGTGTGGCAACTAACTACCATAGTATATGATAAATATAGCAAGGCCACCCCATCAAGTTTCCCCAGCACACACGTATTGAAACAGATGATTTATAATGAGTGGCATGAAGAGATACGTAAATCACCAACCATTTTTGGCTACATTGAAGTAACTTCAACCTGGCTGCTCGATTAGAAATATACGTGATCAATGACGCTTAGGCCCAACACTTCAGTAGCCACGACGGCCCTGACAAGGGTATTGTTGTTCGTAATAGATAAGTCGAAGCCGAGTAGTCCCACAATACGGCCCGAAAGATCCCATCTAGTCACTGGCCATCATGACAATAGGATAACAGCGTTATCTCGATCTTCCGCCATAATCATCGCAAGCAAGCAATATGATACGCGTCCTTCCCAGCAGGCTGTGAAATGATATAAAACCCGAGAGCTTGGGGAGCTGTAACTATCTACTGTTCTAAGAATGCTCCGCCGTGGGGACTATACCTTTTTCTGTGCCGTCGAAAAATGCCTAAATTCGAGCATCTTCGTCATCGCAGCTCACTATAACTATCAGAGAGATCCCGTGATAGGTATCATATGTAGGGTCGGTGCTGGAAATAGTATAGAATTAGTCGATTAATGCTTGCCTTTTACATTCCCCTCGAGGGCGCGCAGCGCCCCTTATATACCACCACCCCGTAGAGCCAACCCTAATCAATACGTACCAGCCCAAAATAAGGAGAGAATTCCTTGATGAGTCTACTCAGCATCAATACTCAGACCTAAATATCAGGTTAAAGAGAATATCATAGAAAATCAGATGATCATCGATTCAAATGCGTAGAAGTACCTAGATAGGCATCTATATAGCTACGCGCTCAAGGCACTAACCGGTTAGTGTCTGATAGACACATCTCATCATCAGCAAGTGGCAGTGCCATCCGTACGTCTCGCACCGCCTTAAATCCCCTATGACGCCTAAAGGTAAGCAGTCGTAGCCTATATACCTCCATGCTATCAGAAGAACCATAACGTGAAACCGCATATCACAACGACCCATCGTGTCTCTGTCCAAATCACCTCATCCTATATTAACCCCTTACTCTCGACGCCAGCGTAGAGACTAATAAGATAGCCCTTCGAAGAAAAAAAAACCTAAACGCACGCAAGAATAATAACCATGACGAGTTCTCATATTCCATTATATCATCGAAGACGTAACTTCATACCCCCCTCTCCCCAACACCCCTAATCCGAAATAGAAGAAGAAAAAAAAAGGGGTGGAGGGGGAAATAGGCCATTCTAATCACTGTCGTGAGTTCCGGCGTCGCTTCTTGCGGCTCTTTCCCCGGACGTCGGACTCGCTACTTCCCGGCTCGAATTCCGCGTCGGGGTCCGCCTTGCGCTTGCGGCCGGAATTACCACCAAAGCCGCGAGTACGACCGCGACCACGAGGACGACCGCGTCCGCGGCCACGGCGACGGCCACGATTGCGCTTCGATGAAGGTACCGAGCTTAAAGGTGAGCCCGTGGCTTGCGTGGAATTAAGATTGGTAGTTGAAGTAAGGGTTGTGCCGCACGGGATATCGGGGTCGGTGTCCTGGGAAGTATGCAAGGCAGGGGCAGCGTCGTCCGGAATACCCTCCTTGGGCCTAGTAACCAACTTGATGCGAACGGGGCGGCTGGGAAGGGAAGGAGGTTTTTCATCATCCTCGCTATCGTCGCTTCCACCGTAGACGTAGGTTTCTTTACTCTTTCTAGTCGAAGCGGCACCCTCATTATCGGCGTCGTAAGCGAGGGTCTTGTCGGAGAAAGTAGCCGCAAAGCTATCGTAAGTGCCGTTCCTCTCTTTCCACAGCTCCCTCTTCCTTCGAATCGTAGCTTCCATCCTCTCGCGCGTCTGGCGCATGAGCAGGACATAGTCGAGCGCCGCCTGGTCGGGAATGCCCTCGTCACCGATCTGAGGCTGGGATACTTCTCTCCAGTTCTCGTCGTCTTCCGGCTCGTAGTAAGGGTCGTCATTATCCCAGCCGAGCTCGTGCGCTGTAGTTCTGAACCAGGTCTCGTAGTCGCCGTCTTCCTCGTAACCGCGATAGTAAGGGTGCTGCCAGACGTTGTTGACTTGGTGGTTGGAAGGCCACATGGCAGTCATTCCGGCAAGTACGGTTTTCCGACGCTGGACGGGGTCTTGGATGGAGGCTAGGTATTTATCGATACCGAGGGGGTCGTCGCCGCCGTTGGCCGATAAGGCCTTGTTCGTGGAGTTGCTCTTATCCATGTTGGAAAGTTCGTCTTGATCTTGAACCCCCCAGGTGTCGGATTCAGTCGGTTCTTTAGAAGATTCTTCGCCGAAGTGTTCAAAATCGTTTGTGTTGAACTCTTCGTAAGATCCTTGCGGCGTATCCCCGTCGGACTCTTTGTTAGACTCTTCGTAAGATTCCATGTAAGGTTCTTCGTCGGCAATAGCGGTGCTCTGATCTTCGTCGTAGCTAAAAATTGCCTGCTCTGGTTCGGAAATGGGGGCTAGTGGGTGCCTCTCAAGATCTGCGAAGACTCGCTCTTGGTCTAAATTATGAATAAGTAGCTGGCTGTCGTAATAGTTTCTTTTGCTGGGAAGGAAGAAGGCAACAGGTTGTTTTACAGTGTTGGCAAGACGTTTTAGCTGACGACGTTGGCGAATGGTAAGGTGCTCGTGGAAGTTAGGGAAAGTGCATTGCGGCGACCTCCCCGGCGAGTAATGCTGTTTGTAAGGGATTATATCCAAATCCCCCATAGAAACAGGCGGCTGCGGCTCGCGCATGATGGGTGGCGCCGCCGGTTCCTCTGGGGGAAATGGCACAGCGTTGCCATCCTTATCCATGCTTCAAGAATATAACTATTAGTGCTTGCTGAGAAGGATATTGATATATCTCGAAGAATGAACTCCTCTCCAATCACTTTGACTCGAGAGCTACCGATCCCCAAGACAAATCATTGGATAGACAAAGAGGATTTACATTATTACTTACTAGTACTCCCATGGATTATGGTCTGGCCATCGATCTGTCCTCGGTGAAACCGGCCTTGTGTCGGAATAGATTTCCGAGGGGAAATCTTTCTCAAACTCGGGGTCCGTTAAGTTATTGCTGGGACTCCAAAGCATTGAGTACATTCCCGATCTCTCTTCCGACTGAGGGCTTGCCATTGTCGAGCCTGGCGAATATAGCGACATCTTGAAATAGTTAACGTTAGTTGATGGCTTGTTATGTTAGTTAGGTAGAGTCTATTAGGTTGAGAATAGGTATTCGACCATAGCCTTTTGTGATGTATATGTAGTTTTGGGTTTGTGAAGTCACTTTTAAATAAGTGTGACTAACCTTTTCGTAGTGCACAGGGAATAGGAAATAAGACGAATGAATAATATGTAGTGTGGTGAATGTTGAAGTGGTGATGTGTTGAAATGCGTGACTTGCCTCGAAGTACTTTGGATTTTCTTTGGAAAGAGTACTTGTTGTGGGGTCTTGAATTGGTTAAGAAATTGGAATCAAGAAAATTGTTTGGAAATAAGTATGCAGAAGAAAGATAATTGGGTTTTCTGCTGTAATAAATTTTGTGATTTGTTTAAGAGTTGGGTGGTAAGAAGAGAGCTGGTCAGGTTGTGGAATTAATCACGAACCTCATGACTGGTTCTAATCTAAGGTTTCAAGGCAAATACTTTCCTACTTTAGGCATTTAATCTTTAGACACACTGTCGTCATGTCCTAAGTTCCCTCCAGACGAATGATCAATGCAAATTAAAAACTCGACCCTCTCAATCGCACATAGACGGTAAGTACGAAATTTAGTATTGGTTAAGATAAGGAACCCTCCTGGTTTTTGCTGGCATTTACAGTAGCATGACACTCCAAAATTGAATTATATGACATTCTTTACGGGCCAGTTCCTATTAAGATATATATATATATATATATATATATATATAGTACTCAGTGTAGTAACTCGTCCCTTTCCTAAAAACTATTGTAGAGTGTCAGGCATATACATCGTAAAACCCGCGACTCGTGAATCACTGTGAATACATCCCTACTGCATCATATATAAATAATGATGAGTGAAAGCAATACAGAGAAGCATGGCTTCAAACCTTAGACACAGCTGAGGAATAGAAGAGGAAATATTGGGTATGGTACATCAAGTCTCAACCATGTTAAAAGGGACAAAATACCTTGAAATACTTGATGACAGGGTCAAAATGTTTTTGTCGCTGTAGTAGCTTTGAATACAACTAGAGTGTATGTATATCCGGCAATAGAGATGATTTTACGATTATAGGCCAAGGTGTTGTATGTCTACCTAGGTATTTGTCCAGCTGCAAAGCCAGTGCTTTTCATTTTTACATTTTCTGCTTGGCTTTAGGTACTCAAAAGAAGGTTCGTTTGTAATATAACTACGTCAAGAAGTTGTTTTATTCTAGCAAGTCGCCAATTATTAGACAGCAAGCTTAAGGAAGATTCCAAATAACGGTTTTTGAATATCCCTCCAAGCAGTCTATGAGTTTACAAACAAGCTCAACTCTAAAGAATCATCAACTAGAACCAGAACGACAAGCAAAAAGACTGTATATTCCCTAGGGCTGGATAGTATAAATTCCAACGTAGGCATCTCACGCCCCCTGAGTTAATCAAGATCTAATTCAATAATACTCAACTGGAAGAGCCTGTGAGTTCAGCAACAAGGCTCAGCAGTTGAGCCTCCATTTCCGCCGTGACCCCTTTTGGATAGTAGTAAGACTGCGGATGCTGACGAGGTAGAAGAGGATCTTCATAGTCTCCTATACAAGGAGGCATAATACCCCCCAATCGTCAGCAAGCAATACAAACCGTAAAGTCGGGACGAGGGCTAGATATAGGAGAAAAGCAACTAACTTATATTGAATTTCTGGTCGGCGAGCCTGGCTCGCGCAAGCTCTAACTCTTCCCTAGCCCGTTTGTCGTTCCAGGTGCCCCCTCTGACTTCAGAGGAATCCGGAGTAAAGGCCGCCTCACTGAAGGAGTGTGTAGGCGTGTGAAGCTGGCCCGGTATACGTGAGGTGAGTGGCCGAGATGAGCTTGGAGTGTTGCTCTGCATGGCTTCTGAGCGTTTTCTAGTCTGTGTAACTTGACTACTTGGAAGAATCAAGATGTTTCAGTGACTATAGCTTCGAGTTAGCCATCATACTCTATCGGCCTCGTAAGTAATAGCATATTTACCAAAACCTGGATGGGTTATATTGGTATTGACAGTGGGGGTAGTCAATATAAGGCTGGATTATTGAGTAACTAGCTTCAAAAGATCGGAGAGAAAAGAAAATATACGCTTAAATATAAGCGGATCATATGATACCGAGCAAGTTTTCCACTGAGTACCTATATTATAAAGAATATAAAAGATAAGATGTTGATGCCTGCTATGTAAATACTGTGTTGTGTTGGTCGATATTCGACGAGGCACGGTTTAGGTAACAGTTGTAGTTGGGAGCTGAGGGCGGCAATAGCCGGGGACCCACCATACCATAGGTATGATCTCGACGATCGCTACTACCATTGGCTCTACTCCTTGTAAAACTCAGGTTATGCTGCACTGTAACGCAGAGACAGCCCCCAAAAATTAGGTAAGCTTTCATTCCAGGTCACTAGGTAAATTACCCAAGTTAGGTACTTTTAAAGCAAAGTCCCGCGTCAAAAAACTCAAGGGGGTGTTTATGGGGTAAATTTGATAAACTCCGTTTCGCGCAAAAGCGAAAAAAAAAAAAAAAAAAAAAAAAAAAAAAAAAAAAAACTTCTCGCCTTGGACCCAATCCCGTCGATTTGCAGCCCTTTTTCTATTCGCGTCACTAACCCCCCGCGTTTTAATATAGCTACCCAGCTTACCCAGCTTACCTACCTAGCCTAAGCTACTACGATGGCCAAGCGGACGACTAAGGTTCCCGATGCGTGGGAAGATGACGACTGGGAGGTCCAAGCCGACAAGGCCGCCACGGTCGAAGACGAATCCAAGTCACAGTCGCAACAACCGCAACCGCAATTGAGTAAAGCCGAGCGTCTGGCGCAGCACGCCGAGTCTAACAAGAAGCTCTGGGAATCAGCGTACGTCCTTCTTTTCCACCTCGCATACACACACACACACACACACACACACACACACACACACATATATATATATATATATCTCTAGATACACTAACACGCGTCCACAGCGAAGCACCCCCCGAAACATTCCACTACCTCGCCTCGCGCTCCGACCCCCCTCTCGCCACGGGCTTCAAACCCGCCGTCAAAGTCCTCAGCCGAAAACCCGTATCGGACCCCAACGCCGCAGGCAACAACAACAACGACGACGACGACGATGACGAGAAGAAGGCGCCCCAGCTCACGCCCCAGGAGATCCTCCTCAAACAGCAGCGCGAGCGCGAGGAGAAGCAGCGCCGCTACAACGAGGCGCGCGCCAAGATCTTCGGTACCCAGAACTCCTCCGCCGCCGCCGCCGCCGCCGCCACTACCGCCGTAGGAAACTCAAATCCGTCATCGGGCGCCTCGACGCCCGGCGCCGTCACCCCCCCTCGGTCGGCAGAGGGTCGGGGTCCGCGGGGCAGAGGAAGAGGTGGGAGAGGTGGAGGAGGAGGAGGAGGAGGGGGACATCGGCATAATGAGAGCCGAGGTGATAGGGACAGAGACAGGGATAACAATATCCAACGACCCGGTAGTCAATCAGGCGGTGGACGGGAGCTCTACGATCCAAATTACTCGCCCAAGCCCGGATTTCAACTCGAGCGTAGGACCAACAGCAACAACAGCGACGGCGGGGCGCCCTTATACCGACGTTCGACGCCGCGGGAGGAAGACCAACAAGTCATACGGGCGCCGCGGGGTCCGGACGGGAGTGGAAGGGGAGGGTTCGGTTTCGCCAAGCGTGGCGCCAAAGGCAGTTGATACGATATTTAATACGGCTCTTTCTCTTTCTAAAATATGCCGAATATCTACAAATTAATGATGCTTTTACCAGCCGCCGCCGATCTTGCCAGCTAACTGGACGACCCTTTCCGTGCTGCTGCTGCTGCCTGCCGCCTTGTCCTTGCCCACGTCGCTCACCACCTCGCGATAGCTCGTGTATACCAGTCTATCAACATCTATGCCCGTTGTGTCCGCCCAATACGCCAGGGTATCCCGAATATACGATGGAGAAATGCCGTCGACCATATCACCTCGCGCCCGATCTCCTCCGTTTTCCATGCCCGAGTTCACATCCTCAACTTCCGGATCCGAGTCCGAGTCTTCAGCCGAAAAATATGCTTCATCAACTTGCGCCAACCATTGCTTCTGTTCTAGAGGCCCAGGCTTCGCCTCCAAGCCCCTTCTCTCAATTACGATAGGATCGTCAACCTTGATCTGCCCCCCGCCGTTGGTGCAGCCTCCGGGACATGCCATGACCTCAACGTAGGCATATTCCAGTCCAGCCGGCTTGCCCGCCGGCCTTCGAGAACCAATAACTTTTGCGCCGGGCATCCGCGACAGTTTCGGCGGCTTCAACCTCCGCACTAAATTTTGTATATTCCGGAAGCCGTAGTATCTCGCGGCTTTGAATATAGGCTCGCCAGCCGCCGAGGTCACCGTGTACTCCACAACATCGGCGTTCCGGCCACGTACGGTCTCAATTTTTGATCCCGGATGCCGCGCGGAAACATATTTTAGTGTGTAATATAGATTGCCTCCCGAGGTCCCCGCCAGCGGGTTCTCTTGGCCCGTTCGCCGGCGCGGAGGAAAGAGAAAGCGCGCTAACGTGGGGTCGGGAAAGAGGGTCTGCAATGCGGCGGGGACCGAGGCTTTGGATAGTCCGAAGAAGTTAATATTCCTCGACTCTGTTAGCATTAAGATCTCCTTGCTCGTGATGACACAATCCACATCCCTCGCTCCCCTACCGGGCTGCCCGTTCCCATTCCACACAGAGTCCGTAAGTTCCTCGCGGCTTGCCTCGAGCTTCTTGTCGAAGCACGGCATCACGGCTAGGTGCCATATCCGATCGGGCGATATCCCCAACGTCCGACTTAGCGTAGTTTTCAGCAGCGTGCCCATTAGCGCCTGCGGGGACTTGACCTTCGATATGTACGGTAAGACGTGGGGGTGCGTCTTCTCGGCATAGCACACCCATCCGGGACAACTCGACGTCAGAATGGGCTTTGAGACTTGACTCTGCTCGCTTAACGCCTCTTCGGCGCCGAGTACCAGACACGCCTCCCTCGCCGCATTCGTATCAACGACCCACGTAAACCCGTTATTCCACTTCCCACCCGCGCGCAGCCCCTCAGACCCCATCAGCAGCTGCGCTATCATGCGCCCCGCATCCCTCTCGCTCACGTCGCGGCCCGCGACGGCCGCGAGGCTCGCGCGCGTCTGCGGCGACACGCTCGCTACGAAGAGCTTGCTATCCGGGTTCTCGAGGCCTTCGACCTTGAACTCGTTATTTTGTTGTTGCTGCTGTTGCTGCGTTATCCGTAGGCCAGGCGCGCTGTCGAGAACGCTGAGAAGCTCCGAGTGGCTCTGCAGGCTGACGAGCACGGCCTCGGCGGAAGTCACGCACCCGGAGCACGCTAGACAGTCCGTCAGCGAGATCTGCGCCGGCCCAGCGGTGTTTGCGCCGGCGCCGGCGCTCTGTTGCCCGTCGAGGATGACTTCGTGTTCGAGGTCGCTGCTGCTGCTAGGGGCGGGGGCGGGTTGTGCGGGGAGAGTTTCGACGGGTTTAATGCATGCTACACCGGGGGAGATGAAGTCGTTTAGGTCGTCTGCCGAGAGGATCGCCGACATTGTGAACGAAGAATATATTCGGACGAGGATGGGGGGGATCGAGGTGGTGGGGGAGAGGTGGGGGAACAAGTCCCCTGGTTTATTTTATATTAGCCCCGTCGTTGGTTTATTCCGTAAGGATGGGTTGAATGTAGAGGTTTCTCGGTTTGGTATGCCGGCGTGAACGATGTGAGAACACCGAAGCGCGCGGGAAAGAGTCGAAGCAATAGAAATAGATAAAAGGACGATAATTTGTCGTAAGCCAAGAATTTACTTTTCCTCACTCTTGAGGTATTCTAAGAAGACGTGGTATAATATAACTAACAACAAAACCTAAGTTGTTTGTCAAAGTGAAATAGTTAACCAGTTAACCAGTTGGATACCAGGTAGGCGGGATTCTTGGGGGATTGCTTTGAAATGGCGATTTTATGTTATGTACCTAGGTAGGTTATGTATTATCGAATTTTCGTCATGCGAAATCGGCTCCCTAGCATTGGACGCCGGGGGGCGGGTGGCGGTAGCCCCCCACTATCCCTCATGTATGTAAGCACCTGCTTTCCGCGGGGTTACCTTTATTTATATGGACAGTGTAAGTGCTGGAAACACTGTACTATAACATACTGTACGCTAATAGACCGATTGGTGAGTGAAAGTGACGTCGCGATAAACGATTCGGTATCTAGTTAGTTACCTATGGCCTATGAGCTATTTCGACGGAGTTCTTAGATAGGTTATGTAATAGAACTACTATTGGGCTTTGATTTAAAAGGAGATTATAAAATAATATATATCCTTAAGACATTTATTTAACTTATAACTATGCTTGCCCAGAAGACAAACTGATTTATGTTTTCTGTACCAACTATTATCAACTGAGAAAGCAAGTTATTCAACCCCATTAACGAGCCGGACATAATAGAAACCCCAAAGTATACCTTGTGTATAGAACTCCTTGCATTTAAAGGGAGTGCAATTCACCGTATCTAAGTAATCTACTATCTAAGGGAATATAAGAGTTTAACGTGGAATAATTAGAAGAACATCTCTCCTTGTCAGTCGTTACATATAGCAAAGAGCAGACAATGGCTTCTGATATTAGGTACCTAGGTATATAAGGTGTTTTTTTGCTTCATACACAAGGGATGAAGCAATTATCGGGCTATATTCCATCTTTAGTCTACTTATATTTTGAGATCTTGCATTCAGGCCTGCATATACGAGCAAGACATCTGATACTACCTATGGTTTAATTCTCCCAGCATGCCACAGGATTCTACTATTAGACGTTTAAGTAATTCAATAAACACAACTCCCAGTCTGGACCGAGTGTAGGCATAATAAAAACTGATGAATTTCACGGGTAGCCATAATACTGCTATGCAAATAGTATTACCTGTTATAAAGAAAAAAAAATCTTTGATTGGGAACGGGCAAGGGGGCCTTATATCCCCGTGTCTGACTGTCATAAAAGCAAAAAAAGCTAGCCCGGTACCATCATATAAACTAATTTCAAAGTCCGGATTCTGTCCACAAACTGAAAGAGAAGAAGAAAATATGAGGATAGCGTCCGCTATCAAAAAGCGTTTCGAGATTATCTCATTGCACCAACGTTTGCAAAAAGACCGATTACCCTATCGAATTTATTTCATTCTTGGATGTCGAAGTTGGTACCATCGAGGTAGCAAGTTTTTGCGTGCGCAATATTATTCGACAACTTCATCTCAAAGCAGCAGACTCCTCCTAGCGTAGCCGATTTCGCCATCTCATTTCGTCGGGGGCGTCATTATCGTATCGGCTTAGATATGTACCACCTTAACACATCTCGAAACAGCATTCGCAGCAGTCGGCACAGCACTCGCATCCCTCCTCACAGACGAAACAACAGCACAGTGCTGCTAGACATCCCTGGAGACAACCACCACCGCCGCCCTGCTTTCTTTCTTGAGGGGGTTGTTGCTGGTACTGCATCGGGGGTTGGCCCTGAGGATAGTACTGGCCTTGAGGAGGACCATACGCCTATTAATTCGATCGAATTAGTTCTTAGCTCTTAAATTTTAAATGTAGTTCATAGTGAATTAGATGGGATGTCTATTAATATATAGCACAAAGGTGACATTTGAGCTGATATTGCGTGCTGACCCAAGGAGTTGGAGATCGCGGGGTGCAACGCAGGTATAAGACCTTGTCTTGGCAGATGGATTTCCATGTCTCAATGGGATTGCGACGTTGTTCACTCTAAGAACGTTGAAGTGATTGATTTACTTGAACTGCGACGTACCTGAGGGGGCGCTTGCGGCGGGTAACCTTGAGGTGCATAACCCTGTTGGGGAGGTCCCTGCTGGTAATAATCGTGACTAGCCATCTGTAATGGTTTTTAATGGATGGATGGATGTATGTATGGATGTTGAAGTTGAGTATGGGATTCTGCGACGGGCAAGATTAAGGTTAGCCAAGAACTATGGCGGTGCGGTCAAGGTCAATCCGCCAAGATCATAAGCTCGAAAGCCTCAATCGAATCATCATCATTGTTATCATGTAAGTAGTTAAATGCGCTATAACGTACCTTGGTTTGTAGATTTGAAGAGGGTTTTGTTCGCGTCCAAGCGCCGATAACGATGAGATAGGTTGAGATGTTTCTGAAAGAAACAAAATGAGGGAAAGGTTGATGGTGACGACGAAAAGAAAAAAGGTTGATAGTAATGGTTGAGATCAAGAAGTGTAAATGAATAAATGCAATGGGAAAGAAGGCGGTGGGTCGAATATGTAATGTTAAAAGTACCGACCTTTTGATAGAACAGGTATTCTTAAAGTACCAGATACATAAAGACTTGAAAGAAGACCTGTAACTGCAGATGAATTAAGATCCCATGGTCATGCATTCCTCCTTTGGAAAGATGGTTTCAAGGGATACACATGTACCTTACCATAGTTTATGTACATGCTAGGTAGGTACATGTAGCTGTAAATAATTGGAATTTGCTAGGTACTTGCATTGGGTAGGCGCCTCAGTTCGATTTACATGGTACTAACTTCCGGCGCTTTCTTTTGCTGTCTCGGATGGTCACTGTTGCCGCCGTTGCAGCGCTGTGCGGCTATACGGCACGCAACGCTGTGTGGCTTAGCAGTCATCGACGTTAGCAGAATACGTGTTGAATGTAGATACTTGTACCAAGGTACGTCGTCCTTTTGCCTCTGAAGGTCTTCGTAACGCGTCATACCTGAAACTCATAGCCCCCTATATTTACTGGTGCCCGTTATAAGTGAAGTACTTATGCCTATACGTGTATATGAATCCGCATTTCGCATTATCTTTGAGCTGAAGCCAAACATACACCTAACATACAATACAGTCAAGCACCGAAGTAGGATATCGTAAAATTATGGTGGTGCAGAACTCTTCTCCTTTGCACAACAACATCATCTTAACCAATTACGTGTAACAAAGAAATAAAGAATCAAATAAATGCGTTTGTTGGCGCGTGCAACTATGGACATAGACCGCCGCTTAACTCCTTGATGCCTTGATGTTGGAAAAGCTTTGGGTACATATCCCACCCACATACATCGACGGCGGCCTCCCATCTTTTATCAGCCACGTACGGGTAACATGCTACGCTGGCTTAAATAGTACATCGAAGAGAATAAGTAGGTACATAGCTGCCCTGCGTGTTGGATTTGCTTTCAATATCCCCACCTGTTTTTACTCGTTTGAGCTCATACGAGAATAGCAATTGCTAAGAAAGGTTAAGAATGGGCTATAAAAATGCCATCCCGTTTTGCGCTAAGGGCCGAGATATCCGTGCGATACGTGGTTATATATCCTAATATAGTTAGTTTATAAGGGTTTCGGAGCTCCATATAATTCTAATAAGTGTACCTCTCTCTACCTGTTATTCTTTTAATACGATCTACTTCGTACCCGCGCATATAATTGGAAGAGATTCGGTCTTATAACTTGCCAATATTACTACTTTGCTGCATTAAACACAAACTAACGTAAGGCACCGCTTCGAATCTGCGACCTCTAATTTCTCCAAAGTTGGACATCCCCGTTCTAGTAGGACCCTGAATCATGTATAGATATGTACGTCTAAACCCTACGATGGAACATCAAAAGCAGGTCCAATCACACGTAGGGCTGAAAAGATTTATGCCAAGACATCTACGACGGGTCTTTAATTTTGGACAGGCTGAATACGGAATATTTTCTTGATTTTCGTATATGAAAGCGCAGTTTTCTCTTTTTTTTCATATTCAGCTAACTACGAAAAAAAAAGTAACAAAGAAAGAAAATAAACTCTTCTCGTAGGAGGTTTTCGTTAAGTTGTTGTCAACTGCTTCTTGTCTAGGTAACTCTCCAAATCAACGGCTGCTGTCATACTCGTCGTGGCATCGTTTTGTAGGCGAAGATAATAGTAAATCACTGGTCTAGCTGCACATAATTGGCAGGGAACAAACCCGAATCTCCTTTGTAATGACCGAACCACCAGTCCTCGTCGGGGAATTCAAGGTTGGTAATCTTAGCTCCTTCGGGGAAGCTTAGTTCTATCACGGTTGTTAGTTATACTGTCTTACCAATAGGTGATATAGATGATGCTTGCTTACCGTTGTCTTCGGCAGCCTCATAATCAAACTGGGCTGTAGCAGTGTGTCCACCGCCCGCTGCTGGTTCGGGTTCAGCCTCGGCGGCTGGCACAGGCGGAGGCGCTTGGTGGCTGGTTGCAGGAGCAGCCTCCTCCGCCTCGTCGTCAACAAGTTCGACATAGTTGCTAGGGAATAAGCCAGTCTCGCCTCGAGCGTTGGTACCCATCCACCAATCCTCGTCCACCATTTCGATGTTAGTGACGTACTCGCCTTCGCGGAGTTCTAACTCGTTATCCTCGGCCTTTTCGTAATCATATTGGATTAAGGCACGCTTGCCTCCGCTAGAAGCGGCAGGTGCTTCTGCCACTTGCTCGTGACCGAACTGGGCTTCTGCAACAGCCGTAGCAGCCGCGCGAGGGTCGTGTGTCTCCTCTTCTGCAGGTAGCTCTTCTTCCTTGGGGAGTTCTTGCTCGATCGGCCGAACGGGAAGCGATCGAGGAGGCTCCTGCACCGGCTCAATCTCGGGCTCGGGTCCACGCGGGACAGGCACTGCCACGCGAACGGGTGACGGCTCTCGCCGATATTCCTGCTCCTGCTCTCGTTCGAGCTCTTCCTCCTGGTCCGTAACTGGAGGAGGGCGAGGAGGCATACCAGGAAGCGCGACGCCGCCCGGAGGAGCACCGTCCGAGGGTCGCGAGGCTAAAGGCGGCGGAGGCGGAGCTCGCTCATTATCCTCGGCAGGGGATGGGACCTTTGGTGCTGCCGGAGCAGGTGAGATAATTTGAGTTGTCTCCTTGAAACGGTCTCTTATGGCACCAACACTTCCTGATGGAGACGCCGGTGCCTCCTGGCTGGTCTCCGTCTCACCAGTCTTCTGTCCCGGGATGCCGCGTCCATATGTGCCCGTCTGAACGGGTGCCCAGCTCTTCCCTTTGTAACCGCTCTGCCATCCTCCGCTATTTTGCTGTACGACAGGGGCCGCTGCAGGAGTGCTAATTCCAGAAACGGAGCCTTGCTTTGCCTTCTTCTCGGCCCAAATCTGAGCAGGCGTCTTACCTCCTTGATCGGCGAATGTTCGACTAGCCGATCCAACTGGAGGAGTGGCAGGTGTCGGGGAAGGACCTCCAAAACCCAACGCACCAGGAGTAGGCGCCTTCGTGCCCGTGAATGTGGATGCGCCACCCCATTTCTTTGCGACTTTAGGCTTGGGAAGCTCTGTAATACGCTCGGCTTGGGTAAACGCTGCAGTTCGTTCTGCTAGGGACTTTGGTGGCTCGTCAGCTTCGGGTGCAGGTTCAGGTTCTGCCGGCTTCTGTGCCTTCGCTCGGATTGCTGCAATGTCAACCTTGCCTACTGGCTCATAAGCACCCTTAACTGGTACTGGTCGATCGTCTTGCTTGTTCTTTGCTGCAGCCCGAATAGCGGCGATGTCAACCTTCCCAACGGGTTGGTATCCACCCCCGACCACATCTCTGGGCCTGTCATCCTGTTGGCTTGTACCATTGAATCTTGAGGGCTCTTGCTTCTGGCTTGTCAACTCGGCTAGATTAACCTTGGTTGGCTTATAGGCCGGCTCCACCTTCTCAAGCTCGGTCCGCGAAACCTGTGGTGCATCCCCCCAGCCGTCGTCATCCTTCTTTCGTAGACTTGCGTTTCGTGCAGCCACTATAGGGTTACTAGATGCGGCTGAAGTTGTAGAGAAGACAGGCTTCGACTTTACTGGAGGGGGTCCTCCTCCACTCTGCACAGGTGCACTTCCACCCGCCGTATACTTGGCACCTGACGCATCAGCAACTTTCTGGAGGATATTCGCAGGTTCGAGGTCGGTCTCGGAGCGAGCTGTGATCTGTACATGGTATCCCTGGTTTTTGTCAGTATCATATTTAGGAGCCTAGAAAGAGTTTATTTCACGTACATGAAGAACTTTAGATACGGCATTTAAATGACTCGTGAAGTAGCCTTTCGTCCTCTCGGGAACACCTCCACCGCACTACAAAATGTTAGTTAATTCATCACAATTCTCACAGCTCTCGACCAAAAAGGGGCCAGTAGACGAACCCATGCGATTAAGGCATATTTAGGTAGACCTGTATTAGGGTCTTTAACCTTAAGGAAGGCGAATTGGATACGACCTTCGCTGAAGTCCTCAATAAGTTCCTCCAATTCACCAGAACCGGTTGACTGAACCTTCAAAATACTTTCTTTGTTCCCGGTATCTTGAAAAGCATTGGCTAAGGGGGCTTGTACGTAGAATAGGGCCCATTGACCGTATGTAGAAGAACTCCCAGAAGGAGGAGGCGGAGCGTTAACAACTCCTTGGTAACTACTCTTGATCGAGGGGCCGTTTATAGAAAGATTTAACGAAGCCATTTTCGCGGGGGAAAGAAGGTATGGTAACAATCGGTTCGTCTATCGTCGACGTCGAACTTTGGAAGGAAATATTGAATACTATCTAGGTAGAAATACTAGAATAGTAAAGTATACCTAGGTAGTTAAGTAGTTGAATAGTTGAACACAAGGAGTAAGGTCGAATGAGTGGGGGTGATGTCACAGCAACCGTAAGAAACCAGGGGGGNGGGGGGGAAGCTTGGAAATATTTCTTGTTGCTCAAACCCCAAGCGGTGTCTGGTAACTAGTTGATTTGAATAAAGTCCTTTAATGATAGTTTAGACCTTATTCTATCAGGTAGTTGACGGTTTTTGTGAAGTAATAATTAACATGTCAGAAAAGAGAGAAAAGAGAGGAAGTTCTTTCGTAATTCGAATTTATTGATAGTTTCGATTCGTGCCTGGCGAGCAATTGCTTCTACTCATTACGAAAGAAAGTGGGCTGTGTTTGATTTTTGGTGCCCGGTCCTCGGGGTCGCCTTCTAGCCGCTACGGAGGAGATGTAGATTTGTACGCGGACCGACCAATAGAACGAGTCCGAGGGACCCAACTTCTCCAATTGAAGCCAGTAACCTAAGCCTGTGATAGGAGGGTACCCCATGTGTTTGTTAGGTACCAATGATAGTGAGTCCAGCCTTGGGTTTTGGCTGGTTGATGTACCTGTTGAGATGCCCATTCTAGTGAATGGGTACCTAAAGTAAAGGTACAGTTCATTACCCCTGCTACCTAACAGCCTGACGCATACCTCTGATATGTAGGTACCTCTCATTAACCTCTCATAATTTGCACTAAATTATTCCAACGTATTATCCACCCTCTAGTTATTCACATCGTGCATACATAATCTAAAGTTTAACTAGGCTCTTATCGCAACAAACGCGGCCGCCAATGCCAGTACCAATGCCAATACCAATGCCAATGCGCGCGCGGCAGAAGCATCCTATATCCCATCACTAGAAATAATTTAGAGATTACATACTGAATTTTGTTGGTTTGTCTCAGCCCATCAGCCTTTTTTTCCCCTTCGTCCTCCTCTACTACAACAATTTGTTTCCCTCCCTTTGTTATCCAACCAAATTCCCCCAATCAAAATTTCATTACCATCAACCTCTAATTCCTCTCACCCCAAAATACTTTAATAATCCCGAATATTATCAATCGCGTAAGGTTGCGCCAAAGGCTTAATCATTGGCCCGTTTCGCTCTAACGCGGGCTCGCCCTATTTACGCCCCCCCAAGCTTCTTTACTCTCAACATTTAGACCTTAAACGCGATTTAAGATGGTGTTGCTATCAGATTCGTCTTCAATTAGCTCTTTATCATCCGACTCGCCTGAAGCCGAAAATGATTTCGACGATACCGGCGTGGTTGATGAACCGGCACCCCCTCCATTTAAGCGACAGAAACTAGGTGACGGGTCGAGAGCCTCTTCTTCCGTCCACGTAGAGCCCGAGCCAGAACAAGAATCAGATCATGATCTCGATGGCGACATCTCCTCAGACACTTCGGGCGACATTCCCAATTCTCCGATCAATGCCAAACTTGACGAGGACGAATTCCAAGAACAGGTCACAGTATGTGCCTGGGACGGATGCAGAGTAGGCGATTTGGGAAACATGGACAGACTAGTCGAACACATACATAACGACCACATCGAGAGCCGTCAAAAGAAATATACCTGCGAATGGATCGGTTGCCCTAGAAAGAGCTTACCACATGCCAGTGGCTACGCATTGAAAGCCCACATGAGAAGCCATACAAGGGAGAAGCCATTTTATTGTTATTTGCCTGGTAAGATTATCGAGCCCCATCCTAAGAGTGACAGCAACTGATAATAATAGAATGTGACCGCGCGTTCACTAGATCCGATGCATTGGCGAAACATATGCGGACAGTTCATGAGACTGAGGCTTTGCGACCATCCGATCCCGTGCCTAAGTCTATGCAGACCCAGTCCGGTCCCAAGTCCGGGAAGCTCAAGATCATAATCAAGACGCCACAGTCGCACGCTGCGGGTCAAGACGACGCTGTGGATGATGGCGATACCGGGTCCGATATGACAGACTTCTTGACACCATTGACAGAGCAACAGGGGTTCTCTAGCAAGGAGCTTACCATGGATATGAAATCTCTATACAGAGTATGCGTAGCAAATCTCAAGTGGGTAACGAAAGATAGCGAATCTCTAAAGCGACAATGCAAAGAAATGGAGGAAATATACAAGCAAGAGTGGCTAGAGAAAGAGGCTCTGTTAGACCAAGTCATACAGATCGAGGAAGACTGGTGGCAAAGACGTGAATTGGTTCTCGAGGCGGAAGAAAAGGCGCGGATAGCTAAGAAGGGAGAGGAGAGCGCGGCGTTGGAAGATGCTCAGGATAACGCCAACGGCTCACAGGCAACCGCGGCTAGTGTAGGCCAGTTCACGGATTAAGGGCTTCGAGAAAACCCCCTTTCAACTCATTATGAATACAGTGCCACGCAGTCCCCGCAATCCATTCGTGGATTATAGGGGGGGGATATAGAAGTCAGGAATACTAGTGCAGGGAGGCGCATAGGGTCTTAGGGACTGCTTCGGGTGCATTCTCGAGCCATTATGGAATATAATAATAGATCCGATAGCGACGGCGTTACTAGCTTGGCGAAATGTACTGAATTTTCAATTTCATTCTTAATGCCCAACCATACCGAGTAGGTACTTGGGTACTATACCAAGTCGACTTCGCGGGCAACACCTGAGGTGAGAACACAAACATAATACAAACCAACTACGCGATACTTTTTCGTGATGAATATTTCTTGGTACTTGAGCGCAAAACTGAAGGTTTTGTAATGTTTGCCCTAAATGGTTGAAATAGTATTTATACGTAGGTAGTTATTACTTATTAACTAGCCTTATTATAAACATTGTAGTTATTAACTCAGTAGCTGAACAAACCAAGAAGCAAACAGTAATTGATTTCAGGTAATTACTGTGTAGGTAGTTAACCTGGTTACATCGACAGCTAGAACAGATTACCTTATTATGTTAATACATAACAAAGGCTGTAGTGTAGTCTCTGAAAAGAGGATATATAAGATCACCCAAAATGACGCAATAATTTTCGGAGACTTTGAGTGCGCTAGTTTGATAAGATCCCCTAGTTAAATAAAAAAGGTAATCAACTGCCCCTCCATTGGACATTAATCCACTTTCAACCTTTAAACTTCTTAGCCGGCGCATCCATCGGAGGGGCAAACCCAAGTACTTTCACAGACCAAATTAATACTAGCCATCTGCTTCTAATTCTCACCTTTCCTATTTTCACGATACAGAAGCCCAAACAACTTCAAGTAGAAACGTGCAACTGCCGAACGACTGACAAGATGGGGTTGGTGAAGGAGATCACGGCCCAGCACGAATGGGAGACCTTCGTCGGATCGCTTCCCAAGTCAACCCTCCTCGTCATCTTCTTCCACGCACCCTGGGCCGCGCCGTGCGCGCAGATGGCCAAGGTCATCGAGGCGCTAGCGAGCGACTATGCCACGAAGGAGGACTCGCCCCCGACGAGCTGGGTGTCCATCAACGCCGAGGAGCTCAGCGACGTGTCCGAGATCTACGACGTCGTCGCCGTGCCGTACGTCGTCCTCCAGCGAAACGACCAGGTCCTCGAAGCTGTTAGCGGAAGCAACGTCTCCGCGCTAAGGAAGGCCATCGAGACGCACGCTCCCTTGAATTCCACGGCCGCGGCAACGGCGACGAACGGCAACAAGACAGACGCCACAGGAGGTGGAGAGGAGGTGGGTAAGAATGAGGAGGTGCTGTCTCCGGAGGAGGAGCTTAATAAGAGACTCACGGGCCTGGTTAGCGCCGCGCCCGTCATGCTGTTCATGAAGGGCACGCCCAGCGAGCCCAAGTGCGGGTTCTCGCGCCAGCTGGTTAACATCCTGCGGGAGCGCAGCGTTAAGTACGGGTTCTTCAACATTCTCGCGGACGACGACGTGCGGCAGGGCCTCAAGAAGTTTGCGGATTGGCCGACGTACCCGCAGCTCTGGGTTTCGGGCGAACTGGTCGGTGGTCTGGATATCGTGAGTTCCTACTACAACACATCCCCCCTCCCCCCCCAACAGAACATTTAAGTATGACTGACATGTGCATGTTGTGTAGGTCAAAGAGGAGTTGGAGAAGGATCCGGATTTCTTTAAGAACTTCAGCGTTCCTAGTCAAAATGGCGCTGCTGCGGCTTGAGTACCACACCACATTGGGGAGGATGAAGGTACTGCGTAGCCGAGTGGTAATTTGCTACCTTTTGATCTGAGTATACGCTGGTTAGGTATCTCATGTCACGAAATGATTACGAGGAAACTCTATTTAAACGTAGGCGTCAAAATGGGTTTGATAAACCTGCGTGATGAGGCTATACCTTGGTGGCTTTAGAAGAGTCCGGAAGGAAGCCTTCGGGGAGGCTTGGGAACGTCTTTATTACGCGAATCTATTATTATTAGATTTTTTTCTCTCCTATACGGAAGAAGGAAGGCCGAAAGGGTCGGTAGATTTCACGGAACCGCGAGTACGAATGGTAATCGCAAGGAAGCCGGAGATAGTTCCTCAGCCTACATACCCTAATATGAATGAATTAAGCCAGTAGTCGTAGTCGTTTGTGCCGCTAGGGCCGTGAGCGATCGAAACTAGTATCGAGATCATGGATTAGAACTAAGTTTCACTTTTCAGTTGTTTCTATGCCACTATCATGTACCTATGAAACGTCGTCTTCCCTATACAGCATAGGCAGTACTGAATTCTGAATAATTCTATACGAGAGCATCGGATATCAGTCGGCAACGAATCCCCTTTCTTGATGTTACTATGTATTAATACATCGTGGAGACTTAAGTAGGAGGAAACTATAAATATTAGCTTAATATGTATACTTAATTGTAATTTCTTTATAGCATAGTTTGTTCTATACTCAAAAAGGATACAGCTTAGTATATAATAGAGATATATAGGAAGTATCCGACATGATTCTCCGAGTTTCAAAAACAATCCTATCCTCCTAGATACAGCATCAAGTATAAATTGGTATCACGGATAGTTTATGTAGGTATGTATGTCCATGTATAAATAATCCTTCTCATTCCTCATCCCCATTCTCAAAACCGAAGAATTCCTCATCCTTCGGCGGAGCCCCTTTCACCAGCTCCTCCTCAGGAAAAGCACACAACCGCTTCGCATCCTCCGGCAACTCCCATCCCCTCATAACGTCCACGCGGGACAAGAATTGCATTCCCATGCCGGCCTCCGAGTGCCATACGACGTGGCAATGGAACAGCCACACCCCCGGATTATCAGCGACGAACCTCAGGAGCACCCATCCGAAGCCCTCGGCCGTCACCGTGTCCCGTTTCAGCGGGTTATCGACGACGCTCGAGTTCGCCGGGTCGAGAAGCCCTTTTCCCTCGGGTTGCAGTCCGAGCGCTGCGTACCCGGGGAAGTAGCCGTGGCCAGCACCGAGAACCCACATTTGCATGCCGTGCAGGTGGAACGGATGACTGTTCTCGTCCATGTTCTGGAGTATAATATCCACAGTATCAGCGACACCATTGTGGGAGATAACCAGCTCGGAGGCGGGGTCGAACGCGGTGTCGAGAATACCAGTTTGGGAGAAGGATTCATTGTTTTGCGCGAGCTCGTCGAGGACTCGGTGGAGGGTTGGAGAGGTGGGGTTCGGGCGAAACGAGGATGAGTTCATAACGCCGCGTTGTAGGCGCCAGTCGCCGATGGCAAGATTAACTCGCAGATACCATGAATGATCGGCAGAAATAGGGGCTCGTTGTGCTGGGGAAGGGGAAAATTGTGTTGTGGAACTCATGTCTTTACATGTTGGGAGATATTCGAGGTGCGAGGCGGTGGTGGGTAGGGGATGGGTCGTATGGTCGTCATCATCCCTCTTCGTATCAGCATGGTAGCGTACAATAGACTTTGCCTCATCAATCCTATTTTCTGGAAGAGTCTGGCTTGCAAAGCAAGAGCTTATCATCCTAGCTCGAAGCCAGAAGGCCTCGTTTCCGGGCCGATCTGCCGTCATGACTGTACTATATCGTTGTCCTGGGGCAATTACTAGCGAAGATGCGCTGCTAGTCTCAACTGCGGTGCCATCTACTTCGATAATTGGCAGAGAACCATGCTCGTCTACTGCAACCTGGAACCAGGCGAACCCCCCAACGTTCAGGAATCGTAACCTATGACCCTCTCCAGGGGCTAGATCCAGGTTGGGGAGCCTCCTCTCCTGTTCTGAACACCTTCTGTTGGGATGATCCGAGCAGTCAGCTTGGTTCACACCGTTAATCAAAGCTGTATTAGGTATCGGCGCATCCTCGACGCCCGGAGATAGCACGTCTCGCATGAGCCCACTGTCTGAATCATAGTACCAGTCTTGGAGCAAGACTACGCGGTCTGACGAATAGGGGATGGGCATATGTGTCGTTTCGTCCCGGCTATGGATCACGAGAGGTCCTACGAGTCCATTCAAGGCCTGGACTCCCTGATGGCCGTGATAGAAATCTGCATGATGAATCAGTACCTTGCTCGTGACATGATACCATGTAGAGAGACCCACGAGGTCTCGGTTCTGCTGGTGGGATTGTACGTACAGGTGCCAGCTTGCCCGGTTACGTTAAACCTATAACGATACGAAGACCAAGGAGCAATGGGGCATTGAGTAACGCCCGCAGCCCCGTCCATCCAGTTCGTTCCATTCTGAAAGATACCATGCCAGTGGATAGCAGTAGCGTTGGAGGCATAGTTATGGACATTGACTTCGATTATGTCTCCCTCGTTTACCTCCACTAGCGGCCCGGGAAACTGACCGTCTATAGTCATCATTGGCTTGAAAATTCCATCTGGTTCACCATCCTTGTCCATGATAAGCCAGTCATATTTTCGTACTTGGCTTGGGGCCTCAAAATCCCAGTGGGGGTTCAGTATGTAGTCCTTGTCTGGACGGCGCAGAGGAACACTTTGTGCTACTGCTAGAGGAGACGGCTCTGTAGGCCGGAGGACATCTAGCGACAGAGCTACCCACGCCAAGGAGAAAATGCTGCCAATACAGGCAATAGCGAAGGCAGTAACTGACCACCGAGATCGACGTTGGTCAAGTACTTGTGCTTCTACCGTTATATCCACGCCGTCGTGACTGGATGTGAGTAAACAGTCTTGTTCTTCCACTTTTCCTTCCTCATAGTAAGCGACATTGTTCCCTTCGTCCTCGTCGATACCAGAAAGCCGATTTCTTTCCTCATCACGATGGATCCCCTTCGGCGATAGGGCATGTAAGACGCGATGACTGACCATTTCTACCGTAACATCGAAAATTTCGAACACGACACCAGCGCTTAGATATTTGAGCTACTCGTTACTTTTCTTACTCGAGGAGCATTGTGAATCATCGCTGAAAGTATTGTTTATGCGCCGTAGATGTCGCTGACTAGAAGAAGCAATATGACATAAAATTGATCGACGGTGATAAGACAATTGAGCCAACTAAACAAGAAATCGATTTAAAATGCAAGGTTTATCGCTATCGGTATGAGTGATGAGGCGATTCATATGTTGGATCAAGATATTAGTATAGCAAAAGTCTTCATCATTACTATATTGTTCGTCGCTGGTTGCTTGTATAGCTGTAATCACCTTGTAGTTGTGCGACGAGGCGAGAGCGTATGCTATCTTTAGAAGCTAGGCTGAAGATCGCATGTGCTGACTGCGGCCGTATGATTGGATCCCGACATATGCAAATGTAACCTCATCACGTACAAGCCGTTAGTTCTCACAACGCGCGAGATGCATCGGGCCGCTACGCTAATCGCCGAAGATACCGTCCCTTCGGAATGCGGACGGATGGATTAGTAGTATTTAGTAGATTCTGTAGACGAGTTAAGATGACGTGTGTTCGGCTCTCATCCTCACCGTCGCAGTGTAGATGCCTCCGTTCCTTTCGTCCCCCGGTAAAGGGTTCGGAGGCACAACCCACCTCGGGGAATCGATCGTATTGGCCACCTATAAGCCGGCATTGTATCGGATCAGATGTTCTTTAATACATGTGCTAAGATAAGAAGCTAATATCTTTAAGTCGCGCTGCCGATATCCCTATTGATGGTGTCTTTAGTATGGACTCATTGGGTTGTTTAAGTTGTCAAGTTATTTTAGCTGGTTACAACTAGTTCGTCTAGTTATTATGCTTAAATGATAAGCTTCGACTAGGCATGCTGTTTACATAATAACTATACTACTGCAAGCCTTCAGTTAACTAACTACCTAGTTATGTACACCAGCTAAATTTTTTGTGTGTGCTTCTTACTAGCTTACCTAAGGCAATTGACTATAGATTCGGTATTCTCTCACAAGCTTGGCGACTAGTCTTCGCATGGAAGCAGAGAGAATAGGCAACCCACTAACATACGTACAACTGTGCCCGATATGGCTAAGCGCATACATATTATCTGCTGACAACTTTGGAGGAAAGATGACTCACTGTCGAATTCAGAAAATTAAAATGATAGCCTTGCATCGACGAGACAAGGTTTCTGCTTGCATCTATCTCTTAATACCTACTAACCTCTAACCTAACATTAGTAGGTACCCGGCATACATAGTTACCCCGATATACACTATACAAAGAATGTGAAAACAGCTCGCCACAAACTTGATATAATACCACAATTGAACCATGTAATAGGTAATATGATGGACGAGATATTGGCTGAAGGATCGTATTAGCTTCAAAAAAGATATGTTCATGGTTGGTGAAGAAAATATCAAACAAGTATAGATTATCAAAGGTAGGTACCTGGGTAATATCGTGGATATGTATGCCAGACTTTATGCATTGGCATCTCATGTTAACTCAGCCCATGATTGGTCGGGAGCTTTCCGCCAGGTTCGTTAGGTGGGTGCAACCTTTCTTCACTCTACCCCCACTATCCATTTTTAGCTTAGCTTCAAGCGTAATTCGTCCCGCGCCTCCTCCATAGACCGACCACTTTACCATCGCAACTCTCACCATTCATTCATCCATCATTCCAGTGTCCCATCTTACCTACACCAAATCACCTACACCTAAACAACCACCTTTCTCCTTCTTTCTCTTACTCTTCCTATTCCCAACTCTAGCCTTATTCCCCTCAATTTTTTCGTAGAGAAGAGGCAGGGTAAAACAACTTACAGATTAAGGCAAAAAAATACTTTGCCACTCCATGTGCAAACCGTTGTATTTGTATGCGACGGATTTGTCCATTCTCTTATTTGCAGCCATATTATAAATTACCTACTAAATGTAACTACCTAACATACCACAAACTAGTGGTGGCCAAATTCTCCTATTACTACTGTATGTCGACCCAGAATATCTTGTATATCGTCGACCTATCGTCTGCGAATTAGTAGCATATTAGCTTACCAGGAAAATAGAGCATTATCAATACCTGTCCATTTTTACGAATCGCTTGTACGCCGTGACCGCTCTACCCGAACCAGCCTTACCTGCGTCTTACGGGAAGAACGTAACCGTACTCCCAGCCGTATTTTTTTTAGTTGGAAGATTGTACTCCAGATTTGGGCTACTCGAAACAATATACAGAATAGTTCTCGTTGTATCTGGTTGAGGTTTATTGCCCAATCGACTGGCTTATTGACCAGAGGGATTGTGCCGCTTATAAACCTCTTAAGATACTTCGCCGGTAGTCTTTTTGCGTCATTATCTCTCGACAACATTGGGATATTGACTACATCAGGTCCGGCAGGTCTGCTTCGGCCCCTCATTGCTCCACTTCGAGCATAACGATCACCTTGGTTTAGACTGGACTGGAGGGTTTGCATTTGCGATATCACCTAGTCGCGACTATCGTATTTCCACGTCTACATACAGAGTTTCCGTGTTTGATTGGTTATTATCACCGGCGAAAGCTGTGATATAGCGGATACCATATTACTCTTGGTAACACCGTGATCATTATACCCCCTGGGCTTTCTGCAAGAGGCTCTTTATCTCCGAACTATTGGGACCCCTAACGTTAGCCTACCATCTCCCAATAGCTCCTGACGCTTACTCAGTGGTCTTATATCGTTCAATCCCTGATGCTCAGGCTGCTATCCCAGAGAGCGGCTTACGTGGATTGAAGAAGAGGCCGGCCCCCCTTATAGCATTCAAATTTCCTAAGTCCGGCATACATTCAACAAGAGCGAGCACCCTGAAAGAGATTCTTATTTGCCTATTGTGCTTTAAGTTATTCCGAAAATGACCCCCACACCTCAGTCTGCTACGACATCGTCCTCGGGCCATTCGCCCGAGGAGCATTTCAGGGTGGTTCGTCGCCGAAACAGGGTACCGCTCAGCTGCTATCCGTGCCGGACGAGAAAGTGAGTAATCCTGTTCCTTGACAAATGCTAGCCTAATTCCCTAATCCAACACTTAGCAGTTTTCCTATATAAGACGGCATCGCTGACCTGCTCAACAGGTTGAAATGCAATAGGGGGACTCCGAGTTGTGAGAACTGCGTCAAACGCGGTGACACCCAGTCCTGCGTTTATGCTACTCCAACTAATCGGAGGAAAAACCAAAGTAGTGCTGGAGCTTCCGCAACTCCTGATGATATGCAGAACCGTATTGACCGTCTAGAAGGTTTAGTTTTAAGTTTGATGCATGGCGGTGCGAATATCGAAATCTCCAATTCTTCGAATACTGCACCTCCAGTCCCTTCTGCATCTGATGATTCTTCTCCCAACGCCGACCACGATGATGAAGGAGCTATGAGAGATGATGATGCCGATGGCGATGGTCCCGATAGCGACGCGGATGATGGGCTGTCCACATCCTTAGGTATGCTTAAAGTCGACGCAGATAAGGGGAAGTCTATGTATATCGGGCAAGATCACTGGCATCTACTCCTGCTCGATATTGCCGAAGTGAAGAATTTCTTCGCCTCCCACAAGAAAGAGCTTGAAAACAGTTATCAGAAAGTTATGTCTTCAAAACCCGCAACTGCTCGGGACTCTCCCATATTTTTACTTTCCGCTCCACCGGCGGTCGAAGTCGAACTAAGAGCGGAATTACCCTCGAGAACAGCGATAATGACGTTAATATCGAGGTATTTTAATTCGCTGGATACTGCTGCCAGTATTGTCCATGCGCCTACTTTCCAGGCACAACTGCGGGCGCACTGGCAAGATCCATCTAAGTCGACTATAACATGGATAGGTTTGCTCTATTCCATGCTATGCCTTGCGATGCTCAGCTATCATAAAGTTGGAGACGAGCCTCCAGAGTGGAAAGGTAGATCTCTAGAGCTCGCAGCAGAATACCGGTTGCGAACTGTACAGTGCTTGATAGCCGCGGATTATACCAAACCTGTCGAGTATACGGTGGAAACACTGATTCTTTATTTATTTGGAGAATACTCTTCTCGTTGGGACGCCGATTTTTCATTGTGGATCATAACAGGTATCATTGCAAAGCTGGCTTTTCGAATGGGCTATCACCGGGACGCGGACTGGTTTCCATCAATTACACCGTTTCAAGGGGTACGGACAGAATATCTCCTAAGCTACCTGATATTACATTTCGTGGAACAGTATATCGCTAATACCATCATCGCAGGAAATGCGGCGGCGAACGTGGGCTTTGATACGCATGTCTGATATCATATTCTCGTATCAAGTAAGTTGCCTGTCTACCTTCTACGGCAGTGGTTACTATCCACATATTCGTGGTCACTAATAATTTCCAAAGATTTGTTTGCCGGCAACCATCCACGAACATGACACGGATACGAAGCTTCCACATAATATTTTCGATGAAGAATTTGGACCGAACAGCAAAACTCTTCCTCCCTCTAGGCCAATGGTGGAGCCGAGCCCGATAGCTTATATGATAAGTAAAACGAAATTATGTATCGAACTGGGAAATGTACTCCAATCTGTCTCACGAGTAGGTAAGCCGGTGAGCTACGATGATATTCTACAACACGACAAGAAACTTCGCGAAATTATGGACGAGTTCCCACCGCACCTAAAGATTCGCCCTCTCGAAGGATCGCACGATCCAGTAACGCTTATCATCGCGAGGTTCAATTTGGACATCCTATATCAGAAGATTATGTGCATGTTGCACAGGAAACATATGTTACGCGCGCGGCAGAATCCACGATACGCTCATTCCCGTCGTAGTGCAATTGAGGCATCGCTAGAAATCCTAGGGCATCTAAGAATGATACATCGTGAATGTCAACCAAACGGCCGGCTTCGTTCTATGAAATGGTACGTGTCAGCTACCGCTAAAGACACATTACTTCCAACAATGCTAGTTATCCTTGATCTTCACCATGATCATCTTGCTGCCACATCAGGGAAGCGGAAGGATTCACAGGCCATCTACTTTTGGACGCCGGAGCAACGGCAAAAGATGATGACTTCCCTCGAAGCGGTCGCGGAAATCTGGAAGTCGTTATCCCACGAATCGGTCGAGGCATACAAGGCTGCAAATATTCTTGAGATTATGCTGGGAAAGCTTAAGAACCCACCTCCCGCACCTGCTAATCCTACGGGGCCACCAGCGCAACCTGAAAATCCTTTCACCTTCGGTGTTGGCATGCTACCTGAGCAATCCGCAGCCGCGACTCTTGGGATGCTCTCAGAGGGTGCAACGTCATCAACCATCCAGTCACCGGGTGGGACAAGTTACCCCAATATAGACCTTAATGTGGGAAGTTTAGGAGGTCTAGGAGTCAGGACGGGACTTACACCTGAATTCCAACCTGACAATCTCGGCACAGTCAACAATGCCGCCTCACCCTTCTCCATGTTCACAACTCTAGGCGGAGGGGGCAATATGGCCATCGACCATAATTTCGACTGGGTATGTCCCCCTACTATAATTATCTCTAGTACTACAGACATCGTACTGACCATGATTAAATAGGATGCATTTGAGAATTACGCGCAAACAGCAACTTGGGGTCCAGACCAGACGTCCTTCCAGTTCTTCGCGGGGAACCCCGAGCAACAATCCCAGCAAGGATCTTCAGATGGATCTTTTACGTTCTTGAACCCGGAGACGCCCAGCACGTAACCTCTGCTGCAGCCTGAATCTTATAAAATACTGAGGGCGGCGCTTGGCTGTGATGGATAGGTATGGACGTTAGATACCCGGTAAAGGAACTATTTTGAATATCGGTCTACTATAAGCGGTGGCACTTTTGTCTATCTATCATGGGGATTACAAAAAAGAATTTCAAGGAAAACCGAAGATCGGAGGGAGGACGTAATATGTAACGTATAACTTCTTTTCGACCATGTCTACGTAGGTAACCTAGGTCAATTACAAAAACTCTCCTCCGGGCGCGCGTATCAGTGGCCCCCAAAGTAAAACTGGGCTATCCTTCTCGGCTGAAGCCGCTTGCAGATCATCTTGTGTTGGTTGAGATCGAGACGCGTGGTGGTGGCGTTTTTCTCGTGCAGACAGCTTTTTGGTTATAATACTCGAGACCTACAAAAGAAAGCCAAAATTACCCCCAACTAGCGAAATAAAGAAGTAACTTGGGGCCGTATTGTTATTAACTAGGTGCTTTCCCAAGTTCGGAAGTAATAGTAAACCAATAACGCCCCAAAGCTATATTTAACTTAGGTAGGCATTTCCTCCCGTCCCGTCGTAGGTACTACGTTGCCTAGCACTACAAGCCGTCATCTCTCATCTCGACGAGGTGGGTGTCAATTTGAAAGAACTAGCTGGGGTCCTCAATCCTTCCCAGCGTTCAAGGATTACTTACTACCTAGTACCTACCTTAGGTACCTCATATGGTATTGTTATAGGTAAAACAAGAGACGGGAAAGGAAGGTAACCTTCGATTCATATAAAGTTCTACGCCGCTCGCGCGCATAGCCAATTGCCAGAAACGCTTTCCGCGGCGACGAATCTTATTTCGTTCTTACTTATTCGTCAGCAACGGGCTTCGAAAAAAGTTGTGAGAATGCTCCTCGTAGGTACCTACCTAACTACCAAGGTAAGTTGTTTCGTGTAATCCTCGATGTTCTTGATCAGGCTAACTAGCGCTAGTATGGTCTATAGGCTTTTGGAGGAACGCAGGCACGTGTGAGATAGATGTTGGGTGAGAGAGGGTGAGTTGATGGGGTCAGAATATGTCTCCAATAGGCTATGCGAGGTGTCACCGGAGCAGTCCCGGTAACACAGTTGTATATAGTAGAGAGACAAGCCAACTTGCAGTCGCCAATTATGCTTGATACCCGGCGCAGAACAATATTCGGTGGTTTGCCCTCATTATAACTATATCAAGTCCGATAGTTGTCTAAGATAAGTTGAGCGGCGTAATAGTATCTTACGACGTAAATGAGTCCACATGGGTGTTTATAAATAGAACTTAGGCTCTTTGATGAGTTGTCCGATATCTCACATTACACGAATATACCGTTACACACATTTAGTAGCTTTCAACTTCTAAGTAAAGTAACAATTAATCAAGGCGTCGCTTTGTACTCCGAATATTGGGTAGTGGATAGATGAGACAAGGGAGTGACCAGTCCTCATATGGCGTCAACATAATTACGAATTTCCAAGTTTGACAGGATAGTATGATTACATCACACAAGGGAATTATGAAGAGCCAGTGAATATCGTCAGACCACGTAACTTGTTTGATAAATATTTATGAAAATATTGATATACATGAGAATCGAATGAGATCGGAACCTAAAAAAGAGCAACATTCGCTATTTTTTCCCCGCTAGATGCTATGATGATGATGATGTAAGAAAGCAATGCCCAAAAACGCCCGTATGATCTGACAACTTCTTTAATGCACTCATACATCGTCCCTTACATGCATAGTATCAAAGAAACGATTAATAGCGTAGCACAGCTTACATAAGGCCGAAAGCCTTCCTGGCAGCGTCCCAGTAGCTCTGGCGCTTGGGGTCGACGGTAACACCGACACAGCCCATGTAGGCGGCGAAACCGGCGTCGTCACCAGCCTTGAGGGCCTCCTGGACGTCGGGACCGCACTGGGTGCTGAAGAACCACGGGCCGCTGCCGAAGTTGTACTTGTTGTCGTTGACGAGGGCAAGGATCTCGTTCTTCTTGTCATCGGGGGCGTCCTCGCCGACACCCGCGACCTTGTCCGCGAGCTCGGGGATAGACTGGGCGTACTTGAGGTTGAAGTTGAACATCTGCATGTTCGAGGTACCCTGACCGGGACGGCCGGGGGAGACGTTGTGCTTGAAAGTGTACTCGACGGACTCGAAAGCCGTGAGGGCAATGATACCGGCCATCTGAGCCGGGTTGTAGATGCCGTACTGCTGCATAGCAGAGACCAGTAGGGGTCCGATGACGTCGGCAGTAACACACTCACCGCCGGCAGCACAGTCTACAGTAGCGGGGGCGACTTCGGCAACGATAGCAGCCGCGGTCTTCACATCACGGACTTCGTGAACGAGACGGGGAGCGGCAAGAGCTTGACTAGCTAAGAGAAGACCGGCAGCGGAAGCGACTTGAACCTTCATGATGATGGTATTGAAGTTGATGGAGGTTGATGTAAGTGTTGTTTGTTTAGTTGCGTAAATAGTAATTGATCGACGTCTTTTTCAACCTGTGAAAAAAGAACGAGCCTCTTGATTTTATAGGAACCAAGTCGTTTGTTCGTGTTGGTCCACGTATCTTCGATTCAATGGCTTAGACCTGAAGACAGTGACTTTGTGTGGTTTTGGCAACGAAAATAGAACGAAAGAATGGAGAACCGCTGGGGTTTCGTTGGTTAAAAGAAAGTGATTGTGTGGAAAAGTAAAGGGATAGGATACCCGTTTATTTCGAAAATAAGCAAATGAATGAAATGTTGCCAGAACCGAACAAGACTTATTAGTTTGGTGGTGAACAAAAAGGAGAGAGAACCAAAAGGGCGGGATCAGCGCAACATATATACTTAATACTTACCTTACTGGACGACGGACGTACCTGACATTTCAGCTATTCCCGGGTATAAGACAAAGAAAGAGAGACTTTCTTAGATACCTACTGTAAGTGGCCGATCCCCCTGGTGTGTAACTCATGTCGTGTGTAAGTGGATAAGGTAGATGATGGCGTACAATCTAGCAGGTGCCACCATAAACCCCTGAACCTGCAGGCCCTGGAAATGATCACGACGGCCGGGACGATGAGAGAAAGTGCTTTGAACCTTCCCATATCTTGCTAGTACGAGAAAGGGTGGTGATGTGCAAGGGCAGCCAGGGGGGAGCAAGGGGTAAGTGTGGCAGCCAATCATAGCAACTAAATGGTTTTGGAGGCCGCAGGTTAAAACAAATGGACCTAGCAAGGGTTAGCATGTTTCAAACCGGACGCCTCTAATTGATTGGCTATTAGGATCGAAACTGACCACAGCTTATGATGTAAAAGGCAGTCTAAGGTTTCGTTGTTCTAGAACAGAGGCGAGAAGGCACAGCTCTTTTTTAAGCTACTACTAACCTACCCATTTACAAAGTCGTTCAATTCCGTTAACGAGATTCCTTTGGGAGCTTAGCATACGCCTTCGAATTTATTGGGGGGGATTTTGCGGTGAAAATTAAGGGCTTTAAAACAAGCAAATTACCTTATGAGGAAGCTCACCAATTGCTCAAGGGGTTAATTGAGTGGACATTCTATACGGATGTCGGCAGATTCGAATTTCGAAAAATAATTAGTCCGCCATTTTTGGTATCCGTGTAGGCTAAGTATACCTAGCTCTTTTCTATGCAGTTATGGAATCCTCGGTGGTTGTTCTTGTTGTGTCTCGGCCGATATGGGGTGCCAAGAAGATGAAAGCACAAGCCACAGAAGCTTGAGCTGCCACCCGTGTTATCTATTTTTTGTAGATCTGTGGCCCCAGTGGCTTGAGCTTTTTTTTTTTCCATCTGATCCAATCCGGGTACCGCTTTTGAAGCTGCCTGACGGATAGACGCATTAAGTCTCAAGTTTACGCACTTTCACATAGTAGATCGCCAATACTTTTTATTCTACACCCCGCAATCCTTAAAAGCGCACAGATAACTCCCCTGGTTTAGCTACCCGATTAACCTCGTGGTCCTATCGCCAGTAAAATTTACCTTGTACCTTCGATCCCACCAGCCGGGAATATCTTCAACATGTCTAACCTCGGGGGTTATATCAACAGTCAGTCAGACCATATACCTTTTATAGCCTTTGTTGGTTCTTGAGCCTCGAGCAAAGCTTACAGCGCAAATAATCTAACAGTCGCGTAGAGAAGGTCCTAATAATTACAGCTGATTCCCGAACCTTGGTGGGGAATCTCTTGAGCTGCGACCAGATGACCAACTTGGTAAGGGCGGAGCAATTATATTTTTAGATTTCGAACCCTACGGCTGATCCCACGTATCCAGGTCCTTGGACAAACGGTCGAACGAGTCATCCGAACACCCGACGATACAGAACCCTCTACCGAGGTCCCTCTAGGTCTTTACCTTGTTAGGGGAGACAATGTTTGCGTGGTAGGATTGGTTGACGAGGCCCTTGACGATAGCATCAACTGGCAACAGGTAAAGGGTTCGGCTATTGGTGGGATTAAGCACATATAGAAGGAGGAAGTGGCGACGATAGCGGCAGCGGAGCTTGCCCTGAAACACATGCTCTTGATACCTTGAGATTTCACTTCTGGCGTTTGGGGAGAAAATAACAACAATTGCATTTACCATGAGAGAGGAATCTGGAAGCTATATTCATAGGGTACGCTCTTGTCTAATGATACCCACATTTGCGTCCTGCTGACATCTACATTGTCCTCGCCGCCTCCAGATATACTGTGACCAACTCGCTCACTTTCTCTATCTACTGCCCTTTTCATCCGAACAGACGCTCCATTAGGTACGGCGCAAATGCCATTTCGCCCGGACTGCTAACGTATCTGTTTATCCTATTACCCCTTAACAAGCTAAGCCAGCCATCGTCATCCCCGGGAACTTCAAAAGTATTCACACCATCGGGTCTTGTTCTACCGCGGCGGTCCGAAACATGCATCCCGTGAGTCCATTGTCCTGATGTCTCGATACGGATATCTTCAGGAGCGTTCTTGGCCAACTTCCATGCTGGATCAGATCCTGTGAGCATGTACCATACGGTAAGAGGGTCATGGAGCGATAGGCCTGGCTCTTCTTCGGTACCAACTATAGAGGTGATTTGACGGAATATACCAGCCATGAAGGTATTAACCCATACTCCTAATGGACTACCACCGGCGAGTTGTGGCTCAATCTTTTCCAGGAAGAAGCCCAAGTTCAGGAGATGAGGCGTAGTAATATCAAGTGGGAACAAACTCAAGTTTAGCGTTCGCGAAAGTTTTTCGGGATACGGCGGTAATGTCGTCTTGTCCTTAGGTACTGGGGGCATAGTCGAAGTCGGATTTGGTGACGTCAAAGCGAATACCCGAGCGGCAGCAACAGCATCGGCGTAGGTGTTGAACTCCGCAACTGGCGTTACGTTGCCAACGCACTCTACCGCGCCACCCATAACAGCTACCTCCTTGACTCTGAGGAACGTTT
The DNA here is from genome assembly GCA_002120325.1 of Daldinia sp. EC12. Taxonomy (NCBI): domain Eukaryota; kingdom Fungi; phylum Ascomycota; class Sordariomycetes; order Xylariales; family Hypoxylaceae; genus Daldinia; species Daldinia sp. EC12. The sequence goes on along the minus strand of KZ112937.1, from coordinate 734,564 downwards.
CTGGGTCTTCTGAAGCAGCTAGAGCTAGATTAGTTAATGGACCCAGGACGCAGATTGAGACCGTGTCAGCTGGCTCCTCCTTCAGGATCCGCAGGATTTCTTTATGAGCGGGTGTCTTTGACGGCGTAAAATACTTTAAGTATGAGGGATTCTCGGTAGCTCCCGGAATTCCGTCTTTAAAAAGGGCTTTCCAAGTATCAGCCGGTGATAAGTGAGGATGCTGTTGGGGTATGTTAGCCAAATCTTGCAGCTATGAGTGTTGCTTTGCATTTTTCACATACAGCTTCATGGACGCCGTGTAATCCATCAGCTCCATCTACCAAAAATGACCTCGTCAGCATTTCCATCTAGCGCAACTCCGCACACCTCCACTTCGCTCAACCTACGAAAATTATCTGCCATGAGGATCTCATCTTCCAAAGCATGCTCAGGACCGACGGCAACAATCGGCTTGTAAGTTCGCAAAACTTCGTAACCTAGTGGCTTCCCTTGCGACTTGCGCCATTCCATCTCCTGGTCGAGAACGTGGAACATGCCGACTACATTTCGCAAGCAGCTCTCTAGAGCTACGTTACCATAAGTCACAGAAATCATCATCACTTCTAATTCCTCGGGCGAAGAAGCTAGAGCGAGAAGCATAGCTATGACATCGTCGGCGCCTATATAATAGTTAAGATCTAAGTTCGCTTCTCCTCTTTGCTATCTTGCTTACCTGGATCGGTGTCTATGATGATCTTTCTTGGAGCCATGATTACTATAGCAGAGACAATAAAAAAAGGCAAGTCTAATGCAAGAATCTATAATTCAAGAGAAATACTCAGAAGGATATAATATGGAAATATCTATAAGATATAAGATATGCGTGTGATTTAAGAAAGTCACGTCTTTTATTTATCGATAAGGTGCGACTATCAGTGGGAAGTTGGGTATCTAAACCTACCTGAGGTCCAGTAATTGAGGTTTGTAATACTTAAAGTCTGCTGTGTGACGTGACCCCAAGGTTCCTGCCGTCGGTGACCTGCGGGGGAGCCGATCCCGCTAGTCTCCGGCTACCGGAAAGCGGAGAGATTATATATATTCACCCCGTCAGCTTCCGCGCACTCCTACAGCTTTTGAAGGTTTTCGTATCAAAATTGTTTGCATTGTAGCAACAAACTAATTATATTCAATTATATGAATAGAGGATGAATATTTTATCTATTCAACCCTTCTTCGTTTCAGGCGAGAGAATACGGTGCAAGGGAATGATGATGTATCCATTTAAAGGTTTACTTACCTTCGTAGTTAAGGTCGAACAAGAAACAATTCCATCGCCAACTATATAGCAAATACGCTGTATTAGAGGATTATATATGCATTATAAATACGCACCATCCAATATCATTACTTCATAAGTTGCTACATGTTTTCATCCTCTTGAAACGCGGCCTGACATTCCCAAAGTTTAGTGTCTGATTCACAGGTGCTTACGCACTAACAGGAAGCAGATAATAAGTATCTCAGAGTATCTCAGGCCAATTTAGGCAAATAGCTAATTCACATATCCAAGCGAGACTTAGCATCTGAATGAGATATCGAATCGGTCTTGGATATTAATTCTAAAATTGGCCACACGTGGGAATACCAAACAGAACAAGACAGCCGAAGGTAATGGTAATAAATCTTGGTATGGGATCTAGGCCTGCATAAAGTCTGTGGGTTACGGTACTTTTTTTTTTTTTTTTTTTTTTTCGTAACAAGGAGGGTACGAAAGCTTGTGACTGGCAAGCAAAATTTAAATTCAAATTACATCTGGCGTCTGCACCACTGGAGTTTCCTAAGCAAACCGAGCTTTGTCGTCGTATGGAATTATTGATCGATGACCCTCGATTACGAGTGTGGAATTACGCTAAGTTAGGTAGCTAGGTAAGTTGTAAGTTCGTTCAGCAACTTTGAGGCTAAGCAAATAGATTTTCCAATTCGTTAATTTTAAGGGGCTTTCCAAAAAAAAAAAAAAAAAAAAATCAAAAAAAAAAAATCTACAAGTTGAATTTGGTGAGACGCTAATACAGTAACGGGACAAAGGCGATACACACAAAATACGGGCGCAAAGCCAGAAAAGCTCAATTGTATGAGGTACATACACTTATAATTACAGCGTATGTGGTACATTACATAGGCGGGGGACCCACTGTCCCTGTATTTTCTAGTGTACTTGGTATTGGACAGCTGTCCAACATTTGATCTATTGACCCCCTTTAGGTGGGCTTTGGTGGGATAACGTTCTACTTCTTCTAGACTGCCATATTTTGCTTCCCAATAGCAGCAATAGCCCGTAGCGTACTAGAGGTGCATAGATTTATGTACGTACAGGTCGGTACCTTAATAGGTACTTTACGCCGATTGGTCAACAAGTCGTTAATGACAGCTTATCCCCAAATCCAAATTCCCTAAACCATCAGCCATCAACCATCAGTTCATCCCGTCCCATCCCATTGAATGACCTTTACCAAGGTATTCTCTCGGACTTCTGTACAAAATCACTTTCACTTTTGTGCCGCTTTCTTACCGTCTCAAATTTCACAACAAAGTTTCTCTCACGCATTGAGAAAAGAATTACCTTGTTGTTCCATAAGCTCGGTCCCCAAATCATAGGTCTCTTTCCAATTTCCGATTTCCGATTCGACCTGAGCTTGCATCGTTCAATATTCGTCTGTCCTCAGTTGCATTACTTCGACACTCTTTCTTGATTGGTATTATAAATATACAGTGCACCACTCGACATAATCGGCGCACTACCTTCCGTCACTGGTTTAGCCCCCAGGAGATCTACGTCCAATTATTGTCTTGCGAAGCACATCCGCGTACAATTGAGCATCGTTGAGGGACACCTTTGCATTGAGGCACTTGGTGCTGCCCATAGATTCCCCTTGTATTTCCACTGTTATATACATCGACACAGTCGGCGAATCTTACATAGAATCGCTTGCTATAATTCCGGTTCACGGTTCACTGTTTTAAGATGGATATTTCCAGTAGCCACTCGACCCTCACCACTATTGGCGGATGGGCGGTCATTTTGGCGATCAGCGGAGTTATCTGGTACCGGAACCAGCAAAAGAAGACTCAGAGAACCGATCGTCGGGGCTCCTTCACCAAGCAATCGGGGAAACAAAATGATGTCGATGCAAGTAGCGATACCAAGAAGAAAGCCGAAAAAGCTGCGAAACCCAAGCCCAAGCCGAAAGCTCCCGCGACCACAACGACCGAGAACCCCAAACCCAATGTAGATTTCAACCGAGAGGAGGACGAAGCTGCCGGCAAGAAAGCCGACCGGGAATTTGCTCGTCAATTATCCAATGCTCATGCGGGAACTAAATTCAGCACCAAGAAAGCTGATGAGAAGAAGCAGAAGTCTATCAAGCAGTCCAAAGCTCAAGAAATTCAGGATGCAACGGCTGGAAAGACCTCTGTTCCTTCCTCCCATGCAGGTGATGCCGATGATGACCTATCGTCTCAAGCCTCTCCTGTCGTTGCAGCTGTTGACGGTCGTGACGTATCCGATATGCTCGAGCCCACCCCCTCTGGTCCTTCTGTCCTCCGTCTCACTGATGTCGATGCCGTGAAGCCTAAGGAGCGAAAGCAAAAGGCACCTGAAGTTGTTGAGACCAAAAAGCAACGCCAGAACCGGAAGAAGGCCGAGGCTGCTAAGGCTGCCCGTGAAGAAGAAGAAAAGGAGCGCAAGGTCAAGCTAGAGCAACAGAGGCGAACTGCTCGTATTGCTGAGGGACGACCCGCTAAGGACGGCTCGAGCTTTACAGCTAATGCCCAAAATGCCTGGAATGGAAAATCCACCAGCAACAACAGCACGGTCCAACCCCTTGACACTTTTGAGCAACAAGCCAAGACCGAGCCCACAAAGCCGAACACCGTGAGTGCCGGAACTACTAAGGAGAAGTCCGACCCCTGGCTAGCCGGCATACCTTCGGAGGAAGAGCAGATGGAGCTACTCCGCCAAGAAGATTCATGGAACGAGGTCAAGACCAAAAAGAAGGGAAAGAAGAAGGATGCTTCCGGTGATGCGTCGGCTCCCTCTGCCCCCGCTACCAACGGTGGTAGTGCCACGAGCACCTCTACCGTCAAGGCCCCGGCTCCGGTCAATGGCACTAAGAAGCCAATTCTGACTAGCAGCAACTCCTCTTTTGCTGCCCTAACTCCTGAGGAGACGGGTGATAATGAGGAAGAAGAGAAGGAGTGGGACGTATGAAGCATTAAGAGCATCACGCCATGGACGTCTCAGGGGCGTCATTCTTCACTTCGTTATACATTTTTGTCCGCTGTGAATATTGCATAGACTCGGCTACCATCATCACCCCTTCTTCCCCGCCGACCGTCAACATTCTTGTTGTACAGTATTCTCCTCAACACATCATCATCATATCGTATCGAATTCCGCACATGGACATTGAGCATTGCTCATAAAAAATCGGGCTTGGACTTGGATTGCACGATGGGACGTTCCTCTTGCCGTTTCCCCTGAGAAAACGGCAGGATTTGGCCGTCCTTGCTTTGTATGAGTGAACTTATGATTTCTTTAAACTGCAAAATTTGCAGCTGATCATTATATGCAGAAAGGACAGAATTACCCCCGCTACCTGACGATAACGACTGGTAAGCCGGGAGACTGTACCAAATGTTTTTCAAAGTCCACTATAGGAGGACGGGTATTGTGCGTGGTTATTTCTTAGTTATAGTGGCTATAAATCCAAATAGCTCAATGAATGCACATCTTTTTCTTTTTCTTCGTACGTATGCTGTCTTACCAATATGAAGACCGTAGTTCACAATTTTCTTGAAGCCTTATTGTCGACAAGAGTGATTGCAACTTGCTAAGATGAGGCTGTATTCAGGCACAGAACAATGATCAACACATGCCATAGGCTTCGCAAAGATGGGTCATACTTATCCTGTCAATAATTAATGCTCGTCGATCGTCAATGCAGTTCAAGCCGGCCAAACACTTATTCTCTAAAGGGGTAGTTAATAAATACTTACCTAAAGTTTGAGAAAATAGCACGCCCAAGGTAGATGGACAGCTAAGCTACCTTAGATACTCTCAGGGGTTCTACATGAGACATGTAGAGCAAAGAATACTCTCTATAGGTACCGCTCTACGAGCTAGAATTATACCTTCGTTAGAATTCCTAGCGGAATGACGAAGTTGTTTACATACTTCTTCTTGCTCCAACCTCGTGACGGATACAGAGTCACTCGTCATGATAGACCAGGTCTACCTGCGTCTTTCTATCAACATAGGTAGCCCAATAGGATCGGGCTGACTAGGTACTAGAGATGACCCTTAGGTAGGTAGGTAGGTAGGTAGGTACTTACTATAGTTACATCCCTTGAAACGATAATATATCTTCCAGGTAGTTAATGTGCACAAGCCAGTATCTGGGATAGCGTATTCCAAAAACCTCTATGGCCCCCTTACTTTACCTATCCGCGTCGACCAATAATAATTGTGATATCGTAGAGTTTGCTAGACGTCATCTTGCAGTTTCGTTTCACCGTGGATTATTATAGCACAGGTCACTTTACGTTTGCTATGTACTAGGGAGGAGTTGCGTTCATGTCTCCCGGGCACTTTAAGAGATGGAGACGGGGAAGATATGACGACAATGTTCTATGTTAGGTAGTATTTTGCTGAGAAACCTCCCAATGTAAAGACTCGATTGTATTTTCCTCTCCGTACACACTTGGTATACTCAGGTGGCACTGCCGCATATTACAGGATAAGCATGGAAATACTTGTTATTACATCCAACCCACGTTTCAGGCTTGTCATACGGCTGGTACACGTGGCCGTCTAATTACTGTATGGTGTGTGTGTGCTTATTAAACCGTTATGGCTCTAAAGACATCTTTTATGTGTGACTGAAGACCGTTGAGACCGGCTTGTTAATGGATATGGATTCCCACCTTGCTTTTTACAGAATGATTATCACCAAAACAGCCTTAACTATAGAAGATATATATCTATTACTTAAGATAAGATGTCTATAACCAACCAGCAATAATTACTGATTGAGGCTCATGTTGTGAGAGGTCTTTCCCTAAGACATAGTGTCAGGATTTTGGACAAGACACTTAGAACAAAGAACGAATTCTGTATGGATAGCTCTAATATAGCCTCTGGTTGACAGAGCTATCCAGTTAGAGTTCCTTACGGAGCAAACGAAGTCATTGTCCTACTGCTTGCTCCACCCCGTGACGAATAATAATTAGCAAAATCGCCAATAGAATCCGGTTACTAGATGTACATGTGCTCTTACACTCTGTCACTGTAGGTGGATAGGCGGTGTTTAATATGATATATCTGAACTATTCCGTTTAGTCAGATGATCCGAATATACCTAATTGCTGCTACGTGGCACTGAGGAAACATGTGTGATATATAAGTTTGTGTGTGTACGTATGTCTCGGCGTCCCACGGAAAGATGCATCGGCACATATCTAACCTGGGTAACTTATGAAGATGGCCTCCCATGGAAGTAGATCGATCTTTAACATAGGAAACGGCGGGAACCCCGGATAACCTAGATCCGGACTTGTCGTCGTCATAGCTCGTCACATTGGTGGTTGTGCCAATATTATTCAACCAGACAGGCAACCATATTTCGCTTTGCACGTGTGTACGTGTAAGTAAAGGATAGGTGAATATTTCATGTATTTGTATATTCACTCCACCTCTCCCGCGTCAGACCGCCTCGTTATTATGTAAGGAGAAGGCGGTAGAGCCACGAAATAGCGTATGTAGAAAAGAGATGCATTTATTTAGACTCTTTTTTTTTTTTTTTTTTTTTTTGATGCGCGGGTCATTATGCATTTCGGTTTATTATCAGATGCGGGAGTTGCATCGTACCTGGAGATGCTTTTGTGCGGGGGAGGTATTTTTTATGCAGAGACCCGGGTTGGAGCACAAGCCAAGAACCAAGGGTAAAACGTGAGATTGTGCAGGCATTGTACATTAAGCGAAGAGATTAATGCCAATTCCAATTCGAGGATCCCCCCCAAAACGGAGGGGCTGAAAGGGGGCTCTCTAATGAATGTGCCCACGCTGGTGGATCGATGGCTGCATGGATTAGCGTGGATTTAGCTGGGTGATGCGGAGACTTATTAGACCATAGAACCCCACCTTCTGTGGTTCAGCGTGGTTAGCAGGGTTTTGAGTTAGCGGTATGCTACAGAGGCAAAAGAGAATACAGGGGGGGTTACATTAGTTGTGTTAGGTTTAGGTTAGGTTAGATACATTACATAGAGTGGCACTGACACTGCAGGGGGATGTACCTATTATCAAGATCCCTGATATCCTGGCTGTGGCGTTGAAACAGATGAGCGTAATTAGGCAAACCCCCCATTCTCCTGATTCATATGATTGGCCCGTTCTCATCTGCTGTGCATTCTACAAAGGTACATAGGCTGGATAGGATGCAGGTAGATGCAGTAGATGCAGTAGAGCGTGGGATCGTCCACACCATTTGCCCATCGCCAACTGCAGTTTACGCAGTTTACATCGAATCCTGAATTCACCTTCCCAAATTCCCTCCACTCATTTACTTCCCTTTCGTTAGTTATTCCCGTTCGTTGCCGGCGGCGGCTTCAAATCTTGTTCAACTATTGATATCATTGTAAAATCAAGATCTTTCGTCTGCCGACCGAGCTTGTTTATTATTCATTTACATTTGTTGGTCTTTTTTTACTTTCCGCCTTTTACTAACAGCATCACAACTTCTACCACCAACAGATCACCTGTTTGCTCTGTTACTTTACTAGACTAGTTTCCACATTCGTTTCTACCTGGGTCACTCAAGTATCAGCTTGTCTAACCTATCAACTTTTGAAGCCTCGTGATCCAATTGAGCGATTTTTAGAATCTCACTGAGCCTTTCTAGCAATCAGCTTGCCCCCTTTTCCCTCTTGTGCAGTTATTTTTACGAGTACCACATCTTGGAAGTCGACGACCACGTACATGTTTATCCCTCACACCTACCAACTTTCCTCAGCTCGGCATATCACATAGTTGGGTTTGTTTTGTGTTGTTTAGGCTCGACGATACCAAAGTCTTAAATTCGTCTGGTCTTCTTGGTCAAAACTCAGATTTGTGTAGCGTCGTTTCCTCTGCGAACCTTCTCCCACTTATTTAAACTTAAACTCTCGATACAACTCTGAACCATCCCCCGACGAAGTACCTTAAATCATTCTCGCCAATGCCGCTGCTAAGGATCGATTACTTGTTTGCGATATAACCCTCTACGGGCACCCGCACGTTTCAGTCCCATTGAGGAAGCATCCCCCTACTTATCATGTCGTTCGGCGTCGCAGTTCAATCTGCCATATTCTATGTCGTATCTTGCGCGCCATGTCTTCAGGCAAGACATCACCAGCAGTCCAAGGCCCTGGCCAAGAAGGAACGTGAGGTGAAAGCACGTATCCAGGCCGAGAACCCCGGCTCATATCGACACCCGGACCCCTTCAATACAAACCCGTACTGGTCGGAGGAAATAATGATGGGTCCCAGCTTGCCGTCAAAGAAGTATACAGGTGGTAATAATAAAAATATCAGTGAGAGGCGTTTGAATAGTTCCGGCAAGGAAAGCACAAGCATTGCCGAGAGTACTACACAAGTCGATAGCACGAGCCCGGTGAGTAGCCACACCGCCGTGGCAGAAGACGGCAAGCTTAGTTTCTCAACAACTCTATCCGACGATTGGAACCGAAAACGTTACCAGAGGGAAGATGAAGAGTTATGGGGTCATGAGCTGTCTCGTACAGGTCATAAGCTGATGGACGCGATTAAGCAGGCGGGATCATCAGCCGGTCGACTTTTAGAGTCAAGATTAGGGATGGAGCCGAAGCCGGTTACCGAGCAAGATAGGCATGACTTCTACTTCGCGCCGAGGAATCCTCCCGTTAACGAGTATCACCCCCCGATTGTGTGCCAGAAGCCCACGCACAGGACCGCCAACATGTGGATGTTGCAACCCCCGCCGCCTGCAAAGGTCATGGAGGGCAAGGTACCAGTTAGTAGGAGTGGAAGCATGGCTAGCCATCTTAGTCGTAAGACGACGGCGGCAAGCGAAGCACCTAGCTTGAGCCGGCTGGTACACGAGAGGGCAGTGGAAGCCAAACTAAAGAGCGGTGAATTGCCGACAGATTTTGAATCTACTTCGACACTCCACAAGACCGTTTCAAGGAAGAACACCACGAGTCGAGGACAACGTAGCCGTCAAAGCACAAGGAGCAGGAGCTTATCGATAGAATCTTCGGATACTTCGGACGCGACCGCAAAGCGGAGAAAGCGTCGAGTGCGAGCGAAGGTGATTATTGATTCGTCCGAATCCTCTTCGGATGAGGGTGAATATTTCTTAAGAAGCTCGGATTCTTTCAGAGGCAGAAGAGCAGCTCGGCGACCAACGCTACGACCCATATCGAGCTCTCAGGAAATCGAGAAGGACTCGAAGGAGAACGTACCGAGAAAAACTAGAGGCTCTCAGAAGTCCGCTCGGTCCACAAGTTCTGCACTTGCTCCTATCACTAGCACGACGCAACTAAACCGATCCTTATCGGCTTCTAAGTCCAGTGGAGAGGCTGTACAGAAAGATACGCTGGAGAAGTCCTCACCGAAACCGCTAGAGGTCACTTCATAGGGTCGTTGGGACAGGCAGCTAGTCAAATCAGATAGTAGCACGGTGATACACGCGCCACGAGCTACACGGTGCTGGCGAGTCGAAGTTTCGTTGGGCGGACAATACCGGTTGGTCAGATGATTGTAAAAGTAGCAGGGGAGGGATCATTGCGGGTGCAAAAAAATGCATGGCAAACTTGGGATAGGGAAGGTCACATATCAACAGGCATGCAAGGCGTACGGTTGGGATCACGTTCGATGTGAAACTCGAACGGCTTCGGTTGGGCGTATTGTATCTTAGCATCAGATCGGGCATTCATTAGCATAAGTTTCTCGCGTCGACCTGGCTTCTTTTTTTTTTGAATATTGTCTTTACATGATTTATTCCTCCAAGATAGATACGTTGTTTACATGTATATACTGTAGTGCCTATATCTATCTGAGTTATGTGTTCGGTACCTTACTTACGGCTGTTATTTTAAAGGGGCACTTTCTCTTTGACCGCTGTCTATTCGCTGTTACTTGATACACGTACTATATCTACCTCATATCTACCTTACTTGCTATTCAAGGGTTTTGATCTTACAGGAGACATGTCTGCAAATATAAACACTTTCCATTGCGTTTTCTTAATGGGTTTGGTTTTCAAAGGCTACCTAGGTAAGTTTGCAAGCGCGAATAAGGGTGATTGGTTAGGTTGGGTATTGGAAGCCAAGCTTGCAGTGCTTAATAGGTACATATGTATACGAATACCTCGGGGAAACAATATCTGGTAAGTAAGTGCGGCGGGATATAATAATAAGGATACGGGTTTTGGGTAACGACCTTGAGAGAAGGAACAGTATTGATTACCTAGGTACCTACCTACCTATGTATTGATTATGCCACTTTAAGCAGGCGTGATAACTAACAACTCAGGGGGTAACTGCGAGATCTTTCCTTTAGCATATACATAGAAGGTCGCGCCTTTACCAAACATTTAATAATAGTTTGAGAATGTACCAAAATTGAGTCAATATTAAGGTTCATGTTACCCTCCCAACAACAGAGTTTGTAGTCAAAGACTTCTCGTTCTTTCCCTCGAACCCTTTCATACATAACAACCAACAACTTTCCAATTATTATTTAAACATATTGTTTCCCCATCTTCAACCAAAATAAAACAATCACCTATTTCAACACAACCTTCGCTGCAACACTGCCACTGAACAAGATCTTGAGCGATCGGATTCATTAGTTTTCTGGTATCAACCTAAAGCCCCTTCATTTCGTCGTCCTCTTACATGGAAAATATCGGTGTTAAGTCATAAACGAGAATGGAAATAACGGGGAGGGAAAAGAGCCCAAAGGCATCGTTGAGGCATTTGAGCCCGAACCGATAGTGTCTGGCTATTCAAATTTCACGCCACAAATGCCCCGAGAGGGCTCGTTGAGAGAGCATAAACACAGCAATAACGTAACAACAACAACATTGCCAACAAGCGTACTTCATTGCTTCAGGCGTCAGCTCATTACTACGTGGAATTTCGATTTCAGAGTCCGCACGAAGACACTACGGATCTCTTAATAATATCACTGCCCCCATTCCAACAATGCACGATAATTTATTGTTCAATTATTTCTTACAACGAACTTGGCCGACTCTGTCATTGGCGACCCTAAGGTATACTACCAACTTCCGAAAGTCTCTATGTACGTTGAATATCCACTAACAATCCCTTAGCTTGTGTCGTTAACGATCTTATATATTCATCGGTATACTAAGCGTCACTTGGTTTCTGTGTAAATGAGAGTCTTTGGCTTCATTCATCTTGATGGGCCTAACAATTTTGCAAGCAACTCTATCGCATACATTTCGTTCTATAAGGAGGGAAAATGGGCAGCAGCTCCTGAATACGCTCAATCACCAGGCTACGGCTCAACTCGCAGATGATTTGCAGAGCTTGCAGAGCTCGCTATCTAAGAGATCTCTGCAGGCAACCGGGCGTAGATGACGATTCGTAAGTAGCGTCTTCGCTCTCAATGTCTTGTTTTGTCGTTTCATATCTAACCTAAGCCAGCAAAATAGACTACCCACCATATTTACATATATACCAACCGACGCCTATTTTCTCTACGGGAATTGTATATAATTCCTTACAAACAGCATTATTCGCTGGGGCGGTTGCTGCAATGCACTCACCCAAACTTCCACGAACAATTAACCATCCACCAGCGACGGCGGCTGGGGGGACTTTATCAACACCGTCAAGGCAATAGCTTAAGCCCTTGGTAACCTTGAGGTTCTAAAATAAGCACACCGTTGAGTGTCAATAATCACCCTTCTCGACGGTGCTGAGAAGCTGCCACCATCCCCCCTGAGAAAGTTAAGCACACCTAGAATTTTTTCTATGCCCGTCTCTGTAATGTATGAGGATATTTTCATTCGCAATGAAAGTGTTAGAATAAAACGAAAAGGCCAGGTGTCAAAGTCAGGAGCAAGCAGCATCATCACGCAACCACCCCTATTCTCTTGGAGCCTGTGCTTAAGTGGAGGGTGATGCTGATGGATTGTTGGTGATAAACATCTCTGCTCAACAGCGATTTTCGCGTTGGCCTATGAGCTGGGGCCATGCGCCGGGGTGTGCTATCGAATCTACACGTGTTACTCATATGCGCCGTTTCGATTCTTGCCGCTTCATTTCAACTAATTCTCTGTCAGACATCCAGACGTGAGACATAGAAGACAAAGGAGAGTTTTGTATGTATAGCTCTGGTTCCCAGGGGTATTGTAGTTAGAGTTCCTTGCGGAACAACGAAGTTGTTTCCCTACCTCTTGCTTGCCTCATGACAACTAGAGCCTTATAATACTAGCTGAGGCTTAAAACTATGAACTTTGTTATGGAGCCGAAGAAAAGCTTTCATGTTTGAATCTGGACTCAGGCTAAAGCAATTGTCTCTGCGCACTTTTCGTCTTTTGAAGGACTTGGTTTTTATACTACGTAGACTAAACAAAATCAATTAGTTAACCTGGTATTCCTTAATTAATATTTGTGAATCGAAGACCTAAATCTGTAATAGGTAGTGTATAATCATTCGCGTTGCCCTAAGTACTTTTATATGTAGCGAGCCAGGCCTTGAAGGATACGTTAATGATAGCTAGATCTAGTTCTTTTTCTGAAGGTTAGAGGTTTTGGACTGAAGGTCTAGAACGGGCGGGATGGGTCCTGACAGGTACCCTAATACTCGGAAAGTGCTAGTTCGAAGTCGTGAGCGATAAGGTGTAGAATGGGTCCTGCGGCGGTAAAGTAGCACCGAGATATAGAAAAGTTTTGCAAGCCTGAAATTCTATCGAGGAGCAACCCAAAATATCGACTACTTCTAGCATCAGTGGTTTAGTGGTAAAATCCATCGTTGCCATCGATGGGCCCCGCGTTCGATTCGCGGCTGATGCATCAAATTAACTTTTTGCTCGTTTCTCGGATGCGCGAGTTCAGGTGAAAAAATACGGGAAATATGGAAGTTGTATACTTTTTTTTTTGTTGCTTTATAATGTGGTAAAAATCTAACACCTTACATTACTCCAATTGGGTGATCACTATGGGTTAGGCACATCTTAGGTAGGCAGGTTCACGATGGATGGATTTATAGTCTATTCAGCTAGGTATATAAAACAGTGGACTATTAAGTATAAGGCTTGGAGGTTGCTTCGTGTCAAAAGAGCCTTGATTCTCTCCAAGCACCTTTTGCATGCATCTCATTTAGCAACACTCCGATACAGCGAAAACTTTTCTCTCTCTAGTTGATGGGCATGCCGCCGGGGAGCTCCTGGAGCCAGCCGTCGAGGTTCTCGGTGACGGTCCTGGGCTTTGTGCACTTGTTGGCCTCATCGAGGGACTGGGTCTTGAGGGTGGGGCAGTTGATGCGGTTGGCGAAGAGGTCGCTGTTGCAGTTTGCGTCCATGGCGCGCTGGAGGGCGTCGCCCTTCCAGCCGAAGACGTAGTCTCCGTGGATGCCGTAGCCCGTCTTGTCGCCGAAGGACCAGACGAAAGGCTGGGAGCCGTCGGCGGGCCACTCGGCCTTGTTGTTGAAGGGGCGCGTGTCCCAGTACGTCTCGTAGAAGACCTGGGGGATGGCGACGGGGTGCGTAGACGGGCAGGCGTTGCCGTTGGGGTAGGCGACGTGGCTTTGGTGGTCGGGGCTGTCGAGGTTCTTGCCGTCCCAGCAGCTAGAAAAGGGGGGGGGAGAAAAAGTTTAGTCGATAAGCGGTCACCATAGTTGAGAGAGGCAACACTAAATAGGTAGGGGGTACTTACGTTGGGAAGCGGATGCTAACCATGATGCCGGCCGCACATGGCTGCTTGGGGAAGTAGGTGGTCTGGCCGCCGCGGGTCATGGGGGAGGCGAGGCAGGTGAAGTCCATGTACTTGTACCTGCGGTTGAGCTCCTCGGCCGTGCGGATGGTCGGGTCGCCGACGGTCATGCGGAACCCGGGCTTGAACGCCGTTACTTTACCCGACGAGAGGTAGTACACTGTCTGGCCGCCCTTGGCGCCCGTGAAGCCGAGCTCGTTGCCGAAGGTGTTGACACGGTGTAGGGTTCCGTTTCTTGCCCTGGGGAGAGAGAGAAGCGTTAGTTGATTGCGTCGTTTATTCTGAAAAGTTGCATATAAGAGAAAGAGAGAGATAGAGGGAGGGAGAGAGAAAAGAAAAAGGGACATATCATACTTGAAGAAGAGGACGGCGGTCCAGTAGTTGGAGAAGTCCTCGACTGGTGTGCAGGATGTACATGTGGCTGTCGAAGGTAGGTCGTGTACGTTGGGGTCCATGCTGACGTTGAAGGCATTTCCTCCGACAACCTGGTGAAGATGGGGAGATGGGTTCTCTCCGGGGTTGACAAGACTAAGACGGAATTTGTTAGAAACTGTTCATTCCTTCTCAACTCTTTTTTTTTCCCCTTGGATTTGGGTGCCGACTTACGGGTCTAAACGTTCGACAACGAGTTGCGAGCACGAGAAACGAAGAGTCGCAGCTGCGTTTACGCTGGGCGCGATGCCCGCGGCGGCGAGGAGTACGAGATTTGTTAGCTGCATTTTGGTGCTGGCAACCTTTCTGAAGGAATACGGCAGTGTTGTCGATCCCGGGTCTACTAAGAGAACGCCTCAAGGCCAAAAAGACTTTGGGCGGCTCAAGGTAGGGGGGATAATGGGGGGGATTTATGTCGCATCCCATCTCGACGGGCTCGTCTCCTGAGCACCGCAGGCCACAATTGCCGACGATCCCACATACCTCTCAGCCATGTGCTCGCTCGGCCTCTGGGGTGCATGGCAGGGGACTGTGTCCTCTAGACCGACAGAGTTATAAATACATCGTCGAATAGTTAACACTTTTGAGATTAAGTGTGGAACGTCGCTGTCATTTAGCCAGATTGAATTTTGCCGGGAGGTGGCCGACTCCTGGTCCGCGTAGAAGTTTTAGGAAGCTGGGAATGATCATATTGGGATCACGGTAGATTGATCTCCCGTCGGTTCGACTGAATGACTGTCTCGTTAGAGGCGATAATGCCTATTCATTCGCTTCAGCTGTTGGTGTAGTAAGGCCTACTGCTGAAATCTTGAGAGGCATATCGATCAATACTGTCGCCGAATACATTGATACTCAAAAAGGATTTCCTATGGTGTATTACTCTTTTGAGGTTCAATACTACCTTACCCTGGGGCGACTTTCCTGAATAGTATCGATTCAACCGTGAGGCTTATTGTTGATTGGCTGGGATCTTAGCAGGGAGCCTTAATAGCAGCACTTGGTAGGGGAATAGTGTAGTATATATTGCCTTAATGGTATATAATTGGTAACTGCACTTTTTCTATCCCGGTAGATGAACTATAGGTAGCGCCGGTTGTTCCCATGTGATAGATCGAGAGATAGAAACCCGGTAGGTATTATCCAAGAGGTAACACCCAGTCGGAAATTTACACCACCATGTTCGAAGACGAGGATCGAGACTTTAATGTCGCTTGGGCTGCAAAAGAAGGACAACGACGAGAAAACTTTTAAATTGAAACTTTGTCAACAATTCCAAATTCCTGTGATGACGTCTTAAATATAGAGGCCTTCATGCATGTACATTAGATGCATCTCGGACGAAATATAAGCGAAGAAAGAAGACCTGACTCTTTTTATGAGGTCGAAACAAGTGGAATTATGCCACATATACACTTCCGAAGAGCCGCCGTGGCGTCACCACGGATGGTGTGATAGGTGTTTAATATATAATTGTACAGTTTTGACCTTACGAAGATGTAACCAAACCATGCGCAAACCATACAATATGTACCTAATTGATCACGAGGCTCTGCGGGTAAGACTCACGGAAGGAATAGAATCTCGACATAGTGGTATATTAGTGTGGCGTTGTAATTAAGTGGCGGTTATACTAATGGACTCAGCAGCCGGGCTTAGTCCCTATATAAGTAGGTAGGTAAATAGGGGTTATCTGTCTATGTGATGGCCGCAATCTTTTATACGCAACGTGGACACTTTCTTACGACAGGATATGTACCTATATATGAGGTGACCATGGTTAAATATTTCCAAGCCGAATCGCAACTTTCTTTATAAGCACGGCGGTCACATTCCCCCAAGGTGTTTTTACTTCCATGTATAGTATAGAATGTTTCAAAAACTACTATTATAAAAGACTCCTAAACCCCTAAAAAGATGACAACTCTCAGATATGTAATGGAGCTAGTAAAGTATCCTCGATTCTAAATAGACCATGTATATATACATCATATGGCATCAAGCAACCGCGACAGCAACCTTAGGTAGATGGACCTTTTGAGGGATCGTAATTGGACGAACCAGTGTCGCCCTTGGCGATGGATCTGAATGAAGACCCTCCAGCCTTTGGATTGTCGCCGCCTGACGTTGGCTGACTGTTGAGACTATTCTTCTTTGAAGTGTCTTGATTATTATTAGTTAGTATCAAAGATCTATTATAATATTAAGGGAACGACGTACCGTCAACGGCGGCTCTGGTTTTCTCAACACCGCCCATGAATTTCTGCTTTGCGTTTTCCGTGCCTGAAGACATATTGACTTGTTACTATAATGACTGTTTTTTGTTTCTTTCGTTAACTAAGATGATATGTATTATGATTAGGTAAATGTGTGATTTGTTTAATAAGTCAAAAGTGTGTTTGAATGTGGTTTCGAAGTCGTTTGGATTCTTGTTATAGCCCGTGTTAATCCAAGTCGTCATGCTGACGCTTAAACCCCGATGATATCATCGTTAGCTCTGGACTAACCAAAGTTTTACATAGTGTCTATCATGTATGCATAGTGACGGATCAGATAAGATTAATGTAACGTCATGGGTCTCTTAGGCCATAGGAGATGAAAAAGGAAGCCTCGAATATTCTGTACAACACCCCGATAATCCGTTATTACCTAGTAAGACCGCAATAACTACGAGTTGGTATTGTTTAAAACAGAACGAAACAGGGTTATATAAATTTCGGCAAAACGACGGCAATAAACTCGCATGCAATATTTTATCAAGTTAGTGTTAGTCAGCACATTCATTTGCGGTTAATGAATTAAATAATTCTATCAAAAAAATGTCGCGAGATTTATCCTAGGCTTCCCAGCACCGTCATGTCGGATCCAGCAGCAGCGCAGTCGTTTGTAAACCTCAATGCGCTGCTTGACAACCCCGTTTTTGCCGGAGGCTTCGGCCTCGCGTCTCTTGGCGCTGTTCTGGCCTTCGCTCGCCGGGGTGCATTGGCTACAGCCGGCATGATTCGACGGCGTATGCTTGTCAATGTCGAAATTAGTAGGCAAGACCCGTCCTATCCTTGGATTCTGGCCTGGCTATCACAACCTCGTGAACAAACTTCTTTCCTGGCAAAGAAGTTGACGCGTATCAATAAATTGTCTGTCACTACGTCTACTAGCTCTACTCCCAACGGCTCTACTAGAGCCAGCTTCTTTCTACAACCCGGATATGGCCGCCATATTGTGAAGTACAAGCATGCATATATTGCTGTGAATAGGGAGAAACAGGCAACAGCAAGGACAAATACTGGGGAACCTCACGAAACGGTGGAACTTACTACTCTATATGCGCATCGGCACATTTTTGAAGATGTCTTCTCAGAAGCTAGGGCCCTTGCGCTTCAAGCAAACGAAGGCAAGACTGTAGTGTATTCGGTACGGAATTTCGACTGGGTTCCACTTGGGGAGCCTCGAAGAAAGCGACCTTTGGGCAGCGTCATCTTGGATAAGGGCATTAAGGAGGATATCGTCAATGATGCTAAGGACTTCCTCGCGAGACGGCAATGGTATGTGGATCGCGGAATTCCCTACCGTAGGGGATATCTTCTATACGGACCGCCAGGAAGTGGAAAGAGCTCGTTCATTCAGGCACTAGCTGGCGAACTCGACTTCAGCGTGGCCATGGTTAACCTTAGCGAGATCGGTGTAACGGATGACAAGCTTGCTTTTCTTCTTACAAAACTTCCCGAGCGAACTATTCTCCTGCTAGAGGATGCTGATTCCGCATTTGTCAACCGTAGAAAGCGGGATGCAGATGGATACAGTGGCGGCACGGTCACATTCTCCGGGTTATTGAATGCTCTGGATGGACTATCTGCGGGGGAGGAGCGGATTGCATTCCTCACTACCAACCATGTCGAACTTCTGGATCCAGCGCTGATTAGACCCGGTCGAGTAGACATGATGGTCCGAATAGGCGAGGCCACCCGATATCAGGCTGCCCAGATGTGGGATAGATTTTATGGAGATGTGGATGTCGATGGCACCCATCGGGAGAGATTCTTGAAGCGACTCGACGACTTGGGGCTCTTTCGCGAAGCGACGGATAGCGAATCTCCCCCTCGAACTAGCACTGCTGCCATTCAAGGCCTTTTCCTCTTCAACAAGAACGACATGGAGGGCGCCATAAGCATGGCTGAACACCTCATCCCACAAAATTTAGAACCGGAGAAATAAGCATACCTAGTTATGGCTTGCGTACTATCTGTAGGTACCTACTTATTACCACCTAATGTATAAAAAAGAGATACCCAATACCAAGCATGTCTCCACAGGAGGCGTTCTTTCGTAGATCACATTATTCGCCAACGCCGATGTCTACCTGTATCCACCATTTCGCGTCTCGGCATACATCTAACATTCCGCCGTCATCTCAAAGCTCCAACTCTGACAATTATTCACCTGGCCTCTGAAGACTGTCTGGCTCCGAATCATCCGAACAATTTGATAAGGGAAATTCGACAGATTGCGATATAGATTCAACAATTAGAATATTTATCAATTCCAAATACGTATTTGCATTCATGTACCTCTTGCCAGCAAGCTCTAAACACTGTGATTCACGAGTTGCATTGAGCCGCATTGGGACATGGCTGATTCATCTAGATGACCCTTCAAGACGGGATGGGGTCCCGGGGATGCTCCGTAAGCTACAGGGTGTTACACCACCGGGGATAGCTCAGGATTGGATATTCTGACTTGCGGAGCTATCATTCCAACCAACCAAGTCAGTAATAAGTCACGGCCCTTGTCGGGTATATCGGTCTTTCTCCACTTTCGATCGATGCTCATCAATACTAGGTATGTAATACGTCGGTATAAGCCTCACTAATTGTTAATCTCTTATAAAACTTTATGTCATCAAGAAGGAATCTGGCAGTGTGCATTTGCCCACGTTTATCTTCTGTGTGATACAAGTGACAGCTTCAAGATCTTCCGATTTGCAGGCCCGTATCCCAACCGCTTCTAGCCTTATGCACAGGAAATCGCGGTATACGATCTCGGTGGTGTCCGGGATATAGTGCTGCCGCTCTTTTCTTTTGAGACCTGTTGCAGGATAAGTCTTTTCCTGGATAATCTGGGGACTTTACACCTAGGCTTATATTGCAAGAGTTTCTTTGGGCATACAGTATCACATGCGATTGCCACTGACGGGCGCTGCCGCTAACAGCCCGATCAAAATGCAATTTTTGAACGGCATCTTACCGACGTTTGGTAAGCCAGACCGGGTTTCGGGATCAGCCTTGGGGTCGAAGTTGTGCATACCTACCTAGGTAGATAACTCAGCCTAGCTCTGGGCGTATGCGCGTGATAATACGTTGTCAGCTGAATGTCGGGGGCTGTTCAATAGTTACAGCTACCTGCCAAGCAATGGCCCACTTGAACGAATCTTCCATGCAGGAAGACTGGTGTGAAGATTATGCATGTCATACTTACTGCTGCTTTATTAGGTTCTGCGGGGATTCTCGACTCCATTGCTGAGTTGGATTGGCCAAGGCTGGCTGTGACACTCTGCAATGAGCGAGTACCAAGCCTACCTCGAGTTTCAATAGACTATCGTATCGGTCTTACGACATCTAAGAGAAACCATCCAGGATTGAGAAAAGGAAGATGAAAAGCAATATCTCAAACCTACCTAATCACCTACCTTCCTATATGAAGAACTATTCCTTCTAACCTAGATCGTTACCGAGGATATCCGGTGTCACTCTGGAGGAGACAGCCAACAACGCCGTACCACTGAGATACTTGATAGAAAAGGGGAACTGTTATATCCGATAGCCGCGGTTCGATGTTGCTACGAGTTAAAATCTCGATTAGTAACAGATGTAAAGGGTCCACGTGCATACTACAAGTGAATCATACTCTGTATTGGGTGGTATTTTCTTCGATATCGCGATGCAATGCACTCTGATTTGACCCACCAACCCCCAAACAGCGGAATACAGTGTATGAGCGAGGCCGTGATATTGCCCCGCCACGGCAGCCGACCGTACAGAAAACCCGTGCCTTGGGGTTTATGCTTATGTCTATGTCCCCTGATATGAACTGCGTATGTGGTCTATTCTACTTTCCCTTATGGGCAAATTCTAGTGAGCTTCATCTTACCAGTTGACGTACTTGGGCATCTTAACTACTACCTTAGGTACCTACCTAACCTGTCACATCTCCATCAAGGCAACCTTCTGGGGCCCCCAGGAAGAGGCATGGTTTAGAGTAAGAGTCGGTATGGAGTAAAGGACGGATCAAGATGACAGATAGAGCGATAGTGTAAAATAGGAGCTGACCAATAATGCGACTCATCAAGCCTTATTAATGATGGAACATGTACAGACGGGAGGAAATATAGCATAGTTAAATGCTATTCAGCATTACCTCAGGAGCAGTATATATTCTACCAATCTCTCTTTGCCCCTCACTCTATCTGCACCTGATAGTAATCTTACTTGCTACCGGTATTTTGGGCATATACAGTGGCTTATATTGCTACTCCAAAGATTCACAAATCGTTACCCGGAAAAAGCTGTTCCGTATTATATTAACAACTCGAGAAAACACAGGGGGCGTTTAGATCCAACGTATCAATTTTGGACACCATGGGCTCTGTTGACACCAATCCAATTAACACTCTTATCGGAGACCTTGGTAACCTTTCCGCGAAGCTATCAGATGGCGACGATGAAGCCAGGAGACAGGCCGTACAATTAACCCGGAAGCTCACTACTATGCTCGAGAAGCCAGTAAACACGGCATTGGAGTTATGCTATATGGTATTATATTAACTAACCCCCAAATCTTTCTCGACTTAGATATATATATCGTAGTGAACTGACAATGTAGCAACAGCCCTTCATCAGCGTCGCCGCAAAAATTGCCGTGGACCTTAACCTATTCAAACTCATCCTTGAGCACGATGGCCCAATCACCTCCAAGGAATTAGCAGCACTGACGGGGGCAGACGAGGTATTCATCGGTATGATCTTGCCTCCTTTTTTCTTCTTCTCTCCATTTTCCCTTTTCGATTTGGCGAAGCGAGGGGGAAAAGGTGGCCGGAATATTGCTAAGATAGCTGTACTGAATAGTTAGAATCCTCCGTCCTATGACCGCGCTAGGGTATGTCATGGAATCTGATACGCAGACATGGGTGCCGACGCCTATTACCAAGGAGATGGCCAGAGACGAAATTGGTGCGTCCCATAGAATGCTGTGAGTAAAAATATTTCCCCCCTTTTTTTTTTTTTTTTTTTTTTCATGTAACTAGGCCTTTCCGTAGAGTGATATTTTCCGTTATCAAAGGCATGCAAGAGAGCATGATAATGTACATCGGATTTTGCTGAGGTTTTCTGCCTAATATATATAGGCACGAAGGACTCATACCCGCGATGGTCAAGGCGCCTCAATACTTCAAAGAAGCCGGGTACAAGTCTCCCGAAGACCCGCGAGACGGGCTAGTACAGTACGCCTTCCAGACGAAACTCAAGACCTTCGACCGGTTCAGCTCGATCCCGCAGCTCCTGCACGACTTCAACCTGGCCATGGGGAGCACGATGGGGAGCAAGAAGTTCTGGTTCGACCACTGGCCCGTCGAAGAGCAGCTCGTGACGGGAGCGGGTATCACCGAGGACTCCGTCTTGCTTATTGATATTGGGGGCGGCAAGGGCCACGATATCATTAGCTTCCGCGAGAAGTTCCCGCATCTGCCGGGTCGCCTTATTCTCCAGGATACGGCGCCCGTGATAGATAATATACAGAGTATGATTCCGGAAGTCGATATGATGGCGTATGACTTCTTCACCGAACAGCCCGTTAAAGGTAGGTAAAGATCTACCTACCTAACCTAACAATGCACCAACTATATCCTTTTTTTTTTTTTTTTTTTTACTTAGGCTACATGAGGCTAAAAACGTAATGCAATGAAACTTAGGCGCGAGAGCGTATTCCTACCACCACATCCTGCACGACTGGCCCGACGAGCAGTGCCTGCAGATACTCAAGCGGGTCAAAGAAGCCATGAAGCCCGGGTACTCGAAGCTGCTGATCCACGACGCGATCGTGCCGGAGCAAGGGGCCAACGTGTACCACGGCCTCATGGACCTGACCATGATGGCGTTCAACGGGGGCTTGGAGAGGACCGAGGGCCAGTGGCGGGAATTGCTCGGGAAAGCCGGGTTCGACGTCGTGAACACCTTGCCGCCTTGGGACGACGGCGACGGGCTTATAGAGGCGATGGCTAGTGCGTGATTCGGCCTGGGCTTTAAGGGTCGTAAGGGGTTACCCTACCTACCTAGGTACCTGGCTAGCTGATAGGGGATTCGACTTTTGCTTTTCAATGAATGACCGCGGCTTTATAGCGTAAAAGTGTTTTCAACAAACTAGGTTACTACATACCTACCTACCTGTGCTAAGTACTACTAATCTCTGGGATAACCTTCGCTACCTGTAGGTATGTTTGCCAACCCAGGATAGAAGACTCCGGTTTATAAATGGAAATATATTCCCAAGGTGGCAGTGCCCTAGAGCGCCATACTTATGATACTGAATCCCGAGCATGGAGGTATTGTATATACTTTAAGCTGGGATCTAACAAAAATGTACCAGCGGCTATTATTTCGTCGCTACTTGGCTACCTAGGTACCTACCTATTTATGAAAATTATTGATGTAGTAGCTCAAGCCGCCAAATGAATGTTATCACATACATGGTACGGATAGATCTCACATGGTATAAAGCATGAAAGCTCAAGCATAAAATTCAATATGTGTCCCTGGAATTTCCCATTAAAACGTAGGTGCCCACCTATTTTATGTTTTTGATACTATAGACTGCTTTCTAAACTATTCGAATACCCCATGAATGGGGTAATAGGGGCTTGAGAATGTAGGTAAGGCTAAACCTACTTTCTTTTTAATTTATCTCAGCACCGGTGGCTAAGTACCTGTGACGAACTTTTGCCCTTTCCAATTTGACTCAGATATCGCTGAAGTCAAACTTGACCAACAATGAACACTTGGTCTCTCGGCCTTTCAGATCAAGCATACGAATGAAGCTCCAGCCGGGGACCGCGTACAAGAGTCTTACAGCCGCAACTGCGAAGACGGGATTTTCTGCAAAGCTAGCCTCGTTCTTGATTAGAATACGGAGGAAAACGAGCTCGTTATCATCATATTCCCACTCGAGTGTCTCATCCCAGATCGGATCGGTAGGCGGCGGGTTCTCACCCCTATGTAGGAATCCTAGTCTATGGTGCTTGTAGGGCTTGGTCTTGCGCTTGGGGTGATTGCCCTCTAGTTCATCTGTATGCACAAGTGTGCAGGTGACATATGGCTTGACATCATCTTCTTCCATGTCTTCGAGCAGGGGTAAATCTGATGCTCCCGCGATGTGTAGAGTTAGTCTCTTCTTTCTGCCAGTGTTGAGGTTCATGCTGCCGCCCGCTCGCAGTGCTGCTGGTTTAAGGACGTAACCATCGGTACCGCTAAATAACGCCTCGTTGATCTGCATGCTGGCGTTGAAAGTTTGCCAATTCATCGCGCAGATTTGTGCGCCAATTCCCCAAAACGGGACTTGTTTAAGATTTTTCGAGGAGATGCGCGTGCCCTTTGGAAAGACGCGCATCAGATGCCTGGAGTTGTGTCGTGCAATCATTTGGTTTGCCGCCGGCATGTGTGATGCCAGTCCGGTTTCTGATACGTTGATCAAATGGTTGCGAGGACCATCCTTGAGGACACCTTCAAACCAAGAGTTGTCTCTCGGTTTTACGGATTGAGCATAAACACCCAGCTCTGCGAGTTCTGGAACAATTATGGTAGAGGCTGATTCTTTCTTCTTGGCACGGTACGCCTCTTGTGCTCGCCTTTCCTCATCATCTTCAGAGTTGGGGTTGCTGTCATCATCACTTGTGTCTGCTTCCTCAGGTAAGTGATATTCGACAATGAGGACTATTTTGGACCCTAGTTCCGCTAAGGTAACTGGATCACTGTCCCCCTCCTGCTCCCGATGGCCCTTCAACCGGATAGCTCTGTCTAGGAGACGATGGCCGAATACTTCTCTCATGATTTCGACGAGCCTTTGTTGCCCATACGCACTACAGTGATTCTCTAGAGAGAGCATGATTGGTGCCGCTCGATACCCGTCCGTATTACTGGACTGCATCGCTTCTCGGTCAACAACATTGCGAATCGTTTCACATACTTGGCGGAATGGAATATTGGAAACGAGAGTGTACCCGTGAGTGACCTTGGGCTCTTCTTTATCGTCCTCGTTATCCCAGGCGTCAATTTCGACGCACCGAGATCCGGCGTTGAGTGCTGTCTCATAAGCGACAGCGGATGATTTTCCGATGAGCTGGTGACCTAAAAGGTATGTATTATGACTAGAACTGATAAAATACTCGGGAAGTGGATGAGACCTGTCCGTCACTTCGGGAGGCACATAGATGTGTGGCTTGTCAAGTAGATCTCGTAGTGCAGCACCGGGCTGTTCTGACTCTAGGTCTACTCCATCCTCGGAGAGTATGTTATTCTTAACGAGGAATGACTTTAATGCGTGGCTAACTCGTAACTGGGATTTGGTAATAGCTGTCTGTCGCGCACCGTGGCCTCCTCCTGCGATGGTGGTTTCGTCAATTTCTTCTCCAACGTCCTCGTCGTAGACCCCGGCGGAAAACTTGGAGAGGGGGCCTAGCTTGGCGAGCTGGGATGCGATAAAATCTGCCATGTTGGAATAAGACTAATGCTAGTGAGAGAAGGATCTGAGGTATCTTAGGAGAAGAAAAGCAAAGGAAAAAGAAAGCGGACCGTTTCTGAATTGTTTTAGGGGAAAGGATGAGGCTTACGTAAATTGGGGGTTTGACAAGTTCAGCTGAGATCAGCGAAACCCTTGTCTCAGCCCTATGACTGCGGAGTAAGGAGAGTTAGCTGATTGGCTTGCCTTATAATATACGCGGACCTGAAGGGTTCAACCATGTTTACCTAACATTAAACATTCTACATGTGGTATTACATAACGCTACCTGGGACTTTAGGTCTTTAGGTACTTCATTAGGGGTCGAATATTAGGTCCTCGGAGTGATTAGATAAATAATTGGTACTGGAATCAATTTGGTACTCGGACGGTACCGCGCTCGCGCTACCGTACACTATTCACTAATAGCGAATTATAAGACACCTTAAGTTACACAGTAACAGTTACATGACTTACACAACTTACACTCTCTATAATTAGGCACAGTGCGTATATTTACTGATATACTGTAATCAATATAATGAAGTTGGAAATGCTTCTACAATTCATCCCTTTCTTCAGCATCGCATTGTGCAAACCTAAGTTAGATAGGTACACTTATAAAACTAGTCGCACTTTCAATTTGTCACCTTTGACAATCTCGTCCTTCTTTTCCATTAATTCGGGCAGATCCCAAAAAACATTGATATACCTGCCTGCCAGCCAATCTCGCCTCTCCGACGTCAGATATACCAAAGAATCCGCGCTCAGCTCTGGCGTTTCGGTAAATACTAATAGGGGGGAATGGTTGCATTAGCTCATATTACGCATTCGAACCTTGTACGGCTGTTTCACAACTTACGCTTTCTAAGTTCGGGATTCATGACGCCGGCAACCATATCCGTTGGGATGTTTCCTGGGTGTATACAGAATGCCACTACACCCTTGTCGCCGTACTCCGCCGAGATGAATTCGGATAGACGCAGCACCGCTAGCTTAGAGCTTTGGTACGCGCTGAGCCCCGGCCCGACTAAATGAGCGCCGACGCTGCTCACCGTGGCTATTGTCTTGATGCTGCTCTCGAATAGCAGTGGGAGAAACGAGCGTGTAACGTTAAAGGGACCCATGACGTTTACTCTCCATATGTTCCACCACTTTTCGGGGTCAGTATCTAAGATCTTGGTTATATCAAAGATGCCGGCGTTATTAATCACGATATCCATTCGTCCGAAGCTCTCTTTGACTTGCGCAGCCGCATCGTCGACGTTCTTGGGATCAGCCACGTCGAGGTTGAGAGCGAGCACTTTCGGTTCCGGTTTCCCCACCTTCTGAGCCGCCGTTTTAACCTCGTTGACCGTAGCAGAGAGATCGGACCTTGCTCCAACTGCAATCATCGACGCCCCAGCCTTGGCGTACGAGATAGCGATTGCTCTACCCAGGCCTCTGGAAGCACCAGTGACGAGAACCGCCTTTCCGCTCAGGTCCGCTTTGGCAGGGTCAATTGCGGGATAGGTGTCACTGTGCACTACGGAGGTCACGTCGTAGTCACCTAAATAACTACGATTAGTATTCGTAATGGGATCATACCTGATGTGACCCCTCACTTACCTGGGCCCTCGAGAGGGTTAGGGGTACCTTTTGGAGGAGGCATTTTATTAATGAGTATACGATATTTATTAGTTATAGAATGTTAGGTTGGGTAGGCTTCAGGAGGTATGTCGACTCGTCGCTGTCGAACTAGAAAATTCCAACTACCTACAGTCTACGTTAAAGTATCATATATATCATTTGATTGATTTGAAATCAAACTGATTCTTCAGCGGCGATTAGTCTCGGCGTTAATTTTATCTAATCCGATAAATTCTGAATTGAAACCAACACCTTTCAGGCTACCAATAAACCAACGCGATAAAGCGAGATGTTATTTCTAAATTGCACATTAGGGAAGCAACCTTGTAAGCTACAAGTGGTTGGTTTCGTCATCTGGGGTTTACTAATGGATCTGGATTACGATAGATGCGATAGATACGGACTTACCCAAAGGAGATAACAATAGCCGTTCCCGTTTATTACCTAGGTAGGTACCTAGGTAGTTAGATGGAGATGGAGATGGAGATATAGATATAGCTGCAGCATAGGAGTTGATATAAGAAGCATCTGCAATACAATACTAAATGTAAACTCGGAGAGTCAAGATTACGTGATTTAATATTAGTCCAGGTGTCTAGAACACTTTCTCTCAGAGGCTTATTCGTGATGACGAGGCATAGTAGCAGTATTATCTGGGGTACTCCATAATTTCTTGCCCCGGAGCAGATACCCCGGCTTTTGTAAGCTCATAGCTTGTTCAAGGCACGACTGCGAATATATGTCATCTGCGGAATATTGAAATATGGGCATAAATACAGAGTGACATTAGGTAGGTAGATTCAGGTGGTGGATTGGCCGTGTATGTAATTCTGTAAGTGGTGACATAGCTGATTCTGGTGGACGAAATTATGACCTCATAGATCAACATTCGTCGCGTCAGGGCCTTTACTATATTCTAGTTAACTTTCGCCTTCTAAAAAGACTACTTAAACCGACTGTCATAATCATTTCTGAAAGACATTAACATAACCAATCAATATTAGTCCTCAACAACTCAAAAAAACGCGAATTTTATAAGTCTAAACTCCAACTTTAAAGGAATAGTTATACCTACCTCACACATAATGTCATCACACGGCAGCTCCAACACCGGCTCCAAGACAGCCACGGGAATGTCTTCGCAAGTTAAGACGCCCGCCACCGCTGGAATTGGCGAAGATAAGCCAAAGGCGTTCGACGCTCAAGGTTCCATTGGCAAGCAGTTTACTGGTAAGCATCAATAAAACTTGCTTCTCTCTATGAAAAGATTAACTAACCCGTCCTGTATAGAAGATGGAGCGCTCGGCGGCACTGCGCAGAAGATTGGCGGCCCTTTGGATAAAGAGGGTATGGTTGGAAAGCAGTTCACTACGGAGGGAAGCATCGGCGGATCTGTACAATCGACTCTCGGGGGTCAGAAGGGCAGGAGTAACTAAAAGAGGAGAAAGACACCAAATGTCTCTTGTATTATTATAGGATAGATTGGGTTTGTTAAGGTGTATCTTTATGGTTTAATGGGATAAATTTTGGATTAATTTGATTACCTTCTTTCGGTGCAGCCACTTGACAAATGGAGAATTGGGGCTGGACGACAGATCAAAGCTAGGACAGCCCCCATGAGAGATCGGAAGCATACGTACTTCGGCGTTACGAGTAATCGAGGATATAGAACGAGGGTGGTTAGGTACGTTTTGAGCGAGATAATATTTCTAGGTAGGTAGCCAACTATGAAGTACCCTAGTATTTCCCAAAATCTATCAAGCTTTTGGACCTCCTTTCCCCCATTTAAAGCAATTATCGCCGGTACAAGTAAGGTCAAACCAATCCATAGCGGTAGCCTCTTGATTTTGAATATTATGCGAAACGCCTGCAGCGCTATAGGCCTCCAACCAATCATTGCTCCCGTACACATACTTCGTCCACCCCCTAACGGGCGTATTAGGCGTCGTGCTCGTGGGCGTTTCGCTGAACCCGAACACCGTAGTCCACTCCTTGATCTCCTCCTCGAAGTTCGTGTAATTGAGCACCTCGTCGCTCGTCCCGTGGAAGATCTGAACCCTGGGCCGCCACCGCGTGTACCCCGGAAACCCAGCTTTTACGAGCGCCGCCCACTCGGCGCCGGTCTTCTTGACTTTCCCCGTCGCGCAGGCGTCGCTCCATACGCCGTAGCCGTTGCCCGCGAAACACCCGTACGGCACGCCGGCGAACGCGGATCCCGCGGCGAAGACGTCGGGGTACGCGCCTAGCAGCACGCTGGTCATCATGGCGCCGGAGGATATCCCGGTGACGAATACGCGGTTCGGATCGCCGTTGTACTTGTCGAGGGTCCATCGCACCATGCTCACGATACCTAGGCTGTCGCCCCCAGCGTCGTGCGTCAACGTCTCGTTGGAAGACACATCCCAGCACTTGTCGGCGGTGTTCGGGCTATCGGGGTAGATGACGATAAACCCGTACCTGCTAGCTAGCGCCGCGTATTGGGACCCGGAGTAGCAAGCTTTCGCGTCGCCGTGGCACCAGTGAGGGTTAACCAGGATGGGTGGCCTAGCGGCCAACTTGTCCGGAACGTAGATGTAAAAGCCGACGTTCCTCGGGTTCGGGCCAAAGTCGGACGTGACTTTTTGCAGAGACGCGCAATGCGAAACTATAGGCGCGACGGCTAGGAGCCAGCTGAAAGCGGACCGTAGTGTGAAGAAGTGCATGGTGTTCGCATAGTCACGGGGGAATTGATGCCTCTTAAGGGAAGAGAGAGCACAGGATACAATAAGATTCACCGACACGAGAGGTCTCGGGCTAATTTATAACCCCTCTACAGAGGACACGCCGAGATTTCGTTGCTACATGCTTATCTCCAGTTGAGGCATCTAGACCCGTCGGACGATTAAGGGTGGTCCGTCAATTGCGGAGCGTTGCGCTCCGAGACCCCCCCGGGGGGTTAGAGGGAAGCCAAGTAATGGCGTTATTCACCGTGCGGCTCTATTACTACATCGCAACATATTCGATAAGAAGAGATACAATAGAAAAAGATGAAGCTTAGAAAAAGAAAATTCAAAGTAATGGTAAATGTATCGTCAGTAGGAGTTAATTATGGGAAGTTTATGGCACAAGTTCGTTCAGTTCTATATTATTGATAACTTAGGTATATTAGGTGTTTCCAAGGAAAGGGGGTAGTACTCAACCCCAAGGGACCTTAGTTTCTCAAGGGATGCGAGGTCAACTCTATTTTCTCTATTAAAATATATTCTATCGTTTCCAGAGTAGTAATGCTAATAATTGAACGTTCCAAAGCGCACGTTTCCGTAAATGTGTCTCTTCTAGATACATATAACTAACAGGTGGACTAAGAGAAAAACACTGTACTTTTGTCTAACTACCTAGGCAGATTCAGGGGAACGTCGTTCCCAGCGAATGTGGGCTGGCTGAACGGGACGCGAGAACATGGACGTGTAATCCGTCGGGGGCACCCACGACTTGCCGTCAACTGTCGCGAACTTGAAGTTCCGAACGAGGGTTGAGACTATCGTGACTAGGTTCAGGTACGCGAACTTCTCCCCGATGCACCGATGCCTACCCGCGCCGAACGGTAAGTAAGGACTCCTTGTTCCCTTCGACATAGCGCCGTAGCCGTAGTCGACTATGTCCTCCTTGTTCTCTACCTCGACTATATCGTCCCAGCGGTGAGGGTCCCAGACTAGTGGGTTTGTGAAGTGTTCTTCATTTAGATGTGTCATGAGGGGCGAGGCTAGGAGGACTTTGTCGGGGGTGATTACGTATTCGGTATTGGGGATTGACATCGGGTTCTTGACTTTCCGCATGAGTGAATGGATAGAGGAGTGGACGCGGAGTGTTTCCTTGACGACATTCTGTAGTAGGGGTAGCTTGTTTAGGTCGGAGTATTGGAGTGGTTGCCCGGTATAGTTGAGGTTATTTATCTGCTCCTGATATAGTTCTTCAACGATTTCCGGTCGTGATGCTAGACGAAGCATGATCCATGCGCTCGAGGATGACGAAGAGTGTTGTCCGGCCATCAAAAGGGTAATCATCAAATGGGCTATGTTCGTATCGGTAAGTATTTGACCATCTTTGTAGACGGAGCCCATAAGATTTAAGATCATGTCGGTTCCGTCGTTGCTGTTTTCGTTGCTGGTATCTCCGCTATTCTTACTGGCACGACGCTTGTTGATAATTTCCAAATAGGTCTCAGTCATCTTGGCGTGTGCTGCATCTCTACGTCGATTTTGTGGAAGAGGCGCCCATGGCATGAGGAAATTGATCGGCTGAAAACCTAGGTCAAGGTCGTGGTATAGCTCAGCAAACTCGGCCGTCAGCTTCTTTCGCACTTCGGCTCCCTGGAGGGCGCGGCTAGCTGTGAAGAGGGTGACCTCTGCCATTGCGGCTGTTATGTCGATTATGCCGGAAGTGCCTTTGAAATTAGGAGAGGTTTTCATGTACTCTAGAACCTCCTGTTCGATCAACGGTACGTATGACTCGAGAGCTTTCTGGGTAAGACCGGATTTGACAAATTTCTTTTGTTCCATGAGCTTTTCGTTAGGACAGTCGTAGATGATATCTTTTCCGAACACGGGCGTGGTAAGTGCACCGTAGACATCCTCAGCGTTGACGTCTCGTAGCTTCCCGTTGAGGATAAAGTCATTGCCATCGACCCCAAGGTAGACAGTAATTTTCTTCCCGAGGAGTATGAAGGTAAAGATGTCGCCATGATGTTTCCGACACTTCGTGAAGAATTCGAAAGGGTTCAGTCCGTATGAGATAGCACTGCCGACAAATGGGATCCAGTGGAATACTAACGGCGGCTCTGATTTACTACGAGGAATCAGTTGCCAAAGTACGTTGATGGCGACCGTAAGCGTCAGGATGGCAATGGAGTAGACCACATTGTGTATGAGAGTGTTGAGATCTATCATGGTGCAACGGGACTCGAATTTAACAGCGGCTAATCTAGGTTTGATAATAAGGAATGGTCAGTTAAAGTGAGGACAATAAAGCATCTTTCTTTATTTCACTCCTTAACTTCTCTATATATTTACCTACGATAGTCGTTTGCGTGTAAGTCAACAGCGACAATATAATGCCAAGGAATTCTCGTATTCGAATTCGCTAAGTACGTCTGTAGGTACGTACCCACCTCTCGGATTCCAGCACTAAGAAAATCCAGGGGTAAATTCGGCACTGATCCGAATTGCCTCTAACATGATTGGCTATCAGGCAGGCAGTGTAGGCAGGTAGTTGATTCAATATATTGTCTGGTTTTGGATACTTGATCATAACTGTCCCGCAAGAGTACCTTTTTGAAAATCAGCACAAAGCTTAGGTACACCGCTGCTGGAATTCGTTTCACTTGAAAGTTTCCACTTTATATAACAGGTCATAAGCCTTGGAAACAACTTGTCTTCTTCATTATACCACTGAGACATATTAGTTAAGTTAGTGTATATTGAAAGCCTATTTAAGGGCGACCTAGAAATATCATGGGCAGAGAGTTATTATATTCAGTAGGTACCCAACCTCATATGTAAATGCCTGAAGCATACTCCAGGCTCTGAACAGTGAGTTTTGTGAGTGCTTTTCTTCGAAGAGATATCCGTGTTTCTTGTGAACACTTTACTAGCATGCTATCAACAAGGACAAAACCCATAAAGCTATAAGTCTATTATTGTGGACTATAAGAAAAGAATTACCTTGACACGTAGCTATTGGTGAGACAAGACGAAGAACTATGGGGCCTACTAGGATGTATTTCAATGATCTATCCATCCGCTGTCCTAGATCATTCATAGGATTAATAGGTCCTACCGGCAACACAGCCATGGATCACCGCTAGGTAGTCGCAACCACTGTGCTCCTACCACCGCACCATAGCATCTGAATAGGTGTTGCCGGTCGGGTACGGGTTCTTGAAATGGATATTCTACTAGGCTGACGAAGGACCAGACTTGTGTTTATACCGTGTACTGATATTGTTGTTGGTTGGTAGGAAGAACCCGATCTCAGACGTCTCCCCTCCGCTTCGATTGGCAGATCGTCTTATGGCGATGTATTATTCATGCTTATAGCTCTTTTGATAATAGGAAATACTTTGTAGATTGTGAAGTTGGTCAGTATGGTATCTACTATTGTAGGTAGTTAATAAGGAAACAAGTGCGGTATTTTTCTTACATACCCCCGGGTACACAATACGTCTTATGAGTAGAAATAGGTACTTAAGAATGGACTTACATTTAACTCAACTTCAGGTGCTTCTACCTATTAATTTGTCAAGAAGATTGAAGATATCCGAGGTATTGCTTGCGGTTGATGCAAATTGAGCAATTACTATGATATACTAGTATTCTATGTTAGGAATATTGGCAAAAGTCTACTAAACCGTTCAATTTTCAGTGCTTATGGCCGGATCACTTGATTTATTTTAGATCGGGATTCTAAATCCCCATAGACTTGCGAGGTTGCATTTGTGCTAGTTAGGCTAATAGGAAAGGTGACGACTCGCCCAATAGTAAAGTCACTTCAAGCGCCTGAGCCGATAAACGTTCCGGGCCGAGCTGCGGCCCGAGATCTTATAAGTGTGATAAGTGACCGGTTTTACTGTATCTGAAACACTGTTGGTTCTTTCAAAAGATCACTGTAACCCAACCGTATGCTCTATCTGCCTATTAGCATTTTTGAAATACCTCCCTACGACACCCTCAGAACACTCAAACCGAATGTGCCTTGCCAAAAGCCCCCAAACAAAGAAGCGCCTAAGCTAAAGAGAAACCTTGCAGATATCACCTGTCGCCTTTTTCAGCTTTCTAAATTGAGCTTTCATGGCTTGCCAAGTCGGCGCATATAAAGCAAAGGATCAAGCCCAATTTAAAAGGCATACGTAAGTAGCTCGCAGAGCAAACGCAAACTCAATCTACCATCTAGTTACTCGTTATGGTTGTATTATATTAAGTTCCCTTTTGGCGCCTACTTTTGATTGTTAAACACCAACTAGGTTTTTAACAATTTGGTTCTTGCGATGGATACCATTTCTTTAGATTCGGTTGCCCTCGAGCAACTTCATGGCGAACAAAAAGCTCTCCTTGACGCTATCGATGAACTTCGCAAGCACGGAATCGGTCGCTTCGTTGACCTCCCCCAAATCATTGTAGTAGGAGACCAGTCCTCCGGGAAAAGTTCCGTGCTCGAGGCTATTTCTAGGGTACGCTTCCCTGTTAAAGACGGGCTATGTACGAGGTTTGCAACAGAACTTGTTCTTCGTACCGACAGTCAAACCAAAGTCGACGTACGCATATTGCCATTCGCAGTTTTTAATAAGAAATCAATAAAATTCGATGAGAAATCCTTTAAGAAAGAGGACCTACCTCGGATTGTGGAAGAGGCTAAGAAGCATATGGTCTCAGGCGATGCTGGCTTCTCTGACGACGTCCTTAGAATCGAGATAAGCAGCCCCGATGTCCCACACCTGACAATGGTTGATCTCCCCGGCTTCTATCACTCGGAGGATGAAAATCAGTCCGCCGCTGGTCGGGAGATTGTGGATCGACTAGTGGAGAGATATATGGCTCGCAAGAACAGCATCATTCTTGCTGTTGTCTCGGCGCGCAATCAGGTCATATTGCAGAAAGTATTATCTAGAGTCAAGCGTCACGACAAGCACAAGGAGCGCACTCTTGGCATTATTACGAAACCGGATATTCTTATACCTGATACTCAAGATGAAGCAAATTTCGTCAGGTTAGCCAAAAACCTTGACAGATCGCATGTGTTGTCGTTGGGGTGGCACGTTCTCCGAAATCGAGGCGAAACGGAAGCCTCTGATACTGATGAGCAAAGAGACGAGCGAGAGGCTAGATTTTTCGAGACGGGCCTCTGGTCTAGTGTACCTGCAAAGAATCGAGGTGTGGGATCCCTTCGGAAAAAGCTTAGCGGCATCCTCCTAGAGCATATCAAGAAGAACCTGCAGAGCTTGATTAATAGTATCGAATATAATATCAACAGTCGTAAAGCTCAGCTCCAACGCCTAGGTGAACCAAGATCAACCCCGAGGGAGCTCAGGAGGCATTTGGATAGGATCGCCTCACAGTTCCATATTCTGTGTTTGAATGCAGTAGAAGGGAATTATACGGATGAGTTCTTTGGTGGCCTGTATCCTGGATCTGATTCGAACGCCGTCAACGACAGCAGAGTCAGAAAACTTCGAGCACTTGTGCGTGATTTAAACCGCGCGTTCGCCTACGTTTTAGAAACCAAGGGCTCAAGGCGTATCATCCTCCCCAAAAATCCTAACAACGGGAATAGTGTATTTAGCTTTGGGAACACAACTTCAAACGGGAGCACAGCTTCAAACGGGTTGTTTGAAAAGCTTACTCCAAAGCTAACATTACCAGCGTTTCTTCAACCACTGGCTAATCAATATTATTTCATGGGTCCAGAATTAGTCGCATTCGAAAAGGTTGCGTCTGATCTAGAATCTCTTTCCTCCGCCAACCAGGGCAATGAGTTCCCCGGTACCTCAAATGACCGCTTAGCCGTGAAGCTCTTTCAAGACCAATCTCAACCTTGGGAAAAAATTGCGCGTCGTCACATACAACTTGTATTAGAGACAACCAAGGCATTTGTCGAAAGGCTCGTAAAGCATCTTGTCAATCCAGACAAAAGGACCTGCTCAGCAATCCTCACTGAGATAGTAGACCCGTTTTTCGAAGAGAAGTCCGCGGTCCTAGAAAATAAACTTCAGGAGCTTCTCAGTCACTACAAGAGCGGGAATCCTCAGCCTCTTGATACAGAATTCAGAATCCTACTTGCTAAAAGACGCCAGAAGAACGTCGAGATTGATGTCGTCCGGGATTTGATGGCAAGCCGACCCGAGTTTTTCACGGAAGGAGCTCGTAAGGAGCTCGCAAAACTAACAATATCTAAAAATGCCAGCGAATTTGGAGTAGACAGTTTGATCGACAAGTCCGAAACTTATTATGAGGTATGGAAATATTTCTAAGCTCAGATCAATGCTCATTAGCTTACTCACCTATAGATGTCGCTTCGAACTTTTGTCGATAACGTAGTTGTTTTAGCCGTTGAAAACTGCCTTATCAGAGACCTCCCGTCTATCTTGACTACAGCAAAGATACATGAGATGGAGGACAATGAACTCGAGCGGCTCGCATCAGAGTCGCCAGAAGTTCAAATTGAGCGCAAGGAGTTACAGTCCGAGTATGAGGCTCTTGAAAAGGGATTGCAAATTTGCAACAAATTTAAGCAGCGGAAAACAACATGTAAGTATGGTGCCGCTTCTCGACGTTATCCCTATTAATATTTTGGTCTTCAGCTATGTCTTCGATACTAGTCGAACCAGAGGCTCCCGTGAGCACCACTAGCACACCAAACATCCCCCCTACTCCTCAGATAAATTCAGGGAGTCTTTCCGCGCAAGGCGACCTCTCCGGTCAATTCAGGTCTTCAAGTAGATCCTCAAATACTTCCTCGTTCTCTATTTTTGAAGGAAATTCAAACAGTCCTGCTGGTGTATTCGGCAATTCCTCCACCAGTTTCTTTGGACGATTTGCTACGCCTACAAACCAACAATCGTCACCTAGTCAAGGCTCGCTGTTCAGCACTACCAACGGACCATCTTCAACATCACTATTTGGTGTTGGAGGCGCAACACCCTTCGGAAACACGTCAAGTCTCGGGTCGGCCCAAGCACACTCAATCACAGTTACAGACGCAACGAAGGAACCAAATAAGTGTAAGTTTATCAAATAGCGATCGATCATGACTAATAGTTATTAGGAATAGACTGGAGCTACGTTCCGTCTGGAGGTTCCCCTTTAGTAGAACTTTTAGTTATCCCTGAAGTTTCTTCCCGGGGGCTTGTAAAAGATCAAAAAGATGCCATGCAGCACATCTGCTCTCAAGCACCGTATGATAGGTACTCGCCAGAGGAACTGAGATGTTGTACAATAGGCTTGTAATCAAAGTCGTATTTATAGATCAGGACATGAGCCAGCAGGTTATAGTGTTCTACCCCAAAGCTCTGCAATCCTAAATTAGTTTCGCTAGATATTGCATTATGAGGCTATTTTAAACCATGTGCTTATTAGCACAGACGCCAAGAGTTGCCCTATATTGAAGTGTGTTATGTATCTTAATTTTTGTATTTATTGTTGTCTCGTCCATAACATAAGTAGGTACCTACCTACTGAAAGATTGGCATGCAGGCGAGGGCGCCTAACATACGAATAATTAGGAACAATCATGCAGCCGAACATACCACATCGCCCCCTCGCTATGACCCAAAGAAATGAAACATCAACTACATCCATCCTTATATCACTTTCCACAACTTCCAATCCGGCTTCTTCTATAATGCTCAAGGTCTTTTCTTTACCCCAACCGCTCCAAAACATCCAGTCATCCTTATCCAGCCACTTATCCATCACGATTGCCTCGCTGTCATGTTCGGCAAAGTTAGCTACCAGGTAGCCTCCAGGTTTCAGCCATCGCGAGATCTTCCCAATCATTTCCGTCTGCTCTTCGCGAGGCAGATGTATCAAACTGTAGAATGCAAAAACGGCATCAAACGACTGATCGGGAAACGAGAGCTTCGTCATATCACCCTCAAGGAGAGTCAAGCGCTCTTCATTTCCGGCGTTCTCTTCTCCATATCCGAGGAGGTTGCTCCTTGCTAGTTTGACCTGCGTGGTGGATATGTCGTTGGCAGTGACGCGGGCTTCGGGATAGGATAAGAGCTTCTGCGTGATAGGGGGCCCGGCGCCACAGCCGAGCTCGAGGAAGTGGGGTTGTTGCGAAGGAGGTGAAGAAGATAGAAGCTCGAAAACTTTTGTGACAAACTCCAGTCGTAAAGGGGTATGTTGCCGTGTCCACTCATTATATTTTTGTGCGATGGCATCGTATGACGATTTAATACGTTCTTTAACATCCTTGGGGACATTTATTTGACTCATTTTTACTTTTTGCTGAGGTTTTTTCTTTTTGGACCCAGAGAACTACTTCAATCTGAGACACCAAGCTTCACGATTACAAGTGTATTAAGTAGTTAAATAACACAGTTTTGGAGACGCCGGTGACTCATAATAAAATGGGGCGCAGGATTGGAGAGAATATTTCATAGTATTGGCCATTCAGACATCAGCGCGAGAATTTACTTTTATTATATTAGTGTAACTAGTCCACCGGAAGCTGTCACATCATTTTATAGTGTCGTTCAACTAACCCCTTTCGAAGACAATGCTTGCCCTGAACCCAAGCGGGAACATAGGGGCCGAGAGGCAGTCGTCTTGTGCGGATAATAAAGGGTTGAAAGTCTTTGGGAATAGGGGTTCTTAAGACAACTCCTTTAAGAATCTAGTATAGAGTGAGTACCTAGGCATATTAGTTGAAGTTAATATGCAAACTACCTCCTAAGGGGTCAAGTTGCTAAATATATATCTCCAAGATACCTGGAAGTAGCAACTAACAATAGTACCTAGTTGCTCTAATCTAACAGTACTGAGACTCGATGAGTTGGTACTTGAAGGGTAATTACGATCCGACCCACACAGCTAACATATTATGATGGAGTTACGATAATTTGATAGCGCTACCTACCTCTTGCGTAATTGATATTTATGTATCGTTTCATAGAATGCGAAGATAAGTTGCCAAACGGATATAAGAGAATCACCCTTCTTAAGAGGTCACTTTTGATATATGTTGTAGTGAGGAACTAGAAATTGAGAGGTAATTAATTACCTTTAACCACCGAGGTACGGTATACGGCTTTTCGACATAAGCTGGTATAGGCGAAACATCTCCGCCTGCAGGTTCTGATGAATGGTTTTTACGTTATCCATGTCATAATTCATTCAAGATAGTTGACCATTGATGCTATGTCTCTCAATTGAAGTTCTGTTCTGCTTAGTTACCTAGGCACCTAGTCAATTAATAACTATCGAGCGTAATACGGCATAAATTCGATCCTTGTAACCAATGACCGCAAATGCTTCTACTCGGATCGTTAGCGAATCGAAATCGCCTATATAATTAGAGGTAGCTGGGAATAACGGCTTGTATCACCACGCCTTCTGCAGGTAGGGGTTTATCGAGAGTCTAGATTCAATTCCCCCTATGCCGCAACACATCAATAATACAACCCCCCTGATGTATGCTCTCGTAAAAAGTCTTGGCAGTCCCAAACGGTATCTTCTCAGCTTCGGTTGCCTTTCCTGGCGCTTGGGACTCGTCTATATATTTCGTCACGATGCGGCCAAAGATCGGGAACGCTAGGATGTAGCAACTCGAATTCTCTTTGAAGGATATCGACCTATTCAAGATGACGCGACCTGCTCTCATCCTCGCCTCTGTTGTGACCGTCATGGCATGCACCATCCCTACAAGCCCGCTCCCGAACAATATTGCCGAGGGCTTCTCACTCCAGATACAGAATGCGTCGTTCCCAGACGTCCACAACCATTTCTTGAATATCTGGGACTGGGGCGGCGGTGACCAGCATCTCTTCGTTAGTCCCGCTGGGAATTCTACGAGTGAGCTTACGCTCGTCGACGGCGTGATCACTTTACCTTGGGACCCGCCTCGTCGCGCGGTCATCAACGGCGAGGTAAGTTTTAACCACTCTTACCATGTTTTCTACTTATAGGTACCTATTTATCTGACGAATCGTAAAACGCATAGTACGAAGTGAAAGACAACACGACCAAGATGTTCATGACTGAACGCGGGGATCCACGTGCTATTTTCGACGTCGTGTATGGCTGCAACCCAGACACAGATGCTCTGCAGACCGAACTATCCTTCAAATCTCGCGGAGACTTAGAGATTGGAGGAAATATCGGCGTCCGGCCGTTTAATGGCATGTATGACTTTCGGTGGACGCCTGCGGGGAATACCGGTATGTTTTCCGAGCGCTTAACAAAAGTTGTTCATGCTAATGATCTCAAGCGTATGACCCTGATCGACCTTGGACGAAGGTGACTTTGGTTGTGGTTCAGCCTTAACTTTAATATGCCGAGGCACCTAGGTAGGTAGATAAACATGTAGGCAATCGATTATGTTTCAGACGAGGTTGGAAAATGCAGTGTAAGCGTGTACAATTTTTGATGGCGACCAGGTTCATATAGTCATCAACAACCAAAATTAATTACATACTTCATTTATTCATCTATATCATCAGCTTCCTATATATCTCATAAAGTAAATCGTACAGTCAATATCTCATAACAAGTCCTAGTACCAACCCAATCAAACCGCGCGTCGAGGTATACAAATACAATCTAGTTAGGCACTTCATAATTCAGACTCGTTATCCATTGTGAAAAATATCAGTTACTGCCTCATGCCCATTGGCGTCGCCTATGAAGACTCTTCGAGCTCTTCTTCTTGGGCGTGTCCACCCGTGAGAGCGAGGCTGCGAGCAAGGGGTCAATTCCACCATATCCCGCGCGCGATCGGAAACTATATTTATAAGTCATCGTCGTAGCTCGGAGGAGGGGATGATTGGGGTGATTTGGGTACTTACCTCTGGAGACTCGTTAATTCATGGGCCCCTATTGGGTGATATAGCGACTTATGGTTCTTGCAAAACCGCGTTCCTCCTACACTCTTCAACCTACAGTTCGGTCTACCGCATTTATGTTCGATACAATAGTCACTTCCGATTTCTGCTTGTCCCGTGCAGGATTTAGATGCCTGACAGGAATGGTCAGAGCAATATGACCCTCCTGGGACTCGGGAAAACCCGCAGCCCATCTCTCCGCAGGTATGATCTTCGCAGTAACTACTCCTCTTCCAACGGGGCTTGAGGCAGATGGATGAATTCCACGAACACGCGTGGTGGCGGCACAGACTCCCCTCGACCAAACTTGCCCTGGTACACCCATTCTTGACACAGGAATGAAGGTGGCAGTATTCGCCAGAAGTTAGGGGTGCGTTCACACACGTTGCACTCCACCGACACGCATGTACGGAGCAAAGACCGTGAGATCCTTTGCATTTCTGGTGACAATTCTGTTGCGTGCACGTATGCGACTCGCAATAATTCTGGTCCGGACCACCACGACCGCGTAGACAGCCCGCCTCCCAAGCACAGACGTGAATATTGCAGAAAAGGCTATTCGGGATACAAGGGTCCCGACACGAATCCTGGTTGCATCTGTGCCCCTCGCAACACGCTAGGTTCAGCGCCCTGGGAAGCATGCAACCCGCGGCATACGAACATATATGCTGTTCGCAGAATATCCTGTTGCGCATCGTAGGCGCGTAGCATGTCTCTCGGGCACATGTATGATTTCTGCAACCTTCGTGTTCCGTCTCGTCGCTTTTGTCACCCCAGAACCGAGACTTAGGACACGTGCGTCGTGGACACTCGTGTCTGGCGCAGTAGGCGACTCTCGAAATCTCCTCAAGACAATTCTGCTGCGCGCAAGTATGGTTATGACAGCGGAGCCCAACGGCATTTTCTATCCGGACTACGCCCTCGGTGCAATCCCCTGTTGAGCAGGTATGGTCGCCGCAGTACCCGTCCCGTTGGAACGCCGGCTCTGCACACCCATCCCACTGGCAGACGTGCCGTAAGCACCA
Organism: Daldinia sp. EC12; assembly: GCA_002120325.1. Lineage (NCBI taxonomy): Eukaryota > Fungi > Ascomycota > Sordariomycetes > Xylariales > Hypoxylaceae > Daldinia > Daldinia sp. EC12. The sequence continues at coordinate 693,128 of KZ112937.1, read as the reverse complement.
GGTCGAACCGCTCGCTCGGGCTTGCGTACACCTCGGCTCTCGACACTTATGTCGACGGCAGAAGCCGCTCTCGAGAATACAAGGCCTCTCGCACGATCGACACTTATGCCGCGCGCAATGGCGGAACCCTTCGATTTGCACTTCCGGACACCCCTTGGTAACGCACTTATGCGCGCCGCAGAACTGGCTCTTCTCAAACCTCCTCCCGCCGCAGTCTTCGACGGCGCACTCGTGGCGAGTACATAAGTTACTCCCGTCGCGCCGCGCCGCGCCGCACCGATCTACTTCGCACCGGTGATCCGCGCAGAACTCGCTCGATTTCGAGAACGCGCGAGAGCAGCTGGTGGCGTGACATCTGTGCTTTGAGCAGTACTTCGAGGGAGGCTCGCGCTTCCCAGCGCAGCGCTGGACGCGACACGTATGGACGTTACAATAGCGGTACCATTCTTCCGGACTGGGTTCGTAGCAGCCTTCCAGTTGACACGTGTGCTGGTCGCAGTAATTTGAAAGCCCGGATTTAGCGCCGTAGCACCCTCGCCAGAAACACTCGTGCACCGTGCAGTACCGTCTGCCGCGCCCCTTTTCCCTACGGCCAACGCACCCGGCGGCACTGCACTTGTGCTTTCGGCAGTAGTGGCTCGTTCCCGTGGCCGTCCTGTAGCAGAATGTAGATTGGCAACGGGGGCCGGGTGCGGTGGGCTCCGGCGGTATATCCGGTGCGTGGTACTCCAGCTCTAGCGTGCCGCGGACGGGTTGCTCGAAAGGAACTAGCTGGCTCCCTTCTTGCATGTCATATTCAGAATAGGCTGGTGGTGGGGTTTCGGACCGGCGTACGCGACGGCGTGCAGGCACCAATATGAGCCGATGAGAAGACATTAATTAAAAAACAAATAAAAATAAAAATAAAATAAAATGAACTCACGATAGGCAGGATAAACTTTTCCAAGATTTTAGCGTTTGGGGGATTTAGAAGGAAAAAAAAGCTAAGGTTTGAAGTTGCCTATCACAAGAGCCCGATACGGGGATCGATCTCCTCATGGAAAGCTATTGTGTTGCTCGGCAGGTAGCCAGAACCCATCATTCAGGGATGGTAGAGATATCTATTCGTTCGATACCTAGGTAGGTAGGTACCTAGTTATGTAATGTAGAAGGACGCTTCTTGATAGGCCAGCTGCAGGCCGCTTTTCTTGTGTTCGTGGGGTGCTTTGATGGAACCCCGAATCCGGTTGGTTTATGGTGTTTGTTGTGAAGGCGCGTGCGGCCTTGGCCTATAAGAGTATCTCATTGGATTATCGAACAAATTTGATATGTGATAGCGTATCCATTCATCGTAAATCTTCACTTTCACTATTAGGGGCTAAAACATACCCGGTTTTCCATGTAGTCCATCGGCATTGTCCTGTATTATAACCATGAGGAATCTACCGTCGGCTGCGTATCAGAAAGACAATCTCTAAAGGGAGATTAGTCAAATTGGTAAAAAGCCTAATGTTACCAGAATTCGCATCCGGTTCTATTAAGTGGGACTAACTTCGGATTAGAGATGTCCATGCATATTTCTCTTATACAAGATTTATAACCAGGTAGTTATCCCTTAAACCAAACTATACCCGTGGAAGTCTAGCCGTGTCATACATATCATCAGCGTTTAACCGATCTACGCCCAAAGCTGCGAGTGGCTCCCAGAGATAATCTCCCGGTAAGTTGTCTATGAGGTAAGTCAGTCTCTATCCTACCCAAAAAAAAATACAGGAAGTAGAGTTAAAACTTACAGTATCGAACCTTAAGCCCCGCGGCATGAGCTTTCTCAACCTGCGACTTGACCGTGTTCTTCTGGTCTTGGCTGAAATCCTTAACGCTTCCCGGGTTTCCAACGGCATCTTCGAAATCGGCTGAGGCGTAGTACGAATTCTGGCTGGTGAATTTGCTATCCCATTGGTCTACGTGAGCATCGTAAAATACGTCTCGGCTAGGGTTACCATCGCCGGAGTTGATTCGGTCAAACGGAGCACTTCCGCTCGCGACGACCGTGATCTGCCTCTCAACGAACCTGTCGCCATCGAGATGGCTAAGATATCCACCCTCTCGGAGAGGTTGGAGCGCCTTGACGACGGCGTCTAGAGTCTTGGTGTCGGAGGTCTTGAAGTCCACAAGCAGCGTAACGCTTTGTCCGGGATTAGCCTTGTATATGCCGACGTTTCCAGGCGAGCCACCGTTGTTGTGGTCCAATATGGCTTTCAGCGGCTGGACGTACTGCACCGACAAAGTTCGCCCGGGAGTTGGAAGGACGTGGCCGATGATAACGTCCCCACCCACGTAGAAGACATCAGCCTCAATTCCGATGCAGCCCGCGCTCAAAGCCGAATATACGGGGATATTTCGGGTATAGTCGTTATGGCTGTGACAGTTTGTAGGCTTGACGCTATTTAGTGAATCCAGCGGCCAGGGATTGAGGGGGGCGCCAGATCCTTTGTTAACAGTCTGTGATCCCAAAGCGGAACCAGTAAACAATTTGTTAATGGCGTCTTGTTTCGGCGGTATTTCATTCCCCAGAGCATGGTATGAGATACCGTTGTTCCCAACCTGCCAAGTACCACCCTTCGTGTCGTGGTTCTGCTCTCCAGAACATTGACCACCGTCAGCGCTAAGTGCCAAAAGATACTTTTTACAATCATCGGCTAGATAGTGTCAGTAGTCTGCTTCTTCCTACACGCTTTGGTTGGATTACTTACTTGAAATAGTATGATCTGAGTTTATCTTATTGTGAACCTCAACTACACGAGTAAACATTAGAAACCGATGAATATAGCTATTCCAATAAACTTACAATATACAAATCCCAAAACACCGTAAGTAGCAGGATTCTTCCCGTCGTTGAGGAAGACTTCCGTCGCGAGAGACAGGTATCCGCCAGGCTTCACTGTCTGCCCATTCGCCGCGCTACAAAAGGTTTGCACCGCCGTACTATACCCCCTGCGCGTGTCCGTTCCTTGCGCGATAGAGACATCGTCTCTGGGCATCCACGCGTTTCCGCAGCTGGATATGCCATCTGTAACCTGCTTCTCACCCTGGACGAGGGGGATAGCCTACGCCTTTGTTAATTATAGTCGCGGATAGAGCCACCGAGAACTTAACGGATAGTCCAGCGACTGCAATAGCTAGCAAAGTGAGCTCCATATTGCATGCGGCCTTGAAGAAGCGCGGTGGCCAAAGATACTACTCGAGAGCCAAAATCTCAAAACCGCCCGAAGCGATCTTCGTAGAAGCCTATGGTGCCTGGCATGTGGTTTTTATATACTAGTTACCCTAAATAGCTACGGGAAACGTCAGGGGAGGGCGAGTGAATAATAAGTTCAGCTTTTCTAACGCAGTAAAGAACCAATAAAGGGGCGGATCCTTAGCCCGTGTGCCATTCGGAGATCCTAAGTTGAAATAACACCTTCTAAAAGTAGATTACCGCGTGTTCTTCCCCGGTCAGCTTCCATCCCACCCCCTCCCCACATCCTAAAAGCTGAGACCCGGAGCGGGCGCATGCGCATTGCACCGGATATACCGACTTCACATCCAATTATGTCGTCACATGTAAATTCGAACGTTGTATAAAGATCTGGTTGAAAATCTTGTTTCTGACGAGTCAAAGAGAGATGTAACGTAGATGCATTAGTGCCTACGAGTTGGAAGCCATCCATTGAAGCCAAGGCAAGTTAGTTAACTTACACTAATAGCAAATAGCACGTATGGTGGATCTCAGCACATGGATTGATGGATACAAAGGTAATCAGGGGCTATAAACTGGAGAATCCTAAGGAGGAAGCTCTTCGAGAAACTAGATATATTTGAAGTACACATTTGAAAAATATGACTTCAAGTATAATCCTTCCTTGTAACTCAAATATTCTAGTCCTGTACGCTGACTTTAATTATACTTGATGCCACGGAAAAGCCGAGGGATTCCGGATCTACCACGTTGGACTGGAAAATCTTGGCTCTGATCTGCGGTATCACCCGCGAAGAGCCAATGTAAAAAAAAAAAAAAAAAAAAAAAAAAAAAAAGAAAGAAAGAAAAGAAAAGCTGCAAATATCAATGCTATATCCTTGGTTTTTACCTACCTTGACTTAGGGAACATCCAAGAAACTGGGTTCTAGGATGGGGACAGTACACATCACCACGGCGTCTTACACGTGTTACTAGGCGAGAATATCCATAGACATATACAATTTTATTAACTTTGTGCTTCCGCCGCTAAGACACGGATGACAACCTGCAGCGGCAGCCGACATAGCGCCACAAACGGGTATATCATCAGATGACATGATCATTCTAGGAGTATATTCAGACTTATTTTTCCGAATGAAATCAAGGCGCAGTATGATGCACCGACTTAAACTCGTCTGAGTCTGAGTCTATTGCGCTTGGGGTTTCCAAGGGAGGGGGGGGGTTAGATATCCTGCCATTCCGGGAGCTTGCTTAGAAGCAGGCTTGATAATGACAACTCGGAGCCCCCCTTAACCACCGCGACCGGAAATCCCGGGATTGTAAAGCAGGTACTGCAACTAATACGTATTTCCAAGGACTTCTTTGGTAGTCTGGCCGCTAATTAACGAGGAGGCGTGAAATATCAGGTGGGATATTCAGGCAAGTCCACTCCGTTTGTCCTGGTCGCTAGCCACGGGTCCCGTGAATATTATCCGGATCATACCGGTTCTTATGATAAAACTCATCGCCTTCCTCACTGCTGACCCTGCGGAACGGCTTCCGGAAACACCGGTCGACGGCGTCGCACAGGAAGACGGAGTAATTATCGTCGATCGTCAGCTCGGTGCGCTCGTCGACGTGCTCCCCCAAAAACTTCAGCACCAGAGTCTCGAGCTTCTCGACCCACACCGGCCAGCCCGCGTGATCGGCCCAGATAGGCGCCTTGATGAGAAGCTTGAGCGTCTGCAAGCCGTCGAGCAGCGGAAACCACGACGCCGCGTCGAGGGCCGCGGGCCAGAACCATTCATATGGCTGCTCGAGGGTGTAGTCGGGCACCGGCGTAAAGACGACGAGGTGTAGATGGCGTATGCGGCGCAGGTTCGCCTCGCCGACGGCGAAGAGCCGTAATACTCTCCGGCGGTTCTCGAGCGTGGTTTGGAATACGGTTTGGGCGTACAGCACGTCAAGCGCCTCCTCGCTCACCTGGCGGCACGTCTGCAAGATACTTGTCAACGGGCGTAGTTGCGCGTCGTAGTGTGAACATGTATAATTCTTGTCGCAGCAATCGGACGCCCCTTTAATTGCAAGACCCTGTGCGCGTATTCGCGCTCCGGACCACATTGTCAAGCCTAAAATGGGTCTGGCCTTGAAAAACAGGTGCGCGTAAATCTCACATCGAAGTTCCGGGGGGAGGTCTAAGAATTTAAAGACGCTACTGTCGCTAATACGACCGTCTTTTGACGGTAGGCCCTCCGATGTTGTTATCTCGGTCATTCTATTAAGCGTAGAGTACCAATATCATATGGGTCATGCTGAATCCTGACTTAAGAATATGAATTCTGACCTTCCGCCTGAAGTATGCGTCTCGGCGGCGCAGTATCCAGGCTACTTACCTCCTATGTAAGCTTCTTGCAACTCAGCGCTTATTCTACTATCAAGCACCTCACTTTCCTACCCGTACAGCTATACCAAATTGTTCGTTATATCTTGAAAATAAATACCAGTATAATCACTAGGATGAACTTTATATTAACGTGATTTTTCAGATTCTATCGTCCGTCTTGTTTGACGGAAATATTCAATGAGAGGTATACCTTCGTTAGGCACGTTCTTCACGTCGCCCGGGCAGTTAAGCAGCCCAAACCGAGCACTACCAGAAAATGGATCAGCTGCAAAGCGGCGAATTTACGAAACCGGTAGGAATTCGATTCGGTAAGGCACTTTACCTAGGTAAGGTAGGTAATCATGGCGAATTGACTACCTAGAATGATCTCGAGCCTTTCATATGTGTACTTATATCATATGTGTAAAATAATGTAACTACTGAGACGCCTAGCAAGAGCAAATAGGAAAGGCAACTTGGTCTCGTAAATCATCATATTGGGGTTTTGTTCGCGCTACCACCCGGTGATCGAACCCACTGTCTTCTCATCTGCTCGACTGCTTCGTCCCCAAATAGAGCCTGTACATCTCTAACGTGCTCTTTCGTTAACTTAGACGGCTTCAAATCCTCGAAAGCCATACTCCATACGCGCTTGGCCTCATCATTACTCGTGTCAATCGCACTCACTCTACCCGCATGCTGCGCTAACATCGGATACGCACTTATTCTCGCAAAGCCGTGCTCGTAAGCGAACTTCTTCGGAAGCATGTCGCTCCTACCGGGGACTGCGCGTCCAGAAGCGGTCTTCAAGAAGTCCGATAACTCTTCGGCGTGCTCCCGGTTGTAGACTAACGCTTGGTTGCAACAGCCGAAAAATTCCTCGCGAACCCCAGGTGGTGAACCGATAAGCGCAGCTTTACCAGAAGCGTAGAATAGCCATAATATGAGCGGTACTGCGAGGCCGCAAATCACTAGTAACGTCCACCCGTCCAAATGTCGGGCCAAGTGGCGCGGCATCTTTCTACGAACTAGAAGCAAGACCAAAAGGAGCGGGATGGACACAGCAAAGGATATAATGTGAAGCTTGTTGCTTCTGAATCCATACCCACCAGACCATCCAAAGCTTCGCTCCTGATTGAAAAGACGCAAGTATAGCCACGTATTTGGTACGCCTGGGGTGATTTTACCTTTCTTGGGCTCACGCCGTCTTGGGTCCTTCATCATCTCCTCAATAATTTGTAGGTTCCGTAGAGTTCTCGCTGCCCAGCCGTCTGCAAGAAGGATGTCTTCTTCAAAAAGTGCGATGTAGGGTGCCTCCGTAGTCAAGACACAGCGATCTAGGGCGTACGCATAGTCGTATACTGTTTTCTTCTCTAGAGCATGTTTATCCTGACGATCCTTGATGTATTCCATAAACTCGCGAATCTTGGCGTCTTTTTCTTTCGGTGGAAGGGTGGAGTTGTAAGTGAATATTTCGTCGGCGATCCCAGCAGCCGTTAGATGGGCATAACTCTTATGCTGGGCGTTGGGGTTCGGGACGTCGGCAAAGAATAGTTTCAAGTGCACGGTCTCCCTCTCGGCACGGGACATGTTGGCCAAGAAGGAACCTACAGCACTGTCAATGTACTGGCGACCATCCACATTCCTTCCCACCGTTATAAAGACGGCACAAATCTTGGGTGTGGGACCGGCATTGCCTAGTTCGGAGCGTGCCAAGTCGGGGTCCGCCAGGACGGCGTCGAGGAATTCATCGGCTTCGGCCTGGCGCGTGGCCGAGTAGAAGCGATCGAATCCATGTTCCTCGGAGAAGAATATGGAGAGGGGATCGCGGTAAAAGTAGAGTGAACCGTATATCGAGTATAGCGAAACGAGGGTTAAGAGTAGAAGTAAGGCGCGAATGCCAGGTTGGCTGAGAGCATCGCTCGCGAGACGAGGTCGACAGATCATTGAGCAAGATGCCTTGCTGCTTCGATCATCCCGCCCTCATCTAAATCTAAAATTAAATTAGATATTAAAGCCGGTTGGCTTGGTGATGATGACGATGGCTGCTACGATGTAAAGTTTGTAAAGACATTGTTGTTAGGTGGTTTTTGAGAACTTCCCAATGCTCGTATTTTAATGATATGGTTACGAAGTTAGGTACTACGGTACTACATACCTTGGGTTAGGTACTTATTCTAGGGACGGACAACACTAAAAATCGACAGCCCCTGTCATTATTTAGGTACCTAAACCTAGTAATTTAGGACGGATCGTAGACCCCTGTCGATCTAGTATCCTAAAACCGTCCGAGTCGCTAACTTTTTATTTGGGTTTAGGGATGGTATGTGCTAACACTTTGATACCTTAGTAAGTTGCCATGCTCTTATATAGTTCCTGGAAGTACCTAGTTAGATTACAATAGTTAGTATTAGTAGTTCCCGACTTAAACATCATATTTCAATTTGTAGTAAGGTAACTACCATCTATGTTCCTACATGGTAATTAATTAAGATCGTAACATTTATATCTTACGTATTATTCAGATATAAAAGTTAGGTATTTTTATAAGCTACCTATTATTCCTACTAGTCCTTCACTTGGATGTAGAAATAATACCTAAGGTACCTGGGTAGTGATTTTTCAACGAAACGAGGTCAAAGACAGAACTTTCGAACCATGTCTACATCTTAGGTAAACTTTTGGCTTGGACATACCTAGAGATTGCGCTGCATGCATTGGTAATTTTGGGAATCTTTAGTACCTAACTAACTGATTTAAAAGTCAAGCTTAGACTACAATAGCAAGCTGAGTTGGCGAACGTATAGGACGAGGCCGCACCAGTGACAGGTAGTGATACCGTAGCAGCTAGTCCCCAGTTGACTCACTGCATTAGTATCAATGAATTGGATCTTCATGATAGTAAGGTCGGTAGTAAAATAGCTATCTAGGAGATGATTTCCTCCGGATAGTTATCTCTCGAAGTACGGATGGCGACAACCCCTGAAACTGCCGAAGTAAGTCATCCAACGCATCTCGTATGGTTTCATAGATTTTTCAGATGTAGTATAGACCCATTAACTAAACTTCCCTTACTTATAGAGGAACTTTCTTTCCGCCATCGCGGATTGCCAGGTGTTTTGCTGAAAGTAGCAAGCGGACGGTCTTGCCATCCTCGCTATGTCCCCCCTTTTCTGGAAAGGGTGTATACGTTATCTCATATTAAACTCCCGGATTCAAATCGCACAGATACTATCTCGCAAATAGAATGTACATTTTGATACTATAGTTCGAACTTTGAAAACTTTGACAGCACAAGATTACGTTGGGTGGTTGGTCGTGGCTGGCGTAGAGTTCACGGTGTTTACAAACACAACAAGCACGACCCAGCCATATAAAAGGTCAAGTACGGCCACTCTAAAGTGAAAAATATATTACAACAAGACAGGCATCCCGAGTATTTTATCCAAACTACTTCGCGGATCTCTTACCAAAAACCATTTACCTCCGTCAGTTGACCAGTTAGAGTATCAACATACCAGTACATACACCAACATACTAGTAGTATACTCATAATACACCTTACAACATGCCGTTCTCCTATCACTGGCGACTAGCTAAGTCTACGCGTGACGACAAGCCTACAAACAGGTCTGGCGCCGTACCCGAGCCAAAGGACATCCTGTACTTCTGGCGGCCCGAGGAGCGACAGCACGGGTTCCTCTCGATGCTGTACCCGTCGCCGTTCCGCGACAGCTACTTCCCCGGCAAGGTCTACCCGACGGCCGAGCACTACCTGCAGCACCACAAGGCGCTCCTGTTCGGCGACGAGGACACCGCCAACGCCGTGCTCCAATGCAACGACCCGCACGAGGCCCGGGAGCTCGCCGACAAGGTTAAGAACTTCGACCAGAACATCTGGGAGGAGAACCGCGAGCGCATCGCGCACGACGCCAACTGGCACAAGTTCACGGCGCCCTACACCCCGCGGGACACCCTCCCCGAGTCCTGCAAAGTATGGCTCTCCATCTCGGACGAGGCGCTACAGCACGCGAAACAGATGAAGGAAGCTCTACTGGCGACGGACAACAGACAGATCGTCCACACGTCGCCGCTGGATTTCATCTGGGGCAACGGTTACTGTTGGAGGATATCCTGGGAGAAGCGCGAGAAATGGGGTCTCAACCTCCTAGGCATAATCCTCATGAACGTGAGGGACCGCATCCGCCGCGAGGAGAAGTTAAAGAAGGCGATGGAGGGCCAGGAAAACTAGGAGTTTTTCAAGGCTCACAAGGGGGTTTGTCTTCGATTTCGACAGCCCTGCGAAATTGGCTCTTACTAAATTATGGCTTAATTAATGGTGCGTTTGGTTTGGTTTGCGAGACAAAAAGATTCGAACGGACTAGGACCGAGATACTCAAGTTAGGCTTGAACTTGTTTTGTTTAATGTATCGTTGCATGATTACTGCTTAGAGTTAGTATATTGCAGTTTTTCCATGCGTCGTCCGTATATGCACCTTTTTTGTCTAGCATACATTTGATCGTGCTGTCCCGAACGCCTTGCCCGCCTTAGTCCAAGGCCGCCAACTTGGAGTGGTGTGATGAGACCGCCCTTCCACGGCCTCTATTCCGTCGTCTCTAATGGATAGTGTACAATATTATATCACAGAGTTGAGGGGTATCTGCGTATAGATAAGACAAAAGCATTTGGTTTTATATGTAATCCCTTCCGCTCTTTTGCATTTCGATCAACCTCCAGCCCCTGGTTTCCGGGTTGTTGACATCCTCGGGTGTCCTCGTAATGCCAATCGCATAAGTAACAAGTTGGACCTTGTCTTCCATTCCTGCAGCAAGCTCGTTCGTCTTGGCGTTCCGGTAGACGTGGACCTCCTGCGTCCGGCAGGTAATGATAAACACAGGTATCTCGCCAGGCTCGAGCATACGGGCCTTGAGGATATCTACGTGCCTTATATCAAGAATACGGCCATCTGATTTCAAGCCAACTTGGAGATATTGCTTAGTTAAAGCTTCGTACACCGAGTACTGGGCAGCTGAGAGCCAGAGCTTCAACGTCTCCGTATCACCTTTGACATAAGCATCGAGTACTTCGGGTAAGATATACTCTCTTAGCTCCTGGAGGAACGGCTCAATCTGGAAATTAGGGTCCATAGAACGGAATTTTCGAATAACCATGGCCGTTTCGTTCTCCGCAAAGAATCCAGCGACACGGTCGGTGATGCTCCGCGCCGTCGTTATTAGAGGGTTTTCAGATTCATTGTAGACGCTCTTTATGTTGAAAAGTCCTTGGACAAACTTGTTTTGGTCTCGGAAATCTCGCCACGCCTCCTTCCAAGCTGCATCTTTGTGTAGCGTGATATTTGTACCGGCACTAAACATCGTTAGTATCAATTGCGATTGATTGATTATCTCGGTAGACTTACTTTGGGTCTTCAACCATGTCCTCTGCTTTGCCATGGATGGAACGGGCTTGCTTCTCTCGGAGTTCCCTAGCTTTCCTTCGCTCCTCCTTTTCGACCCAGCCACCGTATCTTGAACTGCTTCCATCATCGATGACATCCTTGACATTCTTGTATGCCTCGGTCTCTCTTATCGGTTTGGTTGCTTTATCCAATATATCGGTAGTTATGTTCGCTCCTTTCCGAACGCCCTTCATGACCGGCGTCTCCCATGTCCATGCTGCACCTTTTCCAACCGCTGTAGCCGAGGATTTCAACACTCTTCCTGCTGTTGACGAGACAGCACCTGTGGTGCTTTCGTAAGCCTGTCTGGCGCGTCGGACAGATTCGCTTTCGGTGAATGAATGGGCAGAGTCAGCTAATTGTTTAGTTGACTCGTTCCATTCCTTCGAAGCCTTGAACTCGCTTTGCATGGTTTCCATGAAAACTTGCCATGGTGTCTTATCACCGTGGGGAGGGGGCGGCGGCAGATCTTCTTTTTTCTCCTCCTTTTTGTCCTTCTCCTCTTCTTGATCTGACTTCTCCTCCGAGCTGGCTTTCGCTTCAGATTCTGTGTCCGAAGGTTTCTGTTCGGCTTTTTCCTTAGATTCTGTAGACTTGGGGTCTGATTTAGTGGATTGCGGGGCTTGTTGCGCTTGTTCCTGGTACCATCTCGACGTTTGATGGAATGTGCGAGACTGTAAGGTAGCTATGGTTTCGGGGATGAAAGGTGATTGTAGTTGAGAAAGAGGCGAAAAGAGTAATCGAGAAGAGGTGAGTGGTGCTACATTATGACTTGCGAATCTGGAGCTCTCGGTGCTCGACAGTAACCGTCTATACGCTGGAGCACTATTACAAGAGTGGCCAACGAACGAAGGCGCCCTTAAGAAGGTCGGCGGGGGTGCGCTCCTAGTAATTTGTCTTAGCGAAGTCATTTCGCACTTTGAGAAGGCGTCACAAAAAAAAAGACCTCCAAACTGAGGGAAAGTGGGAGAATACAAAAACCGGCGAGGAATTTCTTCGCAACTGATGTATGAAGGCGGGCGAAGCCGGCAAATAGAAAAATTACATAAACTAATGGACCTTTAGGTTAGGTACCTTTATTATTATGCCGCTGACCTCCAATGACCTCGTTGTTAGGTACTTTGGGCTTGACCCAAAGAAGTAGTAGTTTAGTAAGACAACCAATAATATTCCAAGATAATAAACTTGATGGTAACTGGCCCCACAATTTTGAGAATTCGCCCGGTCCGAGATGCAATTCTCTCTTATCCCGTGCCGTCAAAATTTCTAGGTTTCTCCCAAGCCGCGAGCCACGGGCAACACGGCAACATCTCGACATTGGTCAATTGACGCCGGCCTTGCCCCTTAAGCGATACCTGAGGGCTTTCAATCATAATACCGGCAGACTAACTGTTCAACCTAATGCTTCTGCAATGAGTCGATTACAATGTCGCCTATTGGCGGCCGCCCGCACTCCCGTATCCTACACCCAGCCTACCCACCTATATGCTCGTCCTTTCTCCCAAACCTGTTCGAGGCATGATGAAGTCAGACGGCCCCCTTCGCTCCTCAGCATGCTGCCACGAAGTACTCAGTCAACACAACCGAGAGGACCTCCGCGTCAAGGAGCATCGGGCGACATGAGTGCTCTGCAGAGAATATTAGCGCAAGATGCCGTCGCGAAAGCGCGAAACCAGCCTACGTCGGCCGAACAGATCCTAGGAGCCAATGAGACTGAACAAAGGGAAGACTGGGGCCCCCCGAACGAGCCTTTTCATTTCCACATTTACGCCCACAAGCACAATTGCCACATCACGGTAACGAAGCCGAACCGCGGCGCCATTATCAGTCTATCAGCTGGTAATATTGGCTTCAGAAAGTCTAAGCGTAGCACTTACGACGCTGCCTATCAGCTGACGGCATACGTTATAGATAAACTCCACCAGGGAAATTGGCATAAGAATATCACAGCTATGGAGGTTGTTCTACGGGGTTTCGGTGCTGGACGAGAGGCTGCTACTAAAGTTCTCCTAGGTACTGAAGGTCGTCTATTGAGAGATAAGATAGTGAAGGTGTCAGATGCTACAAGGCTCAAGTTTGGTGGCACGAGGAGCCCCAAGCCGAGAAGATTAGGCTAAAAATAACGAAGAAAAGTATGAGTGGACAGTTAAAACTATGCGACCAGACCATTCTATATCACATCAGTGCCATGTGTGCATTTGTGTGCAATATCATCCAGCGATATCATTGCGCATATGAATGGTTAAAAGAGCGCAAAATGCGCCCTAAGTAACGACGAAGCGTGCCTTTGGTATCAATCAAAATTCATGTAACGCCGCCTTGCCAAATTGCCATGGCACCCAACCCAACGCCTCGGAATGCAGACTTTGTAATCCAGTGTTGTCAACTGTCCCAACCTAAGAAATGCTCGGCCTACCAGATGATGGAGCTCTCTCGGCAGGTGGTAATATTCGTCCGCTTGAATCCTTTGCTCGGCGTTTTCCTTTGCTGCTGCTATGTCGACTCATTTCCTCGCTAGCTCGGCTCGAGTATCCTCCATCATCATCGCTCTCTTGTGTTGCTAGTCTCCTTGACCCATCGTCTCTAAGCATTCTTGTTCTCTCGTGGTCGTCAAGTCCCTCTTCGTCTAACAGCTCGCCATCTGCTGTCTCGAAATCAGGTGGTTCGATCCAGTCTCGGGGGACAACACATGGAAAAGCAACGCCGATACTTGCGGCGCGATTAAGCCATCCAGGGCCGGGCCGACCCGTAAGTTTCTTGCAGAGGTAGCTGGTGAAATGATTGCAGTTTCTCGTAAGTAGGTTATAAGAGGTACCTTGGAACTCGTCGGAGGCATGGCGAATGATGGCGTCGATCTCGGCTTGGGTTGCGAAAGAGAAACCGTGTAGGATTTCGGTCTTAAAAGTACCCCCAGGCGGTTCTGTCTTAGGCTGTGTCCAGTACACGCCGGTTAAGCCGGGCTGATCGTGACCACCGTAAGCATACTCTTTCCCATTTATCACAACACCAGAGTGTAGTAGAGAAGCGCCAACTGTCCAGAGGACTGAAGAGAGACGGCTAGGCTATTGATGGGTGGGCATTTCGTTAGTAATTACTCCACAGTTGCTATCTTACTTAGGTGGATTGATTGCTTACAGGTAAAAGATCATAGACGTTGATCACGATTTCTGTTCTTGACAACGATAGAGTAGATCGATGGGACTGTCTGGATGTCCTGCTGGACGATGGCTTTTTAGACGACATCTTTGTGTGGTTTGTTTGAGTTTCGATGCAGGGAAGTAAAGCGTAGGTAGCTGAGTATGGGGAAGAGGAGGTATCTTATTGCGGCGGGGACGATGATCTAGGTACATCCACAGATTGGGATTGCTGTAGTTAGGATTTTCCGTAACTACGTTTTCTTCTAGGAAAAAGTAAAACAGGACGAAAATAATGTCTATGTTACTATATGACGGAGGTTCGGGGAATCATCGTGAATAACAAAAGAAAGATCACACAAATAAAGTCAGAAAGTTGACGCAGGCAGATTACGCTACCTCGAGGCAACTACGAAGACAATTACAATTGATACTTCATAGGTACTATGTACCGCCCACCCCGACCCGACATGCATGCACTAATGTTCCATTTAGGTGCATTTACAGTAGAAGAGGAGGATTCTAGCGAACGGGCTGAGAGCTTTAGCCACATCCAGCTGACGCTTGGACCAATAATATGACGAATCCGGCCAGGGTCTGCTGAAAGTCATTGCCCCAACCGCCCGATTCTCGCTATGAGAAGCGCTGTCAGGCAAGATCTAAGGCAAGCTGACAGTACAAGTGGCAATCTACTGTCCACAACTGTCAAGTACGCTGGGGTACGAACCTAGGTAAATAGTAGTACTAAGTCATACATGGAAGGTGGGGTTAACCCAAAGTCCCGGCACAATAGGATTTCCGTATTCCGATGCAATGATCCAAATTTCAATTTTGATTGGGAATCCACAAGAGCAAAGCTTTTTTTTTTTTTCTTCAACCCTCTTCCTCTCCCAACTGCCCCTCCAAAGAGGAGAGGAAAAAAAAGGACAAGACAGCTGTACCAAACTGCGCGACAAATAAAAACCTGACGAGGTCAGCCGTCCAGCGCCAACAATACCTTAAATAGATGGTTATCAGGAGTTAGACAGATATTCTAATATTTGTTTAATCTGGTATAGAGGCTGACCTTCAGCCCAAAATCCATCGCCGTGTCTTCTTCCTTTTCCTTTACCCTTCCCTTCGCTTCTCTACTCCGCACTTTTCGACCTCTCGCAGCTAGCTCTGCCTTTATTCCTTCCTGCGTGCCTAGTTGCACCACAGTCTACATCTCCACTCGTACATACGCCAAGCGACGAAAAATGCCTCCCAAGAAACAAGTTACAGAGGAGAAGGTCCTCCTCGGTCGTCCGGGAAACAACTTGAAAAGTGGTATCGTCGGTCTTGCCAACGTTGGCAAGTCGACTCTGTTCCAGGCTATCACCAAGTGCAGTCTTGGTAACCCTGCCGTAAGTTTGGGCTCTGGTACTGCTTTCATTATCCAGCTAACCGAGTACGAGTAGAACTTCCCTTACGCTACTATTGACCCGGAAGAATCCCGTGTCATAGTTCCAGATGAACGATATGACTGGCTGTGCAAGAAGTACAACCCCAAGTCACGAGTTCCTGCTCACTTAACTATCTACGACATTGCTGGTCTGACGAGGGGTGCGTCAACCGGTGCAGGTCTGGGTAATGCTTTCTTGTCACATATTCGAGCCGTCGACGCTATCTTCCAAGTTGTTCGATGCTTCGATGATGCCGAGATTATTCATGTCGAGGGAGACGTCAATCCCGTCAGAGATTTGGATATTATCGCAGAGGAGTTACGACTGAAGGATATTGAATTCGTTGAGAAAGCTCTAGAGAACTCCAAGAAGAAGACCCGTGTAGGTGGTCAAAGCTTGGAATTAAAGAAGGCCAAAGAGGAGGAAGCTACCATAGAAAAAGTTCTTGCGTGGCTAAAGGATGGTAAAGATGTCCGGAAAGGCACATGGACCCCGAAGGAGGTAAGAACCATTTTCCCTTCCCTTTTCTCTCTTACCATGATGAACAAGGGCCATAGCGCCTGATCTAATCCCAGCTCTTCGAATGCCTCATTAATACAACGCAGAGCGCATACTGTGATAAAAGAATACTCTGATAACCTAACCTTCTCCAAATATTATGATCACACCTGCAGGAGAACAAAGCTGATATAAGTCAATAGGTCGAAACCATCAACACTCTTCTTCTCCTTTCCGCAAAACCAGTGGTCTACTTGGTCAACTTGTCAGAGAAGGATTATACTCGCAAGAAGAACAAGCATCTCCCCAAGATTGCCGAGTGGATGAAGGAGCACGCTGCGGGTGATCCCATTCTACCCATCTCTGTATCATTTGAGGAGCGTCTCACACACTTCGCCACCGATGAGGAGGCTGCTGAAGAATGCAAAAAGCTCGGTATCGAGTCGGCCTTACCTAAGATCATCACAACGATGCGAAAGGCATTGCATCTTGGTAGCTTCTTCACAACCGGTACCGACGAGGTAAGGCAATGGACTATCCGTCTTGGTACCAAAGCACCACAAGCTGCCGGTGTTATCCACACCGATTTCGAAAAGACCTTTATTCAGGCTGTAGTATACAATTTCAATACACTTAAGGAATTGGGTGATGAGGCCGAAGTTAAGGCTAAGGGTAAGGTCATGACCAAGGGCAAGGACTACGTAGTAGAAGACGGCGATATTTTATTGATCAAGGCCGGTGCTGCCAAGGGTTAGAGAGCGAATATAGATATCCAATGAGTATAAATTCTATTGCCATCGAGCAAAGTTGCAAAACTAGGTGATACCATATCTAAAATTACCACCTTATTGCATCCCTTCCCTCTAATCTATCGACCTAGTAGGATAACCCTCTACTATGAGCTACACTAGAGTTCCTCGTAGTGAATCCACCAGTTACGCACCCAAACATGGCCCAATTTCAGCTCCGTCTTAAAGAGAAATCCCCCGCTCTTCTAGTTCCTCTCTGAATTCAGCAATATCATATGCTAGTGGGAGGAACTCCCGGAGCGGCATGTCAAACAACCGCTCGACCATGGCCTCGGCGTGATCGGGTGCATCCTCAGCAGAGGTTTTCCACGGCTGGTCTTCGCTCTCGACGTAGTTACTCAGAGCCTCTCTGACCTTCTGCAGATCCGTTGGATCGATATCGGCTCCTTGGACGTTGATGAGGAAGTTGAGCGTGACGCCGACCATCTCCAGAAGGTCGACTAGGTTGTCTATCATGCCGACGCGCGCGGCGGACTCTGGGCTTTCGTCATTGTCGTTTTCGATTCCTTGCTCTTCATCTTCATCTACGTCTTCTGCTTCACCTTCTTCGTCTACCATTTCCTCTACGTCGAGATCGGCAGCGTTGTAGTAGTTGTTGTTGTTGTTGTCGTTGGGGATATCGGCATACTTGCGCTTGAGCGCGGCGGACCCGGGCGGCAGGGCTTTCTTGCGCTGCTCCTCCTCGGCCATCCACTTGTAGGTGGCGTCGACCTTGGCGCGGAACTCGGCCTCGGCGTCCGAGTCGGAGAAGTCCGGGATGGTGCTGGTGGGCTGGTCGGGGACGTAGCGGGGGACTCGGAGGGGCGGGCTGTGCGAGGAGCGGCTGCCGTAGTAGTACCGATCGTCGTCGTAGTAGGAGCTGTAGTGATCTCTCTCGTCAGGCTCGTTCTTGTTGTTGTTGTTGTTAATGTCATCGACGTCGTCGTCATCGACTTCCTCCACCGAGGGCACCGGGTTCTCGGCGCTGGGGTCCCATGCATTTCTGGCGACGCCGTCGGCGTCGACGCGGACGCGCTTGTGGAATTTGCGGGACAGCGACATGGCAGCTTGTTGATCAGAGAAGAGTACTAGAGAGAATTGACGATGTTGAATTTTCTCTTCCTGTCACGTCTGGAGGGGGGGATGAGATGAAGCTTAGGGTGTAGAAAGATTCTTTGTTATAACCTTTTTTTTTTTTCTCAGAAGCCAGTGCCTTTCGTTTGAAGGATTGGGTATGGTACTGATATATACATGAGTAGCTGTGCATATTTCTTTGTCTGAAAACGGTCAGGTTCTTTGACGTCTGTTGCGATGCTTGCCTAGGATGTTGAGAATTTCCTGTTGCCTTCATAGGTACGTAACGTAGGCAATCTAACCATTTCCATCTCTTTAATCATGGTTGCTCTAGTGCATACCTACCTACCTAGGTACGTGGTAGCAGACGCATTCGAAAAGAATATGGGTCATGTTTCTGTAGGAATGCGGTGTCTCGCACATGTCTCTCTACTTTTGAATCTGGAATGTCTTGCCCCTGTATACCCCTTACTTCGCTAGTATTCACTCCAAGACGTTCGTAGGCTTCATATGACGCATTCTTGCTCCCCTCGCATCATACAGATTGACCTATTTATAATATTCTAATATTAAAACATCGCATGGCAAAGTTGGATTTTCGTGCTTCTGATATATATGAAAACTGGTTTCGTTTCCTTTGGACTACCAAGACAGTTATCACATCATACTTAGGTAACTACCTAGGAATCGTAGTCTGCCTACGATTCTACAAGTGACCTATTCGCAACGTTATATCATATTTAGAAGTTATAGCAGCAATCTTATTTGATATTCCATTCTTCATTGTATGTACCTAATGCATTGCACGCTTTTATCCGTTCCTAACCCTTTCGTTCTCATTATCCCCTAGGCTTGCTTGTGCATTCTCTGCACCCCTTAGAATGCCATTCTGTAATGGTCCGGGTGGCAGCTATTATCGAACCGCTACACTACCAAAAGGTAGAGCATTGTCAACTCGGGGGGTTTGCGTCGCTATCTCGGCCTATAAGGACCGTGCCGTGGCACATTCTAATTAGCAATACTATGAATTCACGTAGATGGCTCTCAGTCGATGGTTACAGCATTATATAGGTAGTTATGTATACTATTTAAAGCAACACAAGGCCCTGATTAGTAGAAAGGCATTACGTACTATATATGAAGCATATAGGGATCTTGTAATTCAGTCAATTGGAGTTATCTATGGGAATATTAAGGGAAATGTAAATGCGCAGAGCCATCTGACACAACTCCATCCCAGTTTATCATCACCACCAGTGTCCTATGCTTAACATCCTATTAAAATACTTTCGCCTCCCTAGGAAGAATGATCCTGAGCAGACGAACTGGACGATTACATGCCCGCGACCATTCCACCGGGTAGAGTTTCAACCCCTAAGACGTCGTTAGCTATCTAGGTAATAGAAGAGCCGTACGTGGAGCACTTACAATCGTCGATGTTGTCCTCGGTGACCACCCTGTCCTTGCTGCACGAGTTCATCGCCTGAACATTTTGAGTCTTGAGCGTAGGGCAGTTGATGTAGCAAGGCTGATCCAGAGCACGCTGAAGCGCATCGCCTTTCCATCCGAAGACGTAGTCACCGTGGTTTCCATAACCGGTCCTGTTTAGAAGCATAATGTTAGACCCTCTCTCTCGTCATCAAAGGGTATAGTTGACGACTTACGAGTCACCGAAAGACCAGACGAAAGGCTGAGATCCATCCTCGGGCCAGTCCTCTTTGTTGTTGAACTGCCGAGTGTCCCAGTTGACTTCGTAGAAGAGCTGGCCCATGCGGACGGGGTGAGAAGCCGGGCAAGGACCGCCCGTCTCGAAGGTACCGCTCTCGGGATACGCCATGTGCGACATATGGTCTGCAGAGTCAAGGTTCTTCCCGTCCCAACACGTCGGGAACCTCAGCGCTGTCATGATGCCGTATGGGCAAGGCTCCTTAGGGAAGTCGAGGATCTGAGGGTCGCGAGTGTTGATGTCTTGCAGACAAGTGTAGGTAAGCTGACGGAAACGCGCAATCTCTTCCTTGGAACGTGCATTAACGTCGCCTATGTACATGCGGAAGCCCTAAAGGCTCTAAGTTAGCGAACCAAGCATCTTCCCTCAAAGGATTTGCAGAGAGTACTCACAGGTTTGAAGGCAGTAACCTTGGAAGTTTGCTGGAAGTTGTAAAGGCCATCTTGCATGTAGTATACAGTCATACCACCTTTGACGCCGTCGAAACCAGAGTTAGCCATCTGAGGAACCCTCTTGTAAGTGCCATTGCGCGCCTTGAAGTATAATACGGCCGTCCAGTAGTTTGAAAAGTCCTCGCTGAACTGGCATGTCGTACAAGTAGACTCGCCAGGCATATCCTTAGATGGATCCATAGTTGCGTTGAAGGAGTTCTAGCAGGATGTTAATCACACGTCAATCGACTAAGCTGATGCCATGAATACTTACACCTCCGACAATCTGATGAAGATGCGGCGAAGGAATGAGGCCAGGATTCACTAACGGATCAAGACGGTCAACAACTAGTTGAGCACAAGGGAATCGGATGAGAGCATGGCTGGGCGCGAAGAGCGCCAGCGTGGTAAGAGAAAGCCACTTCATCTTTGATGCTTCAACTAGTCTCGAGGAACTGTGAGATGAGGTTTCTGTTGGTTACGGTTCAGACAGTCAGGGAAAGATGGGGATGGGCGTTGATAAAGCATCTTTTATAGGGTCCAGAAAGAGCCTGATGATGGCAAGGATGTATGATTGCCGAGACCCATTTCCTCAAGTTGGGCTTCCAACGACTGGGTCATGAATGCGTGGCGATGGCAAGTTTCCTCTTCGGGGAAATAACCAAGACCATGAAATTTGTCATTGACGGCCCGACTCCTTGTCGACTAAGTGCGATTTACGCTGAACTACACGATATCTAGTTGGAAGTCAAAGATAATACACTGCCTCAGCCGCATATAGTATTCTACCAGACTCCTGGTATAATCTGTGAAGACAATCAATCTACTTAATTAATCTACGAACATCGAAGATTCTCCCAATTTCTGAACCATGTGAAAATGACAGCAAATCCTGTCCTCAGAGGTTGAAGGAATTTTACTAACCTTGCATTGAGGCTTTCGACCTCATATAACTTTAATACACCCGTAATTACAGAAGGTAATAGTCTATTAATAGCATTTGCCATGGACCTTGGCTCTATATACACCGGATATATGACAGCCCTTTTCTACGGCAAAACTCGACATTATATCCAGCCAATAGTTGTCCTTCTTTGTGGCGGGCACCACATCCTGATTGGCTCTTTGGAGACATCAGTTTCCCAAAAGGGACATCCGGCCCCAACGTCTGAATCGAGCCTAACCGTACCCACGAGACGCCGTCGCCAACATGTGGATATCTTCTTGTCACGGTGAACGTCGCAATGGATCCAAGAGGATACCCATGGTATCTTGTAGAAACGACTGCTTAACGTGGCCAGTTCGTATGTATCTTGGACTTGAGCACGTCGATCACTTAATAAGGGGATAAGGCCTGCTGCGTCCCAGATCGAAATCTCTCCGTTAGGCCGCGCAGCAATATATTTAGTCAACAAGTGTATCAAAGGCATACCTAATACATTGGGAAAACACCGTTCTATACACACGTCACTCCAATAGCCATGAGGTTCTCTACTTGCGGTACCCTCGTCGCAGGCTTATTCGCCTCCTCCACCTTCGCAGCATTCGACCAGAACCGCGGAGGTGCCGTCCTCAAAGCCCCTGAGGGCCAATCTTTTACTTCCGTCACTGGGACCTTTACTGTCCCTACTCTAAGCGGACCTAACAAGCTCTCCATATGGGTTGCTATTGGGGACACGCTTGAGCAAGACATAGTGCTCAAGGGCGGCATCACTTATTCCAACGGCCTGACGTCCTTCGCCGCCTGGTACCCAGACAACGAGACCGACATCACCAGTGATGTGCCCATCAAGGCCGGCGACTCGGTTACCGTCACCGTATCCCTACCCGAAGCAGACAAGTCGACAGGCACTGTTGTAGTCGAGAACACGACACAGAACAAGAAGTCGACTCAGACGCTCCCTATTCCCGCCAAGGTGGAAGACCCGACCAAATTGACATCACTCGCCGCCGACTGGTTCGTCCAGGCCTACCAAAACGCTGGAGAATTGGTCCGCGTGCCGCGTTTCGGTACGATCACGTTCACCAAGACCAGCGCGACTTTAGCAAATGGAACCACGGTTGGACCGACGGGAGCTGGAACTTTCGAGATCCAGGGGACCAGCGGACAAATATACTCTAGGACGACAGTTGCCGCTGATGGTATCACCATTCGCCAACTACAGTAGACGGCTTACATGAAGTTGCGTATTCTAGGGGACTTAAATTATAACACGGAATATTCAGAACTGCTTAGCGAATGATATAATGTATATATTCCATATATCACGTTAATATGCATATATGCTCCAGCCAGATACCATATAAGCCAGTTCGTCCAGTCTGTAGTCCAACCTACGTGAAATAGGGACGAATAGCATCGATTCCAGACACTTTGCTTCAAGGATGAGGTCAAATACACATCTCCTGACACATATCTCATGCGGCGTCCATATATTAACAATAATCAATCTAGACTCTCCCAAGCCCTACCGGCTATTTCGAAAACCACGCGCCTAGTAAATTACCTCACATACCATATCCCACCCGCCCTGCTAAAGATGGAAGACGACAACCGGGTTAAAAAAAATTTCGCCAAGCCGCTCCAGAGGAATAAAAAGGGGACGGAGAAAGACGTCACCTTACCCCCCAAACTTCGGATCTGAATAAAGGAGGTTGTCAACTCGGGTATTTGGTGCCGAGGGAATAAGTATCTAGGCTAGAATGGTCCAGAATATACGAGTGCGTGGGTGCCGGGTAATATAAAAATATAAAATACTGCGTCGTGCTTATACCGGTGAATGGGACGCCACATCCCACTCGTGTAAATTACCTACCTACCTTACCTGGTACCTAGGCACAGTTGCGTATTCGCGCCTCCTCGGGTGGGGGAACGTCGATACCGCTTCTAGTCAGTCACCTTTGTTTGCCTTTACTTTGGAACCTTCATTTAGAACTCATGTAGTATTTTTACAATGGAATGAGCGAATAGATAAGGTAAAGTAAGGTATCGTGATGAGCTAGAGTTCGTTGTGCCAAAGCAGAAACACTTTAATGGGATGTCGATAGTTGTTCACTTAACCGCTCGGCCGTCATGAAGAGAACCATGAAAAATAGATAGGTACCTACCTAGGTAGGTAAGCAGGAGATCCAAGTTGAAGATATGTTTGGTAGGAGGGTCTCACTTTTATACCTTGATGAATTGGAGTTGGTCTAGTCATACTAATTGATAGTTCTATGTTCTATACCCAAGTTCTAGCCCTGCTTCTGACTTGACTATAATAATAGCTTCAGGAATAATATATTTAATGTCAATATTAATCAAGGTGATCTAGAATCGGAGAGAACAGAGAACAACTTGGAAGTTACGTTACCGAAAATGGAGCATTCTGATTGGAAGTCATTTCATTCGATAGGAGGGAGCAGAAACACTTCGCTTCTAAACCAGACCAGACCAATCCCATCCACTCCAACACTTCACCAACATACCATCCCAAACCCCCTTTCCCCCCCCCTTCAACCAACCGTCACACTTTATATCCCGAACGAATATAGTTTAACTTATTTTCTTGCTTCAATATTAGAAGTACTAATTTCTTGCTTATCACCTGGATATCTAGGAGGTAGGTCTGGTAATCTAACCAACACCAACCCCAGTCAAGTAGCCCTGTCCTGTCCTGTCCTGTCCTGTCCCGTCCTGCCCGGCCCAAATGCCCCGCATAAAGCCGTCCCATAATCATCAATCATACCTCATCTCTCATCAACTATGACTTCCACAAAAAGATCCAGCACAAGTTCTGAGCCAGCCAAAACTTGCCCTACCCCGATGAACTAATAAAACTTAGGTACCTAGGTAGGTAAAAATTAACAACCGCCGTACCGAACGCCCCTCTTCCCCAGCTCCTTCCTCCCCACCGGCTCCTCGGGGAAAATCCATCCCCTAGCCCGCTTCGCCTCGCGCTTCTCCGCGAGCTGCGGCTGCGGCATCCAGTCGTCCCTCGGAAGCGCCTTTCTCCTCGTTCCTTCCGCGGGAGCGCCGATCTCCGCCTTCCAAGTGACCTGGCCGTTGCCGCCTGTGCTGCTGCCACCACCAACTCGCACTCCGAGACCGAGGCCTAGGCCGTGGGCATTGACGCCGTCGTCGCTAGCCATCACGCAGAGGCCCCAGAGCGCAAGACACGCGGTCAGCGGGATCTCGTCGTTCTCGTCGTTGCAGGGCGAGTCGGCCGTCGCCGCGAGTTGCACGCTCGTCACCTCGAGGTACCCGAAGTGAGGTGTGCCCTCGGCGCCGTTGCGACAGATCACAAGCTCGATCTCCGTGAGGATGAACCCGTAGCGCGTGCCGTGATCGCGCATCACGTGGTGCAAGTGCGCCAGGCCCCGCAGGTACTCGACGCGCTTGATGTTGCCTTCGACGCGCATGCCTGTGTTGAAGCGGTCGAAGGACTTGACCAGTCCGACCACGCGGGCCGTGGGCTTGCCGCCGAATATAGCGGCTGCGGTCGAAGACTCGCCGGCGATGTTGGCCACGAAGAGGTGGTCGTTAGACGAAGTGGCTGTGGCCTTGGTTGAGGGAACGGAGAGCTGAACGGGACGCTGGGAAGAAAGCGTGAGAGCCGAGTTTAGTTTGGGAATGTAGTAGGAGGCGTAGATGGCGTGGAGTGCAGCCTCGGTCTCGGGGTGTCGTGCACCCGTCGGGGGCTGGGGGAGAAGTGGCTGTGGGACTGGGCAGTTTAGGAGTCCAGATGCACCAGGAAGAGAGAGGATGGTGTTCAAGTTGAAGCTGGACCAGGGTCGGATTTGGCGAACATCCCACCAGAAGTGCTTGGTGTGAGGGTCCCGCATCGGGAACGAGATAGTCCGTACCAGTGATGGAGCGGGGTTGGATGTTGTAAGGTAATTCATGAGAGTGGTGGATGGGGTGGGATCAGGTGTGGGTGTGGAAGAGAGGCTTAGTGGAGAAGGGGCTCGAGGTGCATAGCTGTAGAAGAATTGGTCGTTCTGGGGCTGGGGAACAGCCGAGACGTATGATGGCATCTGACGATAAGTAGGGAAGCCATACTTCTCTAGCGTTGCACCATCAAGGCTGACAGCTGAGGCACGGCGAGGCTGGTTCATGCTATCTTGAGGGAATGTGATGGGGGAGCATAGCAGTGATTGGGATAAGGTATTTTGATCCTCCTGGGACGTAAAGAATGCGTTTGAGAAATGATTTAGGGTCTCCGGGTTGGTGTAGCTCCGTGTATGCGAAGGGCGGAAGCTTGCACGGCGGCTAGGCTTTGGGGTAGGAGCAGGTGATGTCTTGACACGCTTGGCGGGCGAGTCGATGGCCTGGTCCTGAGAGCGGATCTTGGGCAGAAGAATGGGGCCATGTTGTCGGATTGGCGGTGGTGAGCGGGACGGCGTAGTGACCCGCGTGCTGACCGAGTCGGAGGGCGACGTCTCGGTAGTAGAACAGAAAGATCCATACGAGCTTGAGCGAGAATGTCCGGGATGATATGAAAATTCAAGGAGAGACGGTTCAAAGTTGAAGCTCGGCGGCGTGACGGGCTCGCATGAAGGGAATGTGAAGTCAACAAAAGACATGTCTGCTGCCAGACTGTGGAAGAGAGTATTAGTTTATTTGGTTCTCTATAGTTGCTATAGTTGAGAAATGAGGCTCCCAAGAACTTACGTAGCCATGTCGAATATTTAGATGTGAGTGTTCTTGTCTGCTTAGACAAGAACTAGACGATTATAGATTATAAAGTGAGAGTGGATAGGAGATCCGGCTCCTTGGTGTATATGCTGTATGCTGTATGGGCGGAGGGTAAAGCACTGGTGTGAATATCGCGTGATGATATTGCTGTGAAGCTAAGAAGAGAATATCAGGTCGGGTAGCCAGCGGCCTGCCTCGAGAAAACAAGATCTAACAGAGAAATATGAAAAAGAAAAGAGCTGATCTTATTCGATCAGAGTGTTTTGATACTGAAGAACTAGAACAGAAGAGAGACGGAATGAGGAGGAGGACCGGTCCTCTTATCCTCGAGATGAATTACGGCCGGGCCACGACGAACCGGGATGCCAATCAGCTCGGCGGGACTAACCTTGGGCTAAACGATGATGTATTCTCTTTTTTTTTTTTCTTCTTTGTCAAATGCAAGAATGGCCAACCTGAAACATGGAGAAGGAGAATAAAAAAAAACTCGGATGTAGGTAGCGCAGTATGTGGGAAACCGAAGGGTCTGGTCAGCCCATAGTTAGGGTCATGGTACATTAAGGTTGGATGAATGGGCTGCGTGTAAGTGGATTTTGGACTCGAGGTGAGGTTGGAGTGGTACGTACCGAAAATAGAGTGTTGTGGGTTCAAATGTGGTGCCCAGATATAGAGTGGATAACACTTAACGGGTGGGTCCCCGAGTAGTCCGCCCCGTTCATTCTTTTTTGTACCGCTGTGCAGCGCGTAGAGACAGGCTTAGCACGCACCACTTCAATATGATTTTTAGCGCGGAGTAATAAAACAGTACATTATACCGTGGAAACGTAATCCGACTTACACGTTAGGATCAGCGTAGAACGGGCGGCTAAGTACAGTGCATTTAACAATATTCTAAACTTATTTTTTTTTCTTCTTGTTCCCTTGCTCGAAAAAAAAAGCCAAGACTTTTAACATGGCTACAGAAAATAGGCCTATCAGATCTGACAGCCTGGGATCTATCCACAGACTATAGATCCTCAACGCTGAATGGATAATAATCTTTTTGTCTCTTTTCGCTCTTCCATATTACTACATATGGAATGTATTATAACTATGGTTAGTTAAAATACAACGTTCCACTCTCGGATGTTCTCGTCGTTCTCATCCACCATTTGTGTACGAATAGATTTGTGGGAAGCTCTCATCATCTTCTTTCGTTTCTCGCAATTATTCGTAAAAGGTCTCTTAGATTGGCAAAACCCATATTCAGAAACTCCAGAAGCAAACTAACCCGAATCCCGAACAAATTGTGACTCATATCAGAACTAGACACATGTCACATCGTGCATTAGTTCGGCTTGCGGTCCTTGGATTGTGTGGAGCAAGATGCATCCCCGGGAACACAGGCTCTTGCATGTATCTGCAAGACGACAGAACGCGTCTGCACTCTGTCATTCGACGCGTGGAGGGCGTCATGATCGTGAATGGACGTGGTTGTACGTTTGCTGCTACATACGACCGTGTCTCTGCGTTGACTTATAGCGAACAATATCACAACACACAGCCACTTGTTTCTTGCCCTGACACCTTAATAATGTAATAGAAGCGAGCTTCTTAACTTCCTTACCTATATGTACTTATCTTTCCACTCCATCCTCGTGATGCATGCACTTAGAACTTGCTTTACCAGTAGACGACGTCTTTAGAGAATTGTCTCAATGCGATACGGCGGAAAGAAAAGAGGCAGAGCGCATGATTTCTGCTACCCAATTTCAGAACCGCGCACTCCGCCACTAGGATGTTGAAGATCCGAACTCCTCTTTTTTTCTTCCTTTCCTCTTCTTCCTCAACGATAATCAAATAGCAAGTAATACGCCATACCCATGTTTGTAGATCTGATCATGTGTGATAACCCACAATGATAGGATCTTGGGTAAATATGTGTGTGCGTGTGTGTGTGTGTGCGTGCTGGGTATACAGTATTTCCCACTTTCGCGCTTGCGCTTGATTGACGAGATTGACTTACACTATTTTTTGCCGCTCGCTAAAGATTAAAAAATTGCCGACCGACAAAAATAGCGAAATGTGGAAATGAAAAGCAAAGCACAGACCGAGGAAGACCGATTATCGATCTTATCTGTGCTTTGCTTTTTTCTTCTTTCTTCTTTTGGTAGAAGTGTGGGCGGCTATCGATCGCCGGGCGGCAGTCAAAGAAATTACTGTGGAGCTTCATTTCGATAAAAGGTGAGCTGGAAGTGGTGCACGGTGACGATTGGGGAAAAATGCATAGGCCGATAGGCAGGTAAGATAGTAAGATAGATTTCCCATGTTCCCATATAGGTGATGATAGTTTTATGTGGTGTACCCAAATTCAAGACTTCAACGGCCAGCGATGGGGCGAGGCGACATGACGGCCGAAGAATGGTCCTATTGGACTTTAAACACCGGGGTTGAATAGAATTAATAAGTTCACTTAATTAAATAACAGTATTCTATTAGATGAAAATGTATTACATCAATTGAAACGGCAGCTTCAAGAAGTGTTCCAGAACTTTAGTGAAGTGTTAAATTATTAACCTATACTGCCTCAGCGGCTATTAGACAACTGCCAGGTCACGATCGTGTAAGCCTTCATACGTATGATTATCCTCCTTCTTTATGCTTCTATCGTCCCCGACTCGAGAAAAGATAGAATCTTTTTTATTGATTAACTAGGTAGTTAAGGTAGGTAGTTGGTTAGTTAGTTATTTGGTAAGACTTCTTGACAGGAATCTTTAGCATCCGAGCGGAAAGCCGCAACCGCCAGGGCAGAAGAATCGACGCGCGCCTAAACATCATCCGACCCATCGTCAGGCGTCAAGGGTTGAAGTGTTTAAGTGCTTAAATGTTAGGTACGAAGTTACACGAATCTGCACAGCCCCGTCCCGCCCGGCGCGTAAAGATGCCAGTGCCACGGACTGCCACAAAACAGCACGAAATGGTTAAAGAAGAGAAAGCCCTAAGTCGTGCCTCTTTTCCCCCCAAAAAACAATAAAGTCCGGACGCCCCATTCTCATCGGCCCCCCGCCCCCGCGACTCGCGGCTCGATAAAGAGTTTATGGCGCGCAATACGCTTGTTGATTCGCGGGTTACCTAACGCGCTGGCGTTCATTGTAACTAAACTTGTGGTTACAACCAATCGGCTTACGACATTTTGTTACCCCGCGAGGAAGTACCTTTCTCAACCGCGTCCAAGACAGTTTATTGGTTAAAATTAAAGAAGCCCAAGTACCTAAACCTACTAGGTTTAAGTTGTAAGTCGATATGTAGTGTACCCAAAGGGCAGGCATCGAAAAAGAGAACAAACCTAGAAAGAAACCAGAGAGAAAAAAAAATGTTTCGTTTCAAGTCTTGTCCCTTTTCGGACTTTTCGTTTCAGATCTACACTGCCGGGACCATTCTCGTTCGCTCGTAGCTCTCTTTCCGGGATGTCGTCCACCGTCTTAGTTTATCTGCACGTCCACGTCCCCCAACGTGAGTCATCTTTCCCGGCTCTCGCATTGCATATGCTGTCTAGCTTTTTCTGCACGATAATCATGAAAATCAGTCTAAGAAGATGACTGTTCAAGCTTGGCTTGGATAGTAAAGATGATGAGAAGATGCTGATGCAGCAAAAAAATACATGATGCTTGCGGCACGACGATCCGTCTCTGGTCGGCCGAGTAAGTGGAAAATCAAGTGGCTGGGAGTGACCTGTCCTCGAGACCTTGTACGCAAGATGTGTTTGTCTTAGATGTCTTAGATATTCAGACTAGCCCTGTTGAAGTCCTGATCCTGTTTTTACCGAACCTTCGGTGCTTGTTAGCCAAGAACATCAAGGCAATGAGAGATCGATCATGTCTTTTCGACTAATTGGTTATTCGGCAACAAGATACCGAGATACGGCAAACACGGTGGAGTCGAAAGAACCCTGAAACCACCGTCCCTCACATATTCACGACGATTAATACGTAGAGGTAGGTTACGTAGGTAGGTACCTAGTTATGTAGTATACGGCAATGCTAAGCTTTGTTTCGTTTGTGGTGGTCGTCGTTTCTGCGGCCCGTCTCTAGATTTTCCCGCTCTCTTTCTTCTCTGCCTAGGTTGGGCCCCGCGCCTTACAAGCACGTATAAGATGTATAAGATGGTGGATGCGCCCTACTAGGTCGTCGACTCGGCCGCCAAGACGAAGCGCTCGTCGATGGCCTGACCCGTTTCAAGTCGCACGGCCACCTCCCAAGTAGCTCAAGTAAACGTTCATGTCGTTGTAAGTCGTATATAATTATAATGGGCTACCTCCCTTTGTTCAGTCAGTTCACTTCTGTTGGGCATCATGGGTGGACTGAAATCAGGGATAACTACGTGTACGAGTACGGGTAGATGGGAATCCGAATGGCACGCAAGCATGGTCAACGTGGCTATGATAGTTGCATTAAGTCCTTGCTCGTTATTCAATGCCCATCCATCCGGGAGGTCCCGGGTTCAAGCCTCAAATCGTTGCCAAATACCTAGTCTACTCTATCCGCGAACGCCACGCCCATTGTACTAGATTCGTTACCTGCGGTATCATTGCCGTCGCCATTGCCATCATCAACACCAACGCCATTTTCCATTACTGCGGAATTATTGAGATTCATCCCTGACTCGTGAAACCGATCGTTAAAAGTCGAACCTAAATCTTGTAGTTTCCTCTGCGCCCTGCGTATGCCTTGTAGTCGCTCCCGCTCTAGGACGAGCATTCCTCTGGCGAACTCCTTAATAGCTCTACGACCCATACGCTCATGCATATCCTCCCATCCCGCTAGTTCGCTTGCCACGGTCTGTTGTGTGTACCGGAGCTCTTTACTTAGAATATCTACTTCCGTCTGGGCACGCCTTGCTTTTTCTTCTCTCTCCTCATTGAGACGTTGGCGGGTTTCGTCAAGTAGTCCTAGTGGCCATCTCGTCGAACGCGAAACTGAACTATAGTTGCGTTCGATTGCCTTGCGAGAGGATACTATTTGGGTTACGAGCTGTAATGGTTTGGATAATGACGAGAGCATAGCTTGAATAGTAGATTGGAGAGCTGAGAAGGAATTGTGAAATAGATATGATGGATTAGATTGAGGGGGAATAAGCGCCCGGACGTAGGCCTCAAACGCGGAAATATGCGTTTGGGGCAGAAAGGCGAGGTTGCTGACCTCTCTCGAAACCAGACTTGCTGCATCATAGAAATCTGCGGACGTATTAGTACTGCATCATAATTGTGAAAGTGTTGTTTTCGTACCATTTGTGACAACGCCAATAGCATTAGTTCGTCGCGCAACGCTCTTAGTCGCGTAATTGACACTACGAACCATATCTCGGGCATGTTCCACAAACTGTTCCACTTCGCGAATATCTTCAAGAGGTTCCAACTCGTCTCGCACTTTCTCGGCCCTCGTCTCAGCCTTTAGCTTACTGCGCTGCTCTATCATGTCCGGCTGTAAATCGGGCACTAGAAAGAATTCCCAGAGCATTTCATGTGTCGCGAAGGTAGGATGGGCCAAGAGGATCTTAAGGAACGAATCAGCTCGGACTTGTATGTCCTTCAGAACGGCCCTGGAAGGTTTCGAGGGGATCTGGAATGGTGACCGTTGGCTCGTGACTTTTGGGATCCACGAAGCTGGGTTCTCGATAGAAAGTAAGTGGGCTAGACGTTCAAAGTCTGCAAAAGAGCGACGGCATGTGGTGACTGTATAACTATTGCCATCCGCCGGGGCTCCCGACTTGAGGACCAACCGAATAGTAGCATCTTCCACGAAGAAAGATCTCACAACACCAGTTATACGACCATCCTCAGCAGGCGGCATGGTAAAAAGAGCCAAATCGTCGATCTTATTCCGGACGTCGTCATCCTTTGCCAGTTCTACTGCGGTAAGTCCACGCAGTTCCTTCGCGGCCACATCCACCCTTGGGTCCGAGTACATAACTCTGACCATCTCAAAGCGACCGTATTTACTAGCGACCATCAGGGCAGTGAATTTTCTATCATTTGTGGCGTTGACGTCGACGTCACACTGCAGGAGAATCTTCACAGCCAATTGGTGGTCATTAATGATATGCAAGAGAGTATTTCCCTTTGAATCAACGTGATCGTCTAGGTGAAGTGGCTGGCCGTCTCCCTGTGCAACTGTCGCGGCTTCGAGGCCGGCCTCGACCATGTCGTGGTAATTCTGGTGGTCGTACGACCGACAGAGCGCGAACAATGGCGTTTGACCATTTTTATCTTTTTGCCGCCAAGGAAGTAGCTTACCGATGCGGCCGATTAAGGTCGGCGCGTGGAATAGGTAGTGTGCGACGCTTCGCCCCCGAATATCTTGCAAGGATAAGTAATTCCGAAGTTGCGGCTCTGATGCTGCAGCTACCACAAAGTCCAAAACAGTATTGATTAATTCGGTGTGACCCAGCTGGACGGCAGCGCTTAGTAGACTGGTACCTTCATTATTGCAGTCATCCAAAACGATGCTGGCTGGGAAATACTCCTCGAGCGAAAGTAGGTATTTGAGTACCTCAGGCTGCCCATTTTGAATCGCCATCATCAGGATAGATTCTCCAAGAGAGTCTTCCGTTTGACAGAGCCTTTCAATCGAAGTGTCACCTTCGAGGCCGCTTCCCAGAGTAGCAGTACTACCTGCCCCAGAATGATACGAAAACTCAGAGCTGCTTGACATACTCCTAGTGTCCATGGCAACTCTCTTGACTTTCTTCATTGGGGGCAATGGAGGATCTTCTCTCATCTGATTCTGAAACGGGAATACATGGCTCAGCCCTGATCCTCGGGAATACGAGTCGGATGGTGTAAATGTTGCTGAAGATCTCCTTGAGGAACCGTTGACCATACTCCAGCTGACTGACGGCGAGCGACTCGAGACTGGAGATGCCAAAGGCTCTTCATCGATATCAAAATCGATAGCGTCTGGATCCGGTTCCATCATCCTTTTAAGCTCAGTCATATTACCTTTTGCGGCTGCGTCCCAGAGACTTTTATTCCGGCGACTTGCTCTCCGTAGGCTACTCGAGTCCATAGAGAGATATGAGAGCACCGCTTCGAACGTGCTAAGGGCATAACCTAACTCGCCGCTGTCTACATCATCAATAAATACGAAGTGTTTTATGTAGAGTAACCTGGCTTGGAGGTGTTTAACACCAGCCCGGATAACAATGAAGAGGAGTAACGACACCAGAGTATCTGCGTTGACAGTGAGAGATGACTTCTCTATCGTAGTAGACCCTGCGTTTTGTTTAGATTGCTCGGTCAATTGTGTGGCGGCTTTCATTGTCGATAGTAAGATTTCCATCATCTCCTGTGGGGACATTGCCAAATTCATCCTGCGAAATTCTTCGACGGCGTGACCGAGCCTCACGGTAAGCGCATGTTTCGCCCTAGGGCCACCTTCAATAAAAATGCCTAGTTGTGAAATGTCGATGAATTCCATTTGTCGAATCTTCGCCTCGAGCTCGAGGTCCTCTGGTCGTCGCATCGCAGCAAGCCGAGGCCATATAAGATTATGGACATTCTCCGCCACATACCGTTCTATTAGCCGTTCAACTACAGGCCCAGTGAGATCGGTTGTCGCACCAAGCATAGAAAGTTGCTGTTTGTCAACACTTTGGAAGAGATCGATGGCGCTCGTGACTGCCGTCTCAAGTGAGGCTCTCATAATATCCTCATCATCTTCAGAATATAAACTATCAGTTGCTCGGGCACTATCATTGTCGTTTATGCTAGCTCTTCGTGCAGACAGGCTGTTAGAGCGCACCTTCTTCATAGCTGTCGCGATAGGGCCATCAGGGACGGGATCGGGAATGTGTGGTGCGGATGGAGGAGGGGGCAGGGGTCTCTCGAAGACTGTTGTAAACTCCCGGAACAGCTTTTCTAGACCGGGGTGCATTTGCCTTGCAATCATAGGGAAATGATTGAGAAGATCGTGGAAACTCTTTATATCCTTCTTCCGTGGAGTACTTGGTTCGCCATTCTCAACAGCAGCTGCTCGCTTAGCCTCCGCAAGCTTGACTTTAGCCATGCCTTCATAGAAAATAGCACGCGGTACCTCCTTATCCACCCAGATACCTACAAGAGGTCGCGAGATATAATATATTAGCCATTGCCGCGGCTCGATGCTGTCGGCATACCAGAGGGCATCATTCAGTAACTGAGCTTGGGCAAGCGTTTTGAATCCTGCCAAGTGGACGATTAGATAAATGGTTAGGAGGAGCCGGTGTAGCTACTTGGAATTTGGCCTACCCTTATTGCTGTAAATAAAAGCATCTTTAACAACAACGCTACGTCCATTCAAGGTTGAGTATTGCTTAGCCTTGCCCCTCTGCTCGCGCAAGTTTCCAACACTGTCCTTCCCTCCCGCAGCGGTGACCGGGCTGGGAACACGAAGTACATGGCTTCCCAGAAAGTCTTCAGACCCAACAATGTCTGACAGAGATAGACCGCTTTCGGTTTCGCGGGAGGTAAGGAAGAATTCGGTTGTCGGAACTAGGAGAATATGATGATGGACGGGAGTACACTGAGTGACAATGGGACTGCCGGGCTTGAAGAAGGCGGCTAGGAAGGGATTCAGGGGTTGCATTCAAGCAATCGTCTCGTCCACCAGAATCTCTCAACCATGTCTCCTTCCCAGCCTTGCGCCAGGAGATAGGTATATTTAGGTAGTTGGTATGGAAGGCGAAGCGCCGAGGAACTTGGGTGTTAATTCTCGTTTAGCGCAAGGGGCTTTTCAATTCATGAAGTGAGTAAAGAGACTCAAGGCTCTACTCGTATTAGTTAGGTACCTAGCACATAAAATCGGTTACGATCCGAATGCGCGCGTTAAAGTTTCGAATGGTGATTTGTGCAAGTAGAATGAGGTCGTTCAAGTCGCTGAGATGAAAGTTGAAGAGTAGACTAGACGTTGCGCATTAGGGGATGACGACAAAGCGCAGGGTAAGCTGGTAGGCTGGCAGGCGTGGCAGGGCTGGTGAGCTCCAAAATGACCCCTGGCACAGGCTGACAAGCAAGACAAGGCAGGCACTTCCTAGACAGATCACCGCCTATATTACCTATTTAAGTAGGTGGACTTGAAGGTTGCCGGGTTTTAGCCGTTTCCTTGATCTAATCACAGCTGAGTACAGTCGTCTTATCCATCCTACATGTACCTAGTCATCTATTGACAGCTGGCAAAAAGCATTGCTTCCGTGATCCATTTTGAGACCCGCATTCACATGTTGAACCAAAGTACCTAACCTAAATATCTAACAATCAACTATTAATTAAAAGCTTTGGAATTCTGGGTTTCACATTTGTAGATATTGCGATTCAACACGACTTAGAACACAATATCGGATAGAATCTCTTGTTTTCTCTAGGCAACAAATGAGAGCTTGTCAACTTGTCAACTCAACATCGCATTGCGCCTAGAAGTAAAAAAGTAGGCCTCACTACTTCACTTTCCCTCGTGGGAAACCGCTTCAATTCTTCTTCCGTCGGACACCACTCTATAAAATCTGAGAGCTGCATGTTATTTCTCAATATGGTATTAATATAAGTTCCAATTGTTCGATGCTGCTTCTCAATCTCGGGCGCCAGCCAATTTGTGATTCTCGGGCCTTCTTTCTGATAGTTGTCCAACAGCCATGACTTGCCTCCTGTTTCTTCGTTTGCTATGAATTTGGGGTTTTGTGGCGCTGTATATATGGGATGCTCGATGGAACATACCAACCGTCCTGATGGCTTCAGTCCAATACCAATCTTCTTAATTAAACCAGCAATATTCGCGACGTAGTGGAATGCTAGTGAACTGAAGACAAGGTCATATTCACCCTCCGCTAATATTAGATCTTCTAAGTCGGCCCTTTCGTATTTGATCTTGCTATCGCTCGTCATTTCTTCAGCTCGTCCAAGCATCTTCTCGGATATATCAATCGCGCGGACAAACTTTGCGCCATTCTCTCTTGCATACCGAGAGAACCATCCAAATCCGCATCCTAGGTCGAGGACAGTCAGACCGTTCAGATCCGGAAGCATTGCTCTAAGTTGCGGCCATTCCGGAGCTCCTTCGAGCCCTTTAACTTGACGGTCTAGCTTGATATAGTTCTTGAAGAAATCCTGCCGGTCGTAGACATTTTGGGGCATTTTGGTCAAGGTATTATTTGACTTCATGTTAAACCTTACGAAGGTTATATCTTAGAGCATTCTGTACATGTATTAAATATCTCTTGAAGACTTCCCTTCGCAGCAACTTGGTCGAAGAGCGTAAATGTGATGAGGTATGTATAACTTGCAGTTCGTAGCCGCCCCGCGATGCGAGTTCTAAGTCACCGCCGATAACCAGATGCATACCCCAAATTCTTGAGCTTTTTCTTGCCATTAAGCAACGCCACATTTACAGTCAGCACGATATATAGTACAACTACTATTAGATGTCTCAAGCTCTCCTTTTCCTAAATAAGCCTCCGAACCAGCACACCACGCCGACCCATTTCTCGCTCCTGGGTCCCAATATTTCAACCAAATCGCTTTCTACTGCTCTCTCTCGGATCCCCTCTTCTTCCCCAATTCTTTCGATATCAAACCCATGTTTGTCCGCCTCAGCAACAACGTCTGCTATAGTATGCACGTAGCTTGTCGGCCGTATCTTCTCCCCCGTGTTAACGTCCACGAACCCAGCCTGGCTAATCGCTCCCATTTGGTCGTGCATATTGGTCAGGAGGAGTACGCCACCTGGTTTAAGCATCTGCGACACGTGAGAGAAGAATGTTGATAGAGGTACGTGCTCAATGACCAGTGTAGAGATCACCCCGTCTGCCTGCTGTGCGAGCGTGGGAGGAGTCGGAGAAGTCAACATATCAAAGACTTCGAGATGTAAGTTCGGAGTCGTCTGCGCTGGGTTTGTACTAGTAGCATCATTCACCTTTTGAAGCCGTGATCTTGCTACGTCAAGCATCCCTTTGCTGGAGTCTAACGCGATCACCTCCGCAATATCGGGGATCCCGAGAAGCAAAGCAGTGTTTCGGCCCGTGCCACACCCAAGATCGACAACGCGCCATGGTCTGGGAGACGCAATTGAAAGTAGAAATTTCGGAAAAAGCGTCTTGAGCTCAATTGCATCTAGTGCTTGTAAGAAATTGCCGTCTGTGTCGTAAACTGCCGCCCAGCGATCGTACGCCTCATTCGTAGGGAGATAACGGACCAACTGAGAAGGTGATTTATCAGTAGTTGACATCATTATTGAAATTTCTATATAGAAATAGTCGAATATATTAAGTCTATCTCGCGATTTCTAAGTGCCCGTAGAATTTATAGCTTTTTACCAATATGCATCTTATTCACTAATGAGTCACTCGTTTTGACCGAAGGGCGTAATGTTTTATAGAAGATGTTTACTAATGTTCTAACTACTTAGGTTAGGTAGGTAGTTATTTCATTAGTTAGATAACTAGCGAAACTTGGCATGATATCGTTAACAGCTGCGAGCCAGCTGGGATATAAATGTCTTCTTTTGCGAGTCGCCATCTCAGATTCATGGATATTGAATACATACCTGGTAGATATCTTAGGTAGTTATAAACACCTTATTGGCTTGTTGGTTACCTAGATATTATTGCGAGGTTTCCTTAAATTATGGGTGTTTCTGCCTGTGTATGTACCTAACCTATCCACCTCTAATATGTATCGTAGTTCTAAATCCGCCTTAGTATATTTGAATTATATAATCCGGTAAAAAATGACTAAACATTTGCTGTTTGCTCTCCCCAATAAAAAGCCAATGGGCATCAACGCATCGCATGACGGACATACATGTATGTTACATGTATGTTTTGCATGCCTAACCTAGGTATATTTCTCCCACACTAACCGCAGGCTTTCTCCCCCTCAAATAACCATGGCGAGCAATGGTGCGCTAGTATGGATTGACTGTGAGGTAATATATTCTACATCCTACTTAGAATGTAGATTTGAAACTATGGGTCTAACACACTGGTGTTAGATGACGGGTCTTGACCCTGATCACGACGAAATCATTGAAATTTTCTGTATCATCACAAGTGGTACGCTGGAAGTCTTAGACGAGAATGGCTGGGGAACCGTCATCCATCAATCACAGGAGAGAATGGACCAGATGGACGAATGGTGTACGCGAACGCATAGGGATAGCGGCTTGACGGCCGCTGTGGTGTCTTCCAAAGTGACCCCAGAACAAGCGGCCGACGAACTGTTGGAGTACATTAAAAAATATGTGCCCGAAAGAGGTGCAGTGCTAGCCGGCAACAGTGTACACGCAGACCGGGCATTCCTTCGAAAAGAGCCGTACAAGAAAGTGACCCGTTACCTGCATCACCGGATCCTAGATGTCAGCACTATAAAGGAGGCCGCACGGCGATGGTGTCCTAGAAGTATAATAAAGAATGCACCGGTAAAGCAAGGATTACACCAAGCGAAAGAGGATATCCTCGAGAGCATTGCTGAAGCTCGATATTATAAGGAGGTGATTTTCGACCACGCCGTCGAGCGCGTTGAAAAGCAAACGAGGATACAAGTCAAGAGTAGACCAGATACCTAGTCGAAAAACAAACGTAAAACCCAAATTCTCCGAGACTTAAACGCGATTTTACTACGTGGTGATAATACCTAACATGCCATGAATACAGTAGTATTAAAATGCCTCCTAACTTCAGGATGGAGTTCGCGATGGCGTCTATCGCGCATGACATCGGAAAAATAAGGAGACTTAGTCCATCATTAATATAAAATTCAACAGCCCATACCTAAAAGCGAAGTAAAAAGGATTGGGTAGAAACTTCTACGTGGCGAATCGTTTGGTTGATGATGCTTTCAGCCCCAACTATACGGCAGAATTTTATTGTGACAGGTGATTGACTACACGCTGATTTGTTAATAGAAAAACTTCGATGTATGATGTGGATCCTCCCAACGCAGCATTTACTGCCATTAGTGCCTTTCTATATCAGAGTTAATCAAGAGCAAGAAAGTAGTACCTAATGTAAAGCATTCAGGTTAGTTCGGGCATTTCTATGGTGTCTATACTCCACCACACTTGATGAGGTCACCCTTCGCTATTGGACCGTTCTAGTGATATGTTGTGTAACTTGTAGCTTTTAAGGTACCCTCCTTACTAAAATGTACTATGGCATGTACTATGGCAGTTACTAAGGCCATAGCTTGTACACTACCCCACTAACAACGTCGTCATATGTTTTTTTATTGATATCCCCTCACCCCCCTGAACAAGTTTCTATTCTATAACTTCACGATTTCCGATTTTCATA
Source organism: Daldinia sp. EC12 (assembly GCA_002120325.1). NCBI lineage: Eukaryota > Fungi > Ascomycota > Sordariomycetes > Xylariales > Hypoxylaceae > Daldinia > Daldinia sp. EC12. The sequence goes on along the minus strand of KZ112937.1, from coordinate 654,042 downwards.
GTTCCCGTACGCAAGTGAACTACTCGATTCTATCCTACACTCATACGTAAACCCTAATTTAAAGAAGACATCACCATGAGCGTCAAGACCGTCGAGTTCAAGCCTTTTACCGATCAGAAGCCTGGAACGTGCGTAAATAGCTCCCTTTAAGCTCATCCAAGCTACCCCGCCGTCGCTATCGTCACCACCATGCACCTGATTACTCACCCCTATTCCTACAATAACGCCAGCTGCTGACACACATATAGCTCAGGTCTTCGAAAGAAGGTTAAGGTCTTCCAACAGCCTCACTACAGCGAGTCCTTCATCACCAGTATCCTCCTCTCCATCCCTGAAGGTGCCGAGGGTGAGTATCTCCAACACACACCAGACACAACAATAACAAATACTAAAATGAAATATATTAGGTGCATTCCTGGTTATTGGAGGTGATGGAAGATTTTGGAACCCCGAGGTTATCCAGTTAATCGCGAAGATTGGTGCTGCGTACGGAGTAAAGAAGCTGTTAATTGGACAGAACGGCATTTTGTCCACCCCAGCTGCCAGTCATGTCATTCGAAAGCGCAAGGCCACAGGAGGAATTCTTCTCACTGCGAGCCACAATCCCGGCGGTAAGTCTAACCATTATGTTTAATTACAGTCATTTCTTAACCTTTGGCTTTCATAGGTCCCGACCAAGATTTCGGCATCAAGTATAACCTGTCTAATGGCGGTCCCGCCCCGGAAAGCGTAACAAATAAGATCTTCGAAGCTTCAAAAACCCTCACTTCTTACAAGGTTGCCGATATTCCTGATGTAGATATAACTACCATTGGGACTAAAACCTACGGTAGCCTAGAAGTTGAAATTGTCGACAGCACGGCAGACTATATTCAGATGCTCAAAGAGATCTTCGACTTCCCCTTAATCAAGAAGTTCTTCACCAACAATCCCGACTTCAAGGTCCTCTTCGACGGTCTACACGGTGTCACAGGTCCATATGGAAAAGCAATTTTCGAGAAGGAGTTAGGACTTGCCAACTCGACTCAAAACTGCATCCCCAAGCCTGATTTCAACGGGGGCCACCCTGACCCCAACCTCACCTACGCCCACTCTCTAGTGGAAGTTGTTGACAAGAACTCCATTCCATTTGGTGCAGCATCTGATGGAGATGGTGACCGGAACATGATCTATGGAGCTGGAGCCTTCGTATCGCCCGGTGACAGTCTGGCAATCATTGCCCACCACGCGCAACTCATCCCCTACTTCAAGAAGCAGGGTGTGTATGGGTTGGCCCGTAGTATGCCAACATCCGGCGCTGTCGACCTTGTTGCCAAGGCCCAAGGTTTGAACTGCTACGAGGTCCCAACGGGCTGGAAATTCTTCTGTGCTCTTTTTGACGCAAACAAGTTAAGTATCTGCGGCGAGGAGAGCTTTGGTACTGGTAGTAATCATGTCCGAGAGAAGGATGGACTATGGGCTGTCGTGGCATGGCTTAACATCATTGCTGGTTTAGGAGAGGCTCACCCTGACACTAAGCCGAGCATCAAGCAGATCCAGCAGGACTTCTGGAAGACTTATGGCCGAGTATTCTTTACCCGTTACGACTATGAGAATGTTGACTCGGATGGTGCAAACAAGGTTGTCGGAACACTGAAGGACCTTGTTGCTGATCCTAACTTTAAGGGCAGCAAGATCGGAGGTATGTAAACAAAACTTCAGGATAAAGGTGGTTGTCCAGCTAACATTTTGCAGAACGCACCGTAACTGATGCTGGTAACTTTTCTTACACTGATCTGGATGGTTCCGTTGCATCAAACCAAGGTCTTTACGCCCGATTTGATAGTGGTAGCCGAATTGTTGTCCGACTCTCAGGAACTGGCTCGTCCGGCGCAACTATTCGTCTATACATCGAGAAGTATAGCAACGACCCCTCAACTTACAGCCAAGATGCTCAAGACTTCCTCAAGGATGAGATTAAGTTTGCCACAGATCTATTGAAGTTCAAAGAGTACGTGGGACGTGATGAACCAGATGTAAAGACATAGATGAAGCAGTAGATTATCGGAGTTGGAACGGTGAGAGGACAAAAACAAAATCGACTATAGTGGCGACTATAGGAGTTTATATGATAACGAAGTCATGTAATTAGCACCCTTACATTTTGAAGGAAAAAGAATATATTCATGGTGACAGATTACCAGCCACTCTATCGAAAACTCTTCGTTCTGATACCACGCTCAAGAAATCACGCTTTTATTAAGACTAAGCCATATGTTATCGTTCCGTACATTCAACAAGTCCTTTTTAGAGTTACTCTTTTTTCTTATTGCGTTGTGGTGCTGTGAATCGGATAACACTTTAGTCTCGTCCTACCATTATATGGTGAATTTCAGTAAGTATAACCAAAGTATAACCAGAGAATGCAAGTAGTCTAAACAGGTATTCATCAAAATAGTCTTTAAGGGTTCGAAAGAGTTATCAAACCGCTATGATACCAAAAGGTAGAGTGATGCCAACTCGAAGGGTTGAAGTTGCTATCTCTACCTATAAGGACCCCACTGACGGTACCGTGATATAGTGGAACATTATAGATGTAAAAGAATTGTTTATCATGTTAACATTGTCACATAGTGGGACGCAACACCGTGGAAACAACTTCACTATTCTATAAAGACATCTCTCCTAACCGCGGGGGCCTGTGATAGTATACGCTGAAAGCTTCCTTTGTTATAGCCGTCTAATCCAGAACCGTGATAAAGGTAAAAACAAATTAAAAAATTAATCCATGGGTCAATACTACAACCACTTCTGCCGAATTAGAAGTCCGGTCCGTTAATAACTTGATACCTTTAATAATAGGGGTCAAAGTACCCTATGAAGAGGTTACTGTTTTGTTTGAATGAATTCCACCACGCTGTAGCTTAGAGTGATACTCGTAATGGATAAGCAATTTGTACATTGATACTACTTCGTTATGTAGTACTTTAGCTTTAAGACGATGTGAAGAAAGTTCTCACTTTAGCTAGTATAGTTGCCTATGTAGAGCACTGGTGTTGATATTATATTAGAGATGTACGGCTTCTACCTTAGTCCTCTGAAGCTAACCCGAACCTGTCTATGAGAGAGTGTGCCGTTGGTCCATCTCATAATCAACTTCTTCATGTACCTATGTACCTTAGATGCGTTACCTCAGCCATAGCAGTCACCTGCCTAGACACCTGCCCAGTCCACTTATTTAAGGCACTAAGACCTAATTCACCCAATCTCGCGAGGCGACAGCAAGGTTCGTGGTATAAGCAGGAGGAGCAGTAAGACTCCCTTCAAGTAGCAGGACCCCTCCTACCTCTTTCCCTTCCATTCACTTCTTCCTAAGCAAACACTGTACAACTGCCACTTTCAAGGCTGCCTTAGAAACATATATCTCCATCTTGATTCTTCCATAACATCCAGTTCACCTTTCATCCTTTTTTCCCTACCCCATCTTCGATCAGTATCCTTCTGATTGCCTCAAAACCTTGCAAACAGTAGTTGTAGCCCTCCAGTACTTCGATTCCTCCTAGTAAGTATATATTTGCTTTTTCTCTTTTAACTCCTTCATCACCACCATCCTAACATTCCGCTCTACCACTTCTCTATTTGAAACCGTGATCAGTGCCTTTGGTTTTGCAGCTATCTACTGCTCTCTCTCCTCCCCTTCTATCTTGCTCCCTCCGCACTACTATGAAATGCATTTTACCTAGATGACGGCACCGGAAGCATTAAGGTCTTGCTTGATATAAAATAACCTTATATGAAAGTATTAGAGATCATTGACCAAATTCGAGAAATAGAAATCTAGGAGCTATTATGGGGACGGAAGCATCTAAGATGTCTTCGTCGTCGCAAATCTTCCCCGGGCAATTACCGCCCGCCATGGTGCACAACCTTAACGTTGTAGAGCACTACAATCAGCCCAAAGAGCGCGAGGTGAGAGACCTAAGAGTCATCAGAAAGGTCCTGGGAGAAATGAGCTACCTAAAGGTCATCGAAGTACTCCGGAAGGAAGTGTGTAAGTCTCTCCAACCGCCAGCTTAACTCCTTCATCCAACTCAAGGCGGCGAGCGAGTGCGTGTACCTAATTGTTGCTCCTTCCATTGATCACTCTCTCTGTGCTACTGCTACTTGAAGCGGATCTAATATGTTTGCAGACGGAGGAGGTCCCATGGAGAACCGGGAAGCATATCTCAGATCGAAACTACGAGAGATATTTCCGAAATTGCTCTCTATGGTCGTTAAGAGATTGTCTCCGGGACTTCAAATCCAGTGTTCAAGCAAGCTCAGTGAGATCGTGGAGGTTTGTATCCAGATAGTCGGAGGTTTTAACTCAAAGTGGTTCTTCGACTCTTCTCATCACACACTTGTAAACACCTTCAGAAAGGACCCAGTCAAATCTCACCTCAAGACGTTTCACAAATTCCCACAGCTTCCTCCTGAGATAAGAGTTATGATCTGGAATTTGGCGGTGCGAGCACAGGACCGTCGCGTGGTATGTTCTAGAGTCCCATTCTTCTTCATGATCTGCTCTGGGGGGTGGGGTCAAAGCTTCCTTTTAGCTAGTTTAGAACGCTTTACCCTCGAAATACCTTTGGCTTCTTCATGTTAGTTCCTTGAGAAAGGGTGAATACTAATTATTGCCGCTACAGACTACGTACCGTCTACGCCGAGTTCTACGAGCTCCATGCCCTACCTTATTCCTTGTCTGCAAGGAGTCTAAGTTTTGGGCAATGAAAAAATACAAGAAGGTCAGAAACGGAGATCTCCTTTATGGTAAGATCCTGCCGGCTTACTTCGAGGCGAGGGGACCGATTATCTCCTTTGATGACGACATCGTGGGTATTGGCGACTGGTTTGCCTGGAATCCCAACAGGGGGTCAAGGTGCTATACCTCAGAGATTCTCGGTAGACAAGCAGGTGGTCTTGGACTCCGAAAGATCCACCAGCGCATCAAGGCCCTGAGTAAAGTCGGCTTTCGCCGAGTCATCGTTGGCGATAAATATACCAGCCTTTATCCCGAGATGCTGTTCTACAAGAACTCGCGCAAGGTTCACACCACCTACCGGAACTTTGGCGGCATACGTGATGACTGGAGCTGGAACTGGACGGACAAGCTAGAGGAGGTCTGGAAATTGGAAAGGATCTACAACATGGTTGATCATACGTCCAAGGAGAGCTTTGTGCGGCTCTATCCCCCGGCCCCCGGCGACGAGTGCAGCTGTTCTCTCTGCGAGCGAGCCGATCTTAACATGGGGATCAAAGACATACCTTATAAGAAACCTGACCCTTATGACATTGAGGAGCACGAGAGAATCTTCGACATGGTTAAACCATATAGTCACTGGGATGGAACAGGTAGTAAGTAATACCCCTTTTTATTTTACCTCTTGCTTCACCTCGTGTTTTCTGAATAAGCTGGCCAACGAGTGAACTTTGTTGGTGCAAGCCTCCAACTTCAAGCACCCCTCCCCCTTTCTCTTTCTCTCTCTCTCTCTCTCTCTCTCGATTATTAGAGATAACTGACACTATTGCTTTAGCACACGGGCCAACCGCGTTACGCTGTCTTCAGTGGTTCGACTCGTGAAGTCCATACAATAGTTCCTTGCATCGCCTGTACGAAAGGATGCATAACCACTCGAGAACACAATAGATGGGCCAAAAGATCGGTTCATACCCACTAGGTTTCTTTGCTTTCGGATATACCAGCTGCAATCTCGCGGCTCACTCATTTTCGGGTTTTTTTATTAAGGGTCACCTTATCTACGACTCCAGCATCAAGGGGTCTTTGCGATGATTTTTTTCTTATCGGGTTTCTATTTATCGGTTTACGACAACGATTCCAGCACGAGCTTCATTTCGGGTTTTCTTTCGGCATGGTTCTTCGTTCAGTTATTCCTTTCCGGTAAAAGCTTCATGCGAAATTTCCTATTCACGTCTGGCTTACATTAATGTCTACTCCCATCAACCTTTCACGTTGACTGGGTGTTCAACAAGCATCACCACCCTTCAACCTTTGCTTAATTCGTTGCGGATGATTTATATTCATTTTCCTTTGTCGACAGCTGCGATGCCTTATTTCTCTTGCTGAGTCCCCAGCTTTCGACTACGAATGCCGTTTACAACTCTTAGGTACTTACGCGCCTACGATTACGACATCCGGTTCTAATCCGCAAACTGATATCTATGTCGCCTTGGCCATGATACCTGGTCAAAATCATTCGCCTCAGGACGACCTTGCCTGCAACGCTGCGAGCGCACCTCCTGGTAACTGCGATTTCGTCTATGGCCACATTTGTGGTAATTTGAAACCTCATTAGGGATTCTGTCCACCACTGGTCCATCGGTGGAATTTCACGGCCTTGGGCTGATGAATCCTTCTCATGACTACTAATCTAGAGTAGTTCATGATCACCTATTTACTCTAACTGAGAATTAGGTATAAGACTATATAAGTCTTCAACGTTATGGGGCAACTTTGATCCTTCGTCGATTACCCCCCCTTTTTTTTGCGCTGTTGCGGCTTCGGTTCTTTTCTCTTCACGAGTAGACCAAGTTTGCGATTTTTTTTGTACGATAGCTGCAGTTGCTGCACTTATTAATATCGTTGCTTTAACTCAGATAGCCTCGCGAAAATAAATAAATAAACAAACCTTTGTCTTTTGTACCATGTCTATTCTCCCTGTGCTGTACGTTACATGCTACATCGCAAGTTTTGACTGCATGAGACCCCTCAACTGCTAGACTAATTGGTAAGCAACCTCGCGATTTTAAAATCCGCAAATTCTTGTCAGGGTAATGAGCTCACACCAGCTTATTCTTCCACGATTATATTATTGAATAACTTGTAAAGTTTACGCGTCTTAACTGAGTTAGTCATGTAAGCTAGTGTAAATATCGGTTAGTAGTTATATCATGGTTTGAACTTATACGGGCGCAAGACTTCGATTCTGTTCAATTGAAACTAGCTAGATCAGATATTTCGGGTTGCTCCGAGAGGTTTGATTGGGCGCATCTACCCAGTAGTTTTCAGGGCTTTTGGAACTGACAGTGGTCGTACCAAGCGGGGAATTGAGCAATATCTGATTCTAGATGCTTGGAAATTTCCTATGGAGATTCGGTACTTAAAGAGGTGCCGCGACTGGTAGAATGTTTGAAAGCCATGTGGCACCGCATAAGAAACGAGAAACGTTACCAGGTGAAATCGCTCAATACTAATCTTCTCGATTGGCACATCTTAAGAATATATGCAATCCGTAAGCACTTGAGCAGATGAGCAGCCTATCATTACTCTTTATGACGCACTATGTCATCAGCCTTCTTGAACGTCTTCGCTTTTCCAACGCAACCATGCGTCGGTACCGTCATCTACGTTTATGCTGACGAGAGCCGTGGAGCCGTGGAGCCCTTGCTGGTTCAGCTCGTTGATCATTATCATCACCTATAAATTAGGTACATTAACAATACCTGCCTAGGTAAAATACTTGTCGCGATTCGGTGGCATCCCTACAGATAATATATATCAGACTGCATAAGTGACCTACATTATGACGCAGGGAAAGAGCACGAAGAGAGTAAGTGGCTTGAATGGGGGGACTCCCTGTCATCTCTTCGTCCGGAGACCAAACAAAGGGTCTCGCCAAGATTGGTCCGGCCTGTTGGTTCCCGAGCGGTGTGTGGCTCGGAAGTCGGCTGTTAACAACTAGAATTCCTAATAAGTTGATGCTGCCCTAGGAACTAAGAATAGACTACCTAAACCCAAGGGAATGAGGGAACCGGGGGGCTGAGGATGGGAAAACCAGTTGGTACATATCTCTATCACTGACTGCCCAGCTACACGTACCTCACTTATTAGAGTGTTACACTCGACTTGCTGGGCGGAGGTGCCGTCTAGATCTAAATTGGCTTGGTATCAATCGCTTGTGCTGACGCTGAACACTACCTTGTCAGCCATCCACGACCCTAGCAGGTGGTAGTTAAACAAAAACCTTGTCAGGCTCTTGTACGAGCATAAGCCTCCCAACCTATCCTTTTCGCGCAAGTGATAAGAATTAATGCCATCCGGCTGAGCAGGCTTACGTGTTGGCAGAAATTGAGGGAGATTATTCTTCTAATACCTAATCAACTTTACCTTCTTATTATTGTCTCAAGTTAACGACTAAAAGAACTTTAAAAAGAGATATCGAGAATACTTTTTCGCCCGAGATGGTACTTAAAAAGAAAGAAGTCTATACGGTGATAACACCCATCCCTAGCTTTATACCCCGCCAACTAGCCATCGACATTCTCCACAGCCATGGTGAAGTTATAACTCTGAATCCCCTCGTGCTCGAGTACAAACAGATTAAGGCACCTCGCGATGCCGTGTCCGATGAATACTTTTCGACATGGTACGAAATCCACGAGCGAATTCAATATGTCCCTGGCATAGGAAGATTTGGGTCCGGAAAGATTACGTTCAATGGTTGCTTTCATGATCTACCATGGGGTCTGCAAACGCACATTTACGCGCCGATGGGTGTCGACCTGCGCAACAAATATCGCATCGGAGGAAACCAACCAGGAGTCGAGCCCCCAGAACATCAAGAGATTGGACTCGCTGCACTCGGCGCGCCAAAGGATGGACTTTACCTGAGAGAAGACATTGAGATACGATGTAATATCACTATGGTCGGCATAGTAAAGGCGCAAATGAAGGCAGCTAGTAAAGAGATGGTAGAGAGAATCATCAAAAAGGCAGAACTACTTGACGCCGGGATATTACGAGGAATGATTGAGGATGGAAAGATCAGGACGTTTAATCCCAACGATAGTACTTACACTGGCGGATTGAGTGTAAGCGCAGGGATGAAATCACCACCATTAACTCCAGCCAGTCCATATCATCCACCACCAATGTCGCCATCGATGCCATACCAAGTCCCAAGGCCATTGTCGCTGCAGCAAGGGAGTAGGCCAGGGACAGCTAATTCGTTAAGTTACCCAGCGCATTGGCAGGCTCAATTCCAGCAACTCAACTCAAGCGAGCAAAAGATTCAACAGCAATACGCCGAACTACCAAGTAACCAGGGAGTCAATGGCACTGGCCAGGGCGCCATTATGGAATTACCCGGCGATTTCCACCACCCGCAGCCGTCGCCGCACTTACAACCGCCTTACCCGTCGCCAACATATCCGCACCAAGGCCGGAACTCCCCGTCGTCCACGCAATCGCACTCTCCCGAGCTCAAATCTTGGGGGTGGTCCCAGGGCCAACCGAGCCCATCCCTTAACAGCTCTCGCCCTACCTCGTACTCTTCGGATACGGGCAGTGCCGGTTTCGCGTCCCCGGGACTCGATCACAAGGGCTTCGCAGCTGAATTGCCAACTCATCAGGAGACTACGGAGGAGTACCATCACCAGGGCGCGTATAAGAAGAGCGACGCGAAACCGAGGGCCTATGCGTACAACCCGGCAGATTACGCGCAGGTTCGGCGTTAAATGAGGGAGCAGTAGCACAAAAAGAAAAGAGGGTGGGTGGTTAGACGGGCTTAGTTGTACGTGTATCACTTTCGGGTTGGGGGTCGGCGGTTACTATGAATGGGGGTCATTCATTTTTTTTTTTTTTTTTTTTTTCATTCTCATGATTCCCTCTATTTCTAAGTTGGGTCGTTAGGCGTTGTCTATGCGAAAGGTTCTACAAACACTCGGTATTCCAGGCTGGCAACGGTCTTAACTGCGCCTTGATGCGGTGATTTGCTTATAAGAGGAAAAAATATGGATGTCTGTGTCGACGTGTTGCTACGTTCATACCCTATGTCTAATATACATGATGATTGATTCTTTCTACTTAACTAGAAGACTTATTCTTACCCAACCAGTGATCGTATTTAACATTCGTCTGTATCTCATATAAATGAGTTTTGTACTATGAGTGTTTGCCCCCACGGTGGCTTGGCCTTCAATTATGATCTTGCATCACGAAACCAGAATTAGGTACTTAGGTACATTCTTCAAGCTAGTACAAGGTACAAAGGTACTTAGTGGGGTACCGCCCGGCAGAAACATCTCACCGCCTGGCAGAATAATGTTTCTTGGGGAACTTTTTTTGCGCCGAACGAGATCTGAAGCTCTGAAGCTCGTTCACGATTTTCGATCTTGGAGAATCGCAGAGGAGCAGGACGTCAAGATGGTGCGAAAGGCTGTGTAAGTATTATATTTGATATATCCGAGATTTAATATACACCACCAATTCACCCAAAACTAATTGATATCATCGTTTACTAGAGATTCGCGCATTCCTACTCTAATTCGAAATGGCCTTGCCGAGCACAAGCGAAGCTTCTTCATCGTGGTCGGTGACCGATCGAAAGATGTCATCGTCCAGCTGCACTACATAATGTCCCAGTCGGACTTGCGCCAGAACAAATCCGTACTTTGGGCTTACAAGAACAAGCTTCTTGGCTTCACCAGTCATCGGAAAAAGCGAGAGGCCAAGATCAAGAAGGAGATCAAGCGCGGCATCCGAGAAGCCAATTCAGAAGATCCCTTCGAACTTTTCGTTTCGCTACACGATGTTAGATATGTATACTATAAGGAGACCGATAAGATCCTCGGTAGGACCTTTGGAATGGTAAGAAGTCGCAGCTAGTAGGCCGCATATTGTGCGAGTACTAATTCCTCCTCTGTAGTGCATTCTACAAGATTTCGAGGCCCTTACTCCCAATACCCTAGCTCGTACTATCGAAACGGTTGAGGGAGGCGGCTTGGTCGTGCTTCTGTTAAAAGGAATGGATAGTTTAAGACAGCTCTATACCCTTTCCATGGATGTACACGCGCGCTACAGAACCGAAGCCCACCACGACGTTGTCGCAAGATTCAACGAACGATTTCTGTTATCTCTGGGCCGATGCGAGTCTTGTCTTGTCATTGACGACGAGCTTAATGTTCTGCCCATATCTGGCGGTAGAGGCGTGAAGCCACTGCCGCCAAAGGAGGAAACGAAGTCCCCTGAGCAGATAGAGTTGGAGAAGATCAAGGAGTCGCTTCGAGATACCCAGCCGATAGGGTCTTTGGTCCAGCTTGCACGAACAAAGGACCAAGCAGATGCTCTGGTTACATTTGTTGACGCCATAGCTGCCAAGACCCTTCGCAACACTGTCTCATTAACCGCGGCCCGTGGTCGTGGTAAATCAGCAGCCTGTATGTTTATTGATCTCCGTATAAAACAACTTTACTAACCGAAATAGTGGGTGTCGCCATTGCTGCTGCTGTATCTTATGGATACAGTAACATCTTTGTCACATCTCCTTCTCCGGAAAATCTGGGCACCCTATTTGAATTCGTATTCAAGGCATTCGACGCCCTAAACTACCAAGATCACACAGACTATTCCATCATCCAGTCTACTAACCCCGATTTCAAGAAGGCGATTGTCAGGGTCAACATTTTCCGAAATCATCGACAGACTATACAATATATACGACCGCAGGATGCCCATGTTCTAGGACAAGCAGAACTGGTTATTATCGATGAGGCAGCCGCCATCCCACTACGTAAGGTTTCCCCCGTATGACTTGTTAGTACATGCTAACGCAAAAAAAAAGCGCTGGTCCGGAAGCTCTTGGGACCTTATACAGTTTTCATGGCCTCTACAATAAGTGGTTATGAAGGTACTGGACGTTCTTTGTCATTAAAACTAATAAAGCAGCTAAAGGAGCAGGCGGCAACGAGCGTGGCGCAAGATGGCGAAACTCGAAGCCCCAGGTCTCTGAAAGAAGTCACTCTTGCCGAGCCGATACGATATGGAAAAGGTGATGCAGTTGAGAAGTGGTTGAATGCATTATTGTGCTTAGATGTCACTCCTTCAAAACCGAAAAACAACATATTTCCCGATCCTTCCCAATGCCAATTATTACACGTCAACCGCGATACCCTTTTCTCCTTTCATCCAGTCCCCGAGAGGTTTCTTCGACAAATGGTCGCCCTCTTCGTCACGAGCCACTACAAGAATTCTCCAGATGATCTCCAACTTCTTAGCGACGCTCCAGCGCATGAACTGTTTGTTTTAACCTCGTCGACAATTCAAGAAAATGGCTTGCCCGAGCCCCTTTGCGTCATTCAAATAGCGCTAGAAGGAAACATCAGCAAGAAGAGTGTGATGGCTGGTCTAGACCGAGGTCAAAGGCCTGCCGGAGACTTGATTCCTTGGCTTGTCAGTCAGCAATTCCAGGATGATTTTGCTTCTCTTTCCGGTGCTCGTATAGTTAGAATAGCAACCCACCCAGATTGCGTTTCGATGGGGTACGGATCGAAAGCGCTCGAACTTCTTATCGATTACTACGAAGGCAAATTCATAAACCTAGGGGAAGATAATGAAGCCTCATCTAAGGACACGGCCGATAAAATGGCCATAGACTCAACACAAAATGAGAGTGGCGGTCTTCTTCATGAAGACATTAAGGTTCGAGACATTGAAAAGATGCAACCATTGTTCTCAAGGTTGGCAGAGCGCAAGGCAGAGGATCTTGAATACGTTGGTGTAAGCTATGGTTTAACCCAAGCTCTCCACAAATTCTGGTCGCGCGCCCAATTCGTACCAGTGTACTTGGTAAGATCCTCTATTACGAAACCATTCCTCCTATATGCCAGGTTTACAAGCTAACTCCCTTACAGAGACAAACGGCTAATGATTTAACCGGCGAACACACTTGCGTGATGCTTAGGCCACTTAAGGATGAGAAAGAGTGGCTTGGAGCTTTCGCTGCTGACTTCCACCGCCGTTTCCTTACTCTACTCTCATACAAATTCCGCGATTTCCCATGTGTTCTCGCATTGAGTATAGACCAGTCTGCCACAGCTGGCGCTCAGCTGGATCCATCAAACCAGCTACCCGAATTAAACAAACAAGAACTAGACAGAGTTCTAACGCCATTTGATTGCAAGAGATTGGAATCATATGCTAGGGGCGTGCTAGATCATCATGCCATTCTAGACCTTGTGCCGAAACTGGCAGATCTCTACTTTACCGGCCCTCTAAAACCAAGTATTAAGCTTACAGGTGTACAGCGGGCCCTTTTACTCGGTATTGGTCTGCAGCGGAAAGATGTGGGTGCCATCTGTTCAGAGCTATCCTTGGAATCATCGCAAGGCTTGGCCATGTTTATGAAAATTATACGAAAAGTCACGGCACACTTCTCGACTCTAATCTCTTCCGCTGTCGAAGCTGATATGCCGAAATCGGACGCGATTGGTGTAAGCAGGGAGAACGCTTCTGGGGTGCACGACGACGAAGTAGTAGATGACAAGTATGCACCACTCGAAACAAATCTGGACGATGAGCTAGACGAAGCCGGAGATGAAGCGTTGAAAGAACTGCGGGCGAAACAGAGAGAGCTTATTGATTCCCTCCCCCTTGATCAGTAAGATAAACCCCAACCCCATTAACTTAACAAGACTGATTTACTGACTTTGTATCTTAGGTACGAGATTGAGGGCGACGCGCCCGGTTGGGAGGAAGCAGAGAAGCAAGTATTGAGAGCTACCCAAAAGGGTCAGTCGAATCCAGTCGTTAGCGTGAAGACAAAGCAGTCCAAGAGGAAAGCGGGTATGACGGCAGCGGAAGTGTACGAGGAAGCATTTGGCGAGAAGAAGCACAAGAAAGCCAAGAAATCCAAGAAGGGTTCAGCGGACTAAAAAGTTGTTTGACATTCGCGAGCTTGGGGGGTGGTTGCAAGTTCGTACCCACCTATGTATATATATCAAGACGTCTAGAAGTGATACCAAAGTCCATGTTCAAGGCAATAGAGCCGCTCATATTCACTGCTTTGAAGATGTTTGACCTGTTGTTGTGTTGATGGTTCGGATAACTAACACAGTTTATGAAGATGTTACTATCCACAAGCAGATTGTCACTTTTAATTTTATGCAAAGGAGAAGTGTATAACATAATTCTTTACTAGGTAAACCTTTCAGGATGAGTCGACGCCATACACAAAGTAAATGATGAGAATAATAAATACTTTCACGTGTAATGGGCATGTATGGTTGTCTAAATAGATGACTTTACAACGCTACTTTCAAAACACACAATATAGCTCGTGAAACGTCTAGAGTACCTCCTTCGAGGGAGACAGAGCTAGAGTTTCGTTTGATATAGGAGATCACCCACTTTCCACCAATATATTCCACCCCCATCTACACATAGCATTACTGTATCTACCTACCTATTACGAAAGCCGCTAAGTCCTAAACAATCGATTTTTCACCAAGAGAAAAATCGGCGAATCCTCTTTCTTATAAAACATCAGGAGTACCCTCGTATGTGTCAGATAGGGCCTAAAGAAACCCTGAAAGTCGGACCGTTAATTATGCCCCAGTCGGATTCTAATCCACTATATTAAACGATTGTCAGGGTAGTGTATTAATGATCTAGCAACACCTGGCCTTTTAACCTCTTGCGAGGGCGCTGAAGCCCCTTTATATGGGCAGTAATTCCTATACTATCATACCCCCGACGCCCTCAGAGGGCTTCTAATAGAATCGCTGGAAGTAATTAGATCACATCTTAGAGAAGAATGCTCGTCTTAAAATCACTGCTTTCGATACAAGCTACGCCATCTTCTCTTTGGTATCTACCTAGGTAGATAAGTATTGCATTAATATTTGCAAATGATACAATAACAGACAATTCTATCACTTGAGCTCCATAGTCGAAGTCCGGGCACGTAGAACGTATGTCGGTGTGTTGTTACGTTAGATAGCCTTGTCCAATGAAAGGCGTGTTTCGATACGTATAGGGTAAGCGCCGTGGGGATCTTCATGGTTTCTCCTATTCTGTGCCGCATGGCTAGTAGGTATGACTGTCCCCGAAAATGTCTATTCGGTGATAGCGACCTATGGAGGTAATCAGATATCTACCTACATTAGTCACTTATGCGGAATTCAAATTTCTTGCTTATAGGAGTGAAACTTCCATAAGCCAACCGACATGGTAGTGCTCACAAAAGCTATATCAGCTTTATCTTAAGCTAAAATTATTATGGAATTTCCCAACGCTCCAGAAAAATGTGTAGGGCGAAATCTTTGTACCTTTGCTAAAACTCATTGATATGCAAATACGGCCTCTTAAGAGATTTTAGAGTTGCTACACAAAATGCCTGCTCTCCTTAGGTTGAAACTTAATTATAATATGGTTGAAATGGTGTAAAAGTTAACTCAAATTAATTCTATATCATCGAGGACGTTCTTGGGGGCTAAGTCATATATCACGTTTTGAAAAATTGCGAGAAAATTTTTAACCATGTCAGCATGGTAATAATACGTTCAAATATCCAATAATTAAAAAAAAAAAAAAAAAAAAAAGGTTTTCAGCTAGTGTTGGATATAATTAAGCATCGATTTTTAGGTCGAACGATATCTCACTTTTTGTGAAGCAGAAAGAATAAATTGTTTAATGGTTCGGTGTTTTCCCTTAAATATTATGTGCTTTTCTGATATGCTACTAATGCTATGTACCTCATTATAATTAGAAAGATCATTAAATAGTTGGGTTGCTCGTTTATATATGTACGTAGTTCAACTACGGAAAAGGCATGTAGCCGCCTTAACAAGCAGGACTATAATTCATATCCGTGGTATTTCGTTGATTCTCCTCCAGATTCGGCACGTTCATTCATGGCTTGAATGCCTCGGCCGTCGCGTAGTATTCCCTTGTTACTCTCCCTCCGTTACTGGCACTGCTGTCAAAGTCATCCAACTCCACCTTCACGGTTCTCTCCATCTTAATTCCACCAATACTTCCGAAACCGTTATTGGCGAGTATACTGTCTGTGCTACTCTGTCGCTGGAAACCCGGCTCCTTGTTATGATTGCCGCTTTCAACATGTGCTCCCGTCCGACGACCATAAACGTTCAATTCATCGAATAGTAGAGCTCGTCGCGTAAAAGTATAAAGCACGGTATCGACCCATCCAGAACAAGTGAAAAGAGCTCCCGCAAACAGATAATATTCGTCGGATAGTTGATTGTTTGACATGCTAGCCATACGTCCAGCACTAGAGATACGTTAGCCTAAAACTATAAAGTGGCATGTTGAATATTCCTTACGCTAGCGGAAGACTCAGGATAGTGTAAACCATCGCGTAGGCTAACATAGCAGTTCGGGCTTTACGCATAGTTTCGGCGCTGCGTGCGGGAACTATAATCTTATCCGAGCGTTTGACACGGAAGAGGTAGTAGAAACCGGTGGCGTAAACGAGGATGGAACCGAATTCGACAATAAAAATCCATATATAATGAAGGGAGAGACGTAGTCCTTCATTGTCGGAAGATATCCAGCACTAAATTTTATATTAGACGACCTTACTCGTATTTAGGATCCATAGTAGTGGATTTTACTCACCCAGACACCAGCTCTCTGGAACACAAAACGTCCACCAATTATGGGAGCGAGAGAGGTAAGCAGGACGGCAAGCCCCCAAATTCCAAGCACGCAGTAAAGGAAAGTTCTGTACGATAGGCTCCTGGAAATAATCACTTGGTATGTCGTGTGTATCGCAATGGCGAGGACGAAGAACGCGCTCGCGACATCTCCAAGCTGAATTAGCCAACCTTGCGCGAAACAAGCTCCGTTCGGTCCAATTATCTGACGTTCCGCCACCCAGTGAAACGATATCAAAAAGCCCAGAGATTGTAAGAAGTCCGCCAGAACAAGCTGATAAATGAGCACAACCGACTGATTTCGACCGACGGCACTGGTATAATGGGATTTCCACGTAATCATTCGCCACGTGACGAAACTCAGGAGTGAGCTCGTGAATATCAGCGATATAGTAGCGAGAGTGCCAATTGCGAGTAGTCCATTATAGGTGCGATCCTCCATATGCAAGAGACTATTCGGCGGCTCAAAGTATTTTGAGGGTGTTCCATCGTTGCTCGCCATCTTTGATACTTCCTAGTCGGCCAACTGGGTGTGGTGTTCTTGGCGTATGCTGTTGCAAACACCAGTAACTGGTGAGTTAGAACACTGACGAATGACAAGAAATGAAGCAAGGAATCATAGGGGGCACGTTGGTGATATACCATGAGAGCCCAGAATTCGGGGAATACCACTAACAGGAAGTGAGGCTCCACGCAAATATCCCCAGGTTCAGGTCTATATCACAAGGAGCAGAAGTGAAATTGGATGCAAATGTCTAGGCCAAGTCCGCCTTGAAACTTTTCAATAGTCCAGCACTAAGAGAAAGCCAGATGGTCCCGAACCCCAGATCTCGCACAGCGAAGGGGAGAAGTTCGAGTATTCAAACTATGTGGAATCTAATGTAGTCTAAAGGAAATAGGGCAGCGCACACAGACATGGGGTAAGTGGTAGCTTGGGAGGCGATATCCTATGAAACGACATCAAATAGAACTCGAAATTCAACTCCACCACAGCCCCAGCTAGCGTTTGGAGAATTCTACGCATGGTATAGGTACATATATCTTGTACTGGGCTGTTCCTAGGGGAGTTGAAGTACGAATAAGCCTTTGACAAGGCCGTTGGGCTTAGTGCTTTGCATATACATATGTTTAAGGTTGCAATGCTCGACTGAATTTTCTGATATTGGGCCGAGATCTTCGGTTTCATATTTCCTTCTCGTCTCTTTACACCCACAGAAGACCCCTTCGGTTCCTGCATGAGGGCCTGCGCAAAGAGGTCCGCGCATTGAAAGGTCCGCTGTGTGGTGGAGATGAGCAAAAACACTAAGAGCACAGCAAGGTTGTCGGTACTCAACCCCGGAATGCAGCTATGGAATTCTAGCCACTATTTAGGATACGTTACATGGGTTGTTAAGAACTATGACATCTAGTTAACTAATCTAAGTCCTTTATAACTTCACGAACCAGCGGAAAAACCGGGGCAAGCTAAAGACTTCTATAGAATAAAAGAGTAAAGCATACCTTCAAAAGGTGATGGCGTGGTAGGGTTTCAATTTTCTATCAGAACAACCCAGTTTCTCGCCATTGCTTACGCATTTCTGCTACTCAGAAGCAGTGTGTTGAATTTTTTATGCTAACCCCCCGGGGACTCAGGGGATAGACTTCCGGTTGGATGCACCCAAAGATAAGATCTTGATCCCTGAATATTCTTTGGTAATTCCCGGTCGACCGAGTCATCTCTACTACAGACCTATTATATACAACGATCATCACAACTATTACTCAAACCTGTCGTCAATGTGAGGTTGCGATGAGGAATAAAATGTCACTAACAAACTTTATATTTTAACTATTGATTTCGACCACATTCTTTGACGCAATATACTAAAGAGGAAAAGAGAGCAGAATTGAAAAACACAATACTTACCTACGCTTCCAAAAACTCCCCAGTTTGAAATTCGAGAACCCTCTTGCGACTCTAAGAATTGCCTTAAAGGGCAGGAAAGTCGTTTTGTCTGTTTCGAGCAGATCCGTTTCGTTATATACCTGGTATACATGATGGCATGAGGGGCAAATACGGACCACGAGTTTAGAACTATTGGAGTCCGAGCAACACCCCAGCAAAGCCTTAAACGGTGCATCCGACCACATGCTACATGGTATTCCAGACAGACGGAACAGGAGGTCCAGGATGATTACATACCGGCATGATCTAAAGATGGAGTCAAGACTGGAGCATATATCGCATGTACCCTGACAGACGTCAAATTTTGGCCCCCAAAATTCAATTCAAGTTTCTTCTTCACATATTGATCGACAACCTCAAGCTCTGATTAGCATGCGTACCTGGCTTCCCTTAACCCGGCGCCCCACACTGCTGAAGCTCTCGGTCAAGAGCTTGGCACCTAGACTCCCAAGATTCCCTGTATGCAAGACTCTAAACACCGGAAGCACCTAAATTACTTCCATATGTAAAAGGTATGCCACACGTAGAGCGTCACTACTGCGAACGATGTAGTAGTAGGGATGGGGCTTGACCCCTTTTCCGAAAAAAATGTCTCCGAATAATGTTGTGGAGCTCTTCCGACTAGTGCTTGTATGTAGTATATTCCCATCCCTATAATGCGGCTCAAATAGAAAGGGAAGCTAAAGAGAGAGGTACCAATAGGAATCAAACCCAACGTCGTTGTATCAAAAGCTGCAGCCTAAGCATGCAGAACTTGAAAGTCCAAGAATGATTCTGATATGACTGGACGGCGATGATTGACGCCATTCTAGGTACGAGTGGAGAATATCCTGGGGGCTAGATCGAGATTCGAAGACCCGCTATCCAAATTCGTTCTCAACCAAGAGCTGTAGCGTTAGGATAGAGTATGCCCTCAATGTTCTATAATGTATGTAAACCACCTGCCACCCACATGACGTTAGTGGGAGTCGGACATATTTTCGACGCAGGTCCTGTCACGCTACAGACGCACGGAAGGTTATCCGCGAAAAAAAGAATCATGAACGCCAAAGTTCATAATAGCGGGTTTACCATAGTTATTATAATATTACTGGAGCAAATTCGTTCAAAGACCGGGGCTTAGGCCCCTTTTCGGACATTATTTTAACCCATATGGGTTAGAGCAACCGACATACGACCGTAGATATGCCAGGCGAGCACGACAGCTAGGAACAAGCTTTTCGCTTCTGTCCCATCGGTGCTTCTGCTCCATTTCGAAGGGTAATGGAGTTGTCTACACTAGTTTTGGTCTTTTACGCATGCTATGCTAGCTGACTGCCATTTTCCTTGGTCCCCGTCTGAAGGTAGACCTAAATCGAACCAGACAGATCTTGGTGCCAATGACGCTAAACTAATATATTTACGAGCTACCCCAAGTCTCCCCCCAAAGCTGTTTCATCTATCTCCGGATTTCCAGAAGTCCAGAGGCTCATTCGTGCGGAAGGGGTCGTATCACACGATCACAAGACATGTCTAACTGGATGGTGAAGATGTGTCAAGACGGTTGCTTCCAGATAACTAGGCAATATAAGGAATATAAGGTTACGATATTATCTCTTGATATTAACCATGATCTTCACATGTTCAAGCCGACTAACATAGGGACTATACTTGCCTAGGCACTTGGCGGCTCACAGTGTGCTCAAGAAATCATATTGCTACACTCGTTATTAGTCATTCACGAGTGAGTAAAATAGAGTCAGGACGAGGTGACACATCGACCAATGTAATTATTAGTAACTAGAGCACGCTGTTGACTTTAACTTTATTCCCCCCCCCCCCCCCCAAAAAAAAAGTTCTAATAGCAAGTCTAACTAATTAGACCAAGCCCATATTTTTCTCCCCCCAAGCATGAACTAGCTAAGGCAGAGATGAATTCAAATTTAAGGCTTGGTCCACATCGTCTAATGCCTTGTTGATTTAAGCCAATTAGACCCTTCTCATCGTATTTCGCAAAAGCCTTCTTATGTAACCAGTTCCCACTGTGGCTGGCACGGTGAAGCTCGAGTCGTCTAAATAATGGGGAATCACTCGAAAAACTTTATATCGTCCACGGCCCCTTACCAGTTGTTACCGGTACCGTGGTACTTGGCTCATGTCATGCTACCCGGGCTACATAAGAAGCAGCGAAGGAAAGATGAATAGTATTCTTCGGTAGGTAATGCAGATTTTACTTAACTATTAAGAAGAACGGTAAGAATGATGATTGTTATATCTGACACAGATAAAATGGAAATTAGGAGTGGGTGTTTGCTCATTTAGGTACGTGTATCTGTATCTAACTAGTTACCTATAAAAAATACCATACTTAAGGTTCAAATGGGCACTTTCTAGAAATAGCCTCATTAACTTTGTCAGTTCGGATGGTTCTTGTAGCTGCTAAATCTGATCTAGCTCCTCAACATTCGATTTTATAGTTAGGTCTGGACCTTGTGATCGTCCTACGACGATAGAACCCTAAGTAAAACTAGAGTAGCTTTATCCACGTAAGGCTAGGTTAGGTCAGGTCGTTATAAACTTCAGGACATAGGGCTTTTGATTTTCTACTACTGCTATAATGGGCATCGTGTACCAATCGCTTCTCTATTAGCACATTCAAAGTTGCGAGGTACTGCTTTGTAAGAACAGTCCTACACATCCCCTTTTCAGATGCTAGAAAACTCTAGCTTCTTTGTATTGCGTGGAAAGAGATACGTTGTTCCTAGAAGTTGACAAGTTAGGTATATCAGATATCAGCTAACGTACAAAGCAATTTCCACGTGATAAGTAAAATATTAGAAACAGGAGGTCTATGTGACAAAAACATTGATGAAGTCAACCAAGCTATTTATGGTAAGAGTTGTAAATTTCGTAAATCTTAACAAGACTAACTTGATGCTGTAGAACTATCTCTAAGGTATTGCCGAAACTTTTCATGTTTCGAGGAAAGACCTTTCTCAACTTCTAAGTTAGGTACCTACCTACCTAAGCAGTTAAAAAGGCAGAATGTTGGAAGCTGCTATGAAGCAATACTCACAGTATCAAATATCTTATTCAAGTTTTGTTATCGAATAAGCACGGAGTCTATTTATTGTCGTGAACGAGTGAAATATGAACGGAGAGTTTGGGTATCGAACGACAAAGACCTCAAGAGGCAAGAGACTACATGGCACCACCTAAAGTGCACTATGTTAAGTGCAGTTGCTACCGTCCTTGAGAAACACATAATACAAGACTGGATTTGACAGATGGTACCTAATACTCAAAAATACACGCATTGTCCTATGGTGACATCCTCGAGGGAAATGCCATCAAGACCATTTCATTAATCAAAGCAAGCACATTCCCTAGATTTATATGCGTTTCGACAAGTCCGTAGAGCATAATATAAGGTGGCTACCTAGTCTAGGTGTAAAGTGCAACAGTCATTGTTCTAGTTAGGAAACTACAAGATACCTGTTATACATACTATGTTGTTGTATTTTGCGAGAATAATGAAGAGATTTAACCAATAAATTACTTTTCAACCTAACACTATCCGTATTACAGATATTCCATCTCGCAAATTAATAGAAGTTATTCGACATACACAGGTACTTACCCACAAACTTTGTTTCAGTCTGTGAGGCAACCTTTTTTCCCCCAAAAGAAGTCATATCCAACCCCTCTAAGCACGCACTCTGACTTCCCACAAACCACACAGACGAGTTCGACTTGGAAGTTTTTATAACTATTAGGAAGTTTTTTTTTTCTGTACTGAAACGAGAGGTCAAGGGACTGTCTTCAAGCACAGCACCTTGTATCGTATCTCAGCAAAAATAACATTTCTAAGCCAGGCTCCCCCCCCCCCCCCCCTGCCACTCATACAATTCATACACCAGATGTCTCTTCAGCCTGGATCAAAACGGCATCGCAGAAGTCCCTTAGTACGCCTTTATAGACGCTTATCACACCCATGTTTTTGCCTTATAGCTGGATAGGCTCTTCCTTAACAACATGGCGGACCAAGGCAGACGTATTGGCATCGAATCCATGCCTACCGAGATTACCGTTCGGATATTCAACTATCTGGAGAGTGGACAAGGTGTCCATTCATTGCTTCAGGCGTCAAAAACGCTTTACAACACTTATACGGGGAGCACCCATCACATTGCCAAGGAGCACATCCTTCGGCAATTTGACTCGGACGATTACAAGCTGGCGGTCATGGCAGTTGAGTCCCGCAAGGTTAATCCATTCGACCTGACCGAGGTAGAAACATTCTTCAATGACTATCTCCACCGTCGGGAATGGGATATCAAACTATTTCGAATGGATACCGCTTACCAAATCCCCGAGCTCAAGAAAGCTGCGGAGCTCTTGGTGGATAGCCAGTACGGACTCAAGACACGGGTGGTGGCTAAACTTCTTCCAGAGACACCAACAGAGCGCGCCAGGAAGATTCGTTCTCTCTATATGAACGATATCTTCCTCAACTTGTTCCATCTGGTGCCCGCTCGAATAAAAGGTGTGCCTAGCCGGATCCTGCCACGAGCCCCCTACCCAGACATGGTCAAGAGATTCTGGCTCAACTTTGCGCCTGCAGAGATCGCCCAGGTGCAAGCCGTTAGGTCTGCGATGCATTTCTTTTATGGTAAGTGGTAATCTCTTGATATCGTATAATGTTGGCTTCTCGGATGTCTAACTTGACGTTGTTTATAGTCGCACTAAGTAGAAAGAAGATTACCTTACCAGTCGATCAACATGGCCCAGGTTGCAAGTGCAACGATGAAGGGGCCGCAAACAAACCACAGCCGGCCATGAAGAAACCTAGTCGACCGGTATCCTGGGTGAAATACGCGCTGTTCACGGTTCTCACCGACCTGCAGAGATTCTACCGTTGGTGTTGTCCAACGGGGACCGGCGCTGAACAGAGGAGCGTCGAGTATTACAATTTCTGCGAGCACACGGGACCTCGCGCGGAACAGTGCGACCCCTTCATGACAGCAGGTATCATCAGACGTCTCACCTCTCCGAAACCCCTCGACCGGTCGCGCTTCTACGACGATCCGGAGTCGCAGCTCGATAAGTACCCGAAGCTGACGATAAGCTCGTTCAACAAGACGGACGGCATACGCTGGCCGTATTACATCGACTGCGAGAACAAGCTCTACCGCCTCCGGGTCCTTAGCGATCACGCTACCCTGGAGAAGCTACGCGAGTTAGTGCATGCGAACGATAAACGCGTCACTTCGTGGGGCTTGGTGGCGATCTAGATCTCGAACCGCGGACAATCGACGGCGGTGGTTGCTAGACCTCGAGGGACAGGCAGATGTGTTATGGCGTCATAGGATCCGATTCATAGGGGATATGGGCGTACTGGATGTTTTGGTTAGAAATGGAGCGAGTTGTACAAGATACCCTAGACGTATATACGCGTCATAAATGAGTCGCTATAGTTGCCTCTTAACCAGCTATAGTCCTAATAGACGTAAGTGTTTTGATTATCATGAGTAACTAATATATACTGTAAATGTCCTGTCACAGTACGGTCCTTATAGGTCGAGATAGCAACGTCAACCCCTCGAGTTAACATCGTTCTACCTTTTGGTGGTTTGGCGGTTTGATAGCTATCTCCCCAACCATTACATGTCCTTTCAAATATTCTTCTCTGCTACTTGATAGACTAATAATAACAGCTGTATTCCACTTAAGCATCCCACTATCCACGTATATAACCTCGTCTTAGTTCTCTTGCCTGATTACCTTTCGATGCTAATACTAGGTCTACAAGCGGTTCCTATAGAATTGAATACTGTACGGCACGTCCACTTACGATATATGTCAGGACGTAGAACGTTTCGAAATACGCCAAGGACGGATAGATTGCACCTTAACGGGCTCTATAGGAACAACGTCGACTCAATAATATTGATAAATAAGGCACGCTATGCTTTTATACGACTACTTTTCCCTTTGGCCTTTGCAACGAAATGCGAGGAAATAGAATATTCAATAGCTAAGGGTGTGGGTATTCCCTCCAACTCGAACTACTCCTCAGCCCACCGACGGTGAGGAGATATGGAAATCCCCTTAGTTAGACGTAAGTGAAACTCTTCGTCAAGAAAGCCATTAGGAATTACCTAACTAAACCACACCACATCCACACCAAATACCCTTGGAAAAGGGGTAAGCTCAAAAAAAAATAATAGAGGAAGAAATCAAAGACCTTTCGCTGAATGCTAATAACAAAGAAAAGGGGGTATCATTTCGAACAATTTGCCTCTCCTCGTCATCGTCATTTTTCAATTCGTCGATCTCGTCAGAAATAAATATGACATAGGAAATATCGTTAGCGTCGTTAACATCGTGGTATATGGCCGTATAAAACGCGTATCTATCGTTTCAGAAGGTTGAATTTGGCCATGTCGCTGTACATGCCTTTTTTTTTTTTTTTTTTTGTTTATGTTCGAATCATATAACTCTTTTCCTTTTGTGCGAGCTGGTTACTCGGGCTTAGAAGCTAGATATATGCCGGAGTTGGTACGGCCCCGCGTCAAATATGTGAGAAGAAAGGAATATTATGGTGTTTGGTGGCGTTATCCGTATGGCGTATGGCGTATATTAGATCGTCTCCAGAGCGCTTTTCACCCCCTATTATCCCTCGCCTACCTCGCGCAAATGGAGCTAATCAGCCTCCTCGGCCCTGTCGTTGCGTTCGGAAGACTCCGGCGCGGCTGACGCGGCTGATACATCCGGCGACGAGGCGAACAGCTCCTGGAACCTTGTGGCGGCCTCGCTATTCGCGAACGCGAGCTCGAAAGCGCCAAAGGGGCCCTTGCGCTGGTTCGTGGGTCTGTATTCCTCCCAGAACACGTACGGCTGTATATCGCGCAGCCATATGTGACGCTTCGATTTGCGGAGGAGCCAGGACGAAGACACATTTGGCGGAACTGATAAGGGGGGAAATCGTGGTTAGTTGACGATGGAACGGTAGAGTTTTAAGTAGGTAGATGTGAAGACGAAAATGATGAGCAGGAGAAATTGTTAATAGGATAAGTGGGATAACCACATACTGAATGCCGTCCATATGGGACATGCTCGTAGCTTGCCTTCCCAGACGGCAGCGTGGAGACGGCAGCCGCCTGTGACGCTATCTTCGAATACCATCAAAACATGTCGATAACCATCATCGATGATTTGGCTACCGTTTATATGTCAGTCTCGCCTCTTAATTACTAATTAGTACCTAATGTTTGCAACTCACGCTTGGAATAGGCGCCTCTCCTTGCGAAGGCGGAATTCGGCAGGGTTCACGTTGAGCGTAAGTTGGCTGCGAACCCGAAGACACAAAAACGTGCAGTAAAAAAGCACCATTTCTACTTTATCATCAGCTTGGCTTCTTCTTCTATTCTCTTAATACCAATGTAACCTCTTCAGAGTCTCGAGGGGAAAAAAAGCTAACCTTCCCAAGTTAGGAACGACAAGATAGCCCAGGGCTTGGCTTTCTGCTCCGAGCGACTCCATCTCGACAAGAGCAGGACCGAATCGTTCTCTCTTCGAATAGATAGCTCGTGGGCGCCGCGGACGGACACCCAGATTCGACTGGCGTCTTTAGACCGGATTAGGAGAGATGGTGTCTGGTCCCTGAGTTGCAGGAAGAAGATAACGGAGATACGATCGTTATCGAATGACCTATAGCACGTGTGTATTAGTACCGCATATATATTTTCAGCCCGGCACTGTATGCACCATGAGTGAAGTAAGATGGATGGTTACCTTTTGACTAGGATCTTAACGTCTCGCGGGAGCGGCGGGAGGTGGCCGAGTTGCTGCAAAGGGCCGAACGCGTCTGAGCTGTACGGTATTAGCCAAACTGTGATTCGACCATAGAGCATCTAGTTGGAATGACAAGGCAGGTAACCTACCGTCCTTGATGCTTAAATTCCCTTCGAGACGGCAGGGGTTGGGTAAAGATGGCTTCGGCCCAATGCGAATTCTATCCGGTCTCAATATAAACTACACCCCAGAAAGGAGGCTCGAAACACTTACTGTCTCCCGGTTCCAGAACTCCAGCGCTTCATCTCGTCTGAGAAGATCCGTTCTTATAGGACTCGGCGGGGCTAAAAGAAGGGGTGAGATAAGTGATAGCAATAATAAGGAGGCATAGGTTACTGACGTATCTTCCTGGCGGCACGTAGTTGGAGAATACGCAGGCGCAAAGATTCCATTCCATTTAAATCGAAGTTAGGAGACCTTCTAACCGGTTAGCAGAAGTATCTATTAGCTTTGGTGGTAACTTTGAATGATTAGAATCACACCTTGTAAGAAGTTCCTGAAGTAACCGCAGAAATTGGTTATACATGATGAATCGAGCTGGCAGAGTAGTGCCAGGGAGTTCGTTACCAAGTTTATGGTACATAGTCCTCCAACGGTGCTCCTTGTTCATTGACTTGTCTTCGTAGAACGACATGATATCTCGGAGCGTTTTGCAGAGACATGGCAGGATGACGTTGAGATAGTCGAAGACTGCGGGTAGCTGGGAAACATGAATCTGAGCCTGCTCCGCAAGGTCTCGTAGTAGACGGCTCGTGTTAAAGATCTCTTCGATGACCCCGCTTAAGTGGGCATGGAACTGCTCCGAGAGACAATTTCGTAACCCTTGGAGGTTTAACCCAACCATATCGGCTCGATCAGCCTCGTGGAAGCAGCCATTGAGTAACTGAGGACCAAGTTGTTGGACCGCCATCCTCGCGGTCGGCATTCTATTACGACGTAGAATCGGATCCATGGCTGATGAAGCTCTTATGGTATCATGATGGAAGGTAATCAGAATATCTCACCGAGGAAGAAAAAAAATCGAAGTTTGCCTAGGTATCCAGATTCTCCTCCACAGCCACCGAAGAACCCGGTTCGGTTGCACCACTAAGTCTGACAATATTTGCAGCTGATGCTAGTTCTTAGAAGGCAGCACAAAGCGAACAAAATCGATATTTGTACCGGAAGACTAAGATTCTCACTCGGCTGTTGATAAGTACCTAGGAAGATCACCGTCTCCACATCAGAGTGTTGTTGGTCGTGAGAGGAGGGGGGGGGGGATTTTGGGAATGAATCAACTAGTCAGAGTAGACCCAAGAAGAGCTCGTCTTATGCCTAATAAGTTCTAGAAGCAATGGGAATCTTGCCCGCGAAAGGACATCTGCTTCTGCAATTCTCATAACGTGAGTTCGAGAGCCCAACGACGGTGGGGTGACGTGTTAGGTATGCATTCCCCAACAGAGAAAAGGCTCGATCCGTAAGAAAGGTCGTATGTGTGTGTGGAGTTCGAGGGGATAAACACCGAAGGTGGGAAACAGGAGGCTATAGCACTAATTATACGACGACGATGCGGCTAAAAATCGTATGAAAACTAGGGACTATAGAATCTCATATTTAAATTTTGGTATTTTTTTTTTTTTTCCTTTTTTATTATGACATTGACCGAGATCGACGGACGTGCGCATGTGGCTCAGCTACCTTGGTTCCCGGTGAGAAGTGCATAAATAAGAAATTAATCGAACGGACGAAAAAAAAAAAAATCGATTATAATGAACCCTTTGCTCCGAGTGGTAATCCGAACGAAATGATATCAATTAGGTCCAATGAAGGAATCAGCCGACGTAGACGTACATAAATGAATGTGAGGGCAATCAAGATGGGAAAGGGTATAAAAGAATAAAAAGAAAAATAAAGAAACATAGAAAGTCTGGGGGAAAAGGACCAATTGGCTTGGATCTCTGCTCGGAAGTTTGCCATGGCGGGCAGCTCTGAAAGTTGGTTTCTCGAACAAATTACTACCTCGACTCAAGTAAGAGACTGCCACGAAGCCCGGCAGCGAACCCTCTAAGCAGGCGTATGCATCAGGGATTGGTGGATCTTGACCGTAAAGGCCGGATCAGGCGTAGAGCGGCCATAGTGCTACCATGCTCACGGCGCGGAGAAGGGAGCACTTGCATAAGACAATATGCAGGGAAGAGAGTGGACTGGATGAGAGAGAGATGAGGGGCACTTATCATGACGATGCTTGCCGGGCCTGCTTGCACTTAGTCTGATCTCTGTGGCCTGGCGCAAACTGACATCGATGTAGGTATAAGTTACCAGAAAAACAAAGCGACAAAATATTTGTGTCCACAGCAATTCGTCACAAACATTACCGCCCGTCTGGTAAGCGCCGATGTGTACCAAATATTGGTCGGCGATAATTGTTTCAGTCCTTGATAGATGCTCACCGGCGCTTGTCGAGCGGCTAAAACGAGTTGCTATCGAAAATATGCCTAAGGGTAAGTCAGCGAACATAAGAATGCCTAGCTATATATGCAGAAACGTCCGTATTGGATGGTGGTAAAATATTATATAGTAACTATACTATACCATATGTACGGTAGGCTACCGGGTAGCGTAGTATACCTAGATTGAATATTGTATATCGTTGAATATGCAGCCCGACACACTAGGGTCCATAAGGAAAGGACCCCAGCGTCATCTCTAGCTCTGCCCTGCTCGAGGGGTTGATACACTGCTCCGATCGAGGGTCCGATGGCGTGCGATAAATCCGATGTTTCGTCGCGTTGCTTTGCAACAGCGCTTGCGTGCTCTCATTCCTAGTCTCAGTCCCAGTCCCAGAGCGAGTTGGGCAGCTAAGTACTGATCAGTGTCAGATCAGTCAGATCTAGGCAATATATTAGATCGATATGTAGGGATACCGTATGCTGTATGACGGACAATATCTTGGTGAGTACGCTGCCCTGCATATAATACTGCCGCGGTCCCCGAAGGCTCGACTACATAGTAGATGCTGTATCTTGGTTTATACGCCTGATGATTGGCTCAGTTAAATCGACGATTTCCTTTAGTCAAGGCCAATCATGAGTTCTGGCCTATACATGACGATATGTTTGACGATAGCAACGACGGGTTAGAAAACCAAATCCTAGCTTACTCTAGGTAGATAAAGGTAACTGATAAATATACCTAGGCTGCAATTCTCTAGCCAACTCTTTGCTTCTACAGCCTTGCGGTTGCGGCGTTGTTGTTATAAGGAGGGTGGGAGACACGGGTTCAACAAGGATCTCAGCCACGTCTGCTTCCACACTTCTCTTGGTAGACCCCTGACCATCCAGATCTCCGGGACAAGATCCTCACATGCATCTGTTTACCGGGTAGGGGTCGACTTGAGTTAGTCCTAGCCACGTGGGAGAGTGCCGCGCTTATTATTATAAATCCGTAATCTTTCTATCACAAGCTAGAATAATAGTCCAGCTAGGACTATTTAAATGCTAGTGTAGTGTGCGGACAAGTCTCTTGAATGGTAAGAGCAAACTATTTTACATCGCGTTGTTGGGGAGCACCGGGCATGATAGCCTCATGCTTCGTTGCAAGATAGCTCTTATAGCAGCTGCGACAACGCCACCGAACCAGAGTAAATCCCCTCACTCTGGCCCGGTTTAAAGTGAAAATGATGTAAAGAAAACTAAAGCACAATGTCCCTTTCCCTGTGCATCAACACCGACCGATCCCATACGCATTAGACTGGAAAGGAAACTTGTACCATTTACCACGGTCAAAGGCTTCCTAGGCCGCACGACCAGAGTCATTTCGTCGTGAAACCTTCATGACCAACAAGCGGGCAAGATGAGATGACATTATTATTCGCTCTCGTCATCTCCGCCAGCCTAATCGGATTCGGCCTAATCAGCTATGCTCAGCGCTGTATATTAAAAGGGAAGAGCCCAAGTTTAGCTTACCTGGTAGGCTTGCTTCTCGTCTTCGTATCGCTTCTTGTCGGCCGCTGCCTTGGCTTCGTAGGGGGCACGCTGCTTGTCGTTTAAAGCCTTCCATCGTTCACCGAGGATCTTGCCAACTTGGCCTATCGATATGGGTTAGCACAAGGCAGACCATAAGTTGTGCTGGTAAATAGAAACTCACCGAACGAGATACCGGGGTTCTCGTCACGAACGTTCTCCCGTTGCTCATTGGCGAAGAACATGTAAGCAGAGAGACCACGCTTGGGTGCGTTGGGGTCTATGTCCGATCAGTTAGCGGCTATTTATTAAATGCAAGACTCGAATGCATCAAACACCCCGAGTATCTGCAACAAAATGGCGATTTGAATATAACTTACCCTTCTTTCCCTTTCTCTTCTCGACCTTGCCGGCCTTGCCACGCTTGGTTGTTTCCTTAGGCATCTTGAATAGGTTTCTGTTAGGATTCCATGTTAGTTCCTGTTGGCTTCGATAAAGTGATGCATGTTATAAGATTGAAAATAAAAGGGTTATGTAGGTAGAAATGCGCTTTGCATAAGGGTCTTATTCGTTAGGTGGCGCAATTGCGCGACGAGCTCGAAATAAGTGCGAATGAGGGGCAGATGGATAAGACGTGGTAATGTGGTGATGCATGGTCATATTGTATGCGATGCGCTTGTTGTCGCAAATGCAATTGTATGCGCCAACGCGTGAAAACCGCGTCTTGAAGCTCGGAATTGAGCAAACCAGAGCCAAATGCATACCTTGGAGTACTTCTCGAAGAATTGGACAACGATGTTGTGGTGAATGAAGCTGTTGCGCGAAACGGCAGTCAGCGGGATTGCCCAGTCTAAAATGCAGGGTGGACTAGGGAATTGTGATGATGGGTTCGCAAGAAGTTGGTGCATCAAGTCAATTTCAATAGAAGCTATGAAATAAGCTTCAATAACATCCGACGACGATGCAAATCATACAAAAAAACAAGATGCATCGGTTGAGGGACGAATTGACTTGGATAAGGCAACGAGATGCGCGCAATGCAAGGAAGTGGTTGAGGTGACTTGAGGTTTGCAGTGAAGTGCCATATAAACGGAGGTACTCACGATTTGTATGGGTAAGTATTGAGGTTGAGTGTAGGCGGCGTTTGTATGGGAGACGATTTGGGTGGGAGATTTGTATGTGGGAGAAGAGAGGGAAATTTGTATGGGGGGAGCGTTGGCCTACTGCCTTTTTACTGCGCCTGGGTGATTGTGTGCAAAGCCAGACTTGAGACTGCCCCAATTTCTAAGGGAGGGTGCAAAGAGGGAGGGGGGTCTGCACCAAAAAGCGGGCAGGCGACAAGACAGACCGTAAGGTAGGCACAGTGACTGGAGTGATTTTAGCTGGCGGGCTAGGTACTTGAGCAGGTGGTAGGGGAAGCAGGGAATTGGAGGTAACCAAACCGAAGCGAGTAGCCACTGGTTGTCACTCAGGCCGGTCAGGTTAGAGAATTCTGTGTGCAGGCCTTCTGCTTAAGTTAAAACTTTGTACCTCCCTTACCCAATTTGGGTAGGAAGGTACTTCTTGTACCCTGTGTATTAGTCGGTTTGGACGTTGCAATAAGCACGATACAAGGAAGGAGGTCCTCTATGCTACGGTGCTGATCGTACTGTAAGAACAACTTGTACCTCCGACTATATATATACATATATGTAGGTACATGCCCAAGTAAACATTACCTTCCATAGTATCCTAGGTACCTAGGTAGGTATTAATGTTTAAAACGGTCAGCATTATCATGGGAAGGAAAGGTCCATATCCCATTTGCCATGTTGCTTTGTTATATCACTTACCCTTCATCAATCTATTTTCATTCATTTACTCTTTCATCATTTCGTAGCGGCAACCAGCACAAACGGTCCTACATACCTAAGGTTAGGTACCTATTATGATTTTCTTAAGCACGTACAAAGTACACGGCTTTCATATGAGCCCTCTTTTTTTTTTTTTTTTTTTTTTTCCCTCTGTTCTTACGTACCTAATAAAAAGTGGTTGATACCTACCTACATGTAATATCTTTCTCTACATAACGCCTACATACCTCCCGTTGTCCTTCTTGTAAAGCTCCCCCCTCCGTCTACCCATAAAAGCAACACGGGAAATGGCTGTAGTTTCTCCGAAGGATATGCACCGGAATGGCGTTGGGTAGAAGAAAACAGCTAGACACTAAACGAAAAAGGGAAAAACTCAGTGTACTGCATCACCAGCCCCTAGCAGGTCTTAGCCTGATGTCTGATACTGTGTACCTCGCGATAAAGTGGCATCACTGATTCCCATTTCCTCCTTTTTTTATTTTCAATGCTTCCAGAATCAATGTCTAATCACTTACCTAACAGTCCTCCATTCCTAAAACGATCATAAACATAAGACCCCATTTCCGCTATGATGCTTCAATCATTCGTCACTGAAACTAACCCGTTACCTTTTTATTTTTTTATTTATTTTTTTATACATATGTACATGCATCCTACTTCCTTCAACCTTTAGGTACCTAGATATGTACAGTTTCGCTACCTACTTCTCATACGAGGAAAACGATGCATACCAAACCAAGGTTAGGTACGTATAACGGATTAATGCGTTTGATATGTAGCTACATGTACTCAAAGTTCAAGCGCATAAAAAAGAGAATATTTATAAAAAAAAAAAAAAAAAAAAAAACGCTTCAAGGAGAGAGGTTTAGAAGTACAGCATTGAGCCCAAAGCGCGTACGTACATGTCGCTCGGGTGCATTGCAATGATTTCGAACCCTTATGTGTGCTAGGTTAGGTATGTATACGTATGGCTGGCAAAGATGTACCTTACACTTCCTTGTTAGCGTGAGGGTACATCACCCATGCTATTCCCTTTTACATATCAGGCCTGGGCTCCCTGGTGATGGAATGGTCTTTTTTTTTATGCCTTTTCTGCTTGGTCTGGTTCTTTTCCCAGCTGATTACCACCACGCGAATTTTCTGTCTGGTTCTGGGAGTCTGACGCTCCCCCTCTTTGCCTCTGAACCGAATTCTCTGCTTCTCTCCCCTTTCTTACGCATCCCACCCCCAAACCGAAATTGGCCCCTCATAATTTTATCAACCACTCAACACAACTTGACCAACATTATCTACCTACATGGATGCTTTGGTTATCCTAGCTGGGTCAATAATAGTACAGTTTTTTACTTTCTGGTTCCGTCTTCTACATAAATAGTATTTGGTTTGCCTCGTTAATCATACTGCTTCCCCGTTTCGTTCCCAAAGTGCTAAGAAAATCTAGATTTCCAAAGCCCACATCCCGTTGCTTTGTACTCTTAACAATATCATATAGCCCGATAGTTATTGGATATTATTTATGGCCATCTCTGGACTACTGGAGAGATGGATCGTGTAAACCACCCATACACGCACCATATTCCTACTAGAGGATATTGCCTAGGGGCTGTTCCAAACCAATGCGTTCACATAGGCAAATATCAGCGCAGTTATTTTATCAACCAATAATCTTCAAGAGCTTGCATCGCGGTTATCCTAGTTGTTGTACTGGCGTAACTCTATCCCGCAGAGTCCCGCAAGCCAGCCTGCTTGAAGCTCGCCCATCCTTCGAGGAATAAGCCCCCCTATATTGTAGCAATATGAGCAATGCAAGCTTGTCGCACCAATTTGGAGTTGTACTACTATGTTTATCGAGTCGCATTACGGACAGGCATTTGCAGTACCTGCCTTGCTATAAACTTGTTACTGCTTACAAGTGGACAAGTTATTCTTTAGAGATGACCAAGGGTGCAGTGCGAATCTTGAAGTAAAAGCCCCTAGACCTCGACGGATTTATTAATCGGATCTTTGCATGGTACTTCACTTAAGCAACATCACTTATGGTATTTTCATGTATACACATTACGTCCACACACGTAGTATGTAGGTAGTCTTCGCTGATGAGGGGATGAGGCCCATACAACAGATAGACTCTATCATATCCTAGACGCCAGAATCACTATGTCCTAGGAACCTAAAAATACGGTAATATGTCGATCTCTTAATTACCTATCCTACCTGAATGGCGACAAGCTACGAATATTGTCTTTCATTCCTGAATCTGAGGCATCGAGTGTCTTGCTCAGCCAACGCCATCAGGAACCATCCAGGTACCACATGTTGAAAAGGATACATCCCATTGCACAGACCTACGGGTCACACTAAGAGATGTTTTGGGAATAGATCCATTTGCATCATAGACTTGTGTTCGCCTTCTTCGTTTTCCACATTGTTCGGCCGTGGTTTTGTTAGCGTCACGATGACGACCTTGTGCTTATATTTTCCTGTCAAATTCCCCACCCATCGATAACGCCACGGCAAAAGAGAAGTTGATTTCACGGGAGGCAAAATACAGTAATCGACTCTGCACTAACCTTCGTTGAAGCAGTTTCGGCGTAGAGCCAAGGTCATGCTACGCGTCATTTCATTCACTTCGAGCCCGATATAGTGGCCCATTTTCCAATTTAAAGCACAAATTGTCTCATTGAATCTTATTGACCAACATTTCCTAGTTTTCTATAGACATGGCTTACACAGCTACGGCAAACATTCATGCAATGATAGCTGACCCAGCTGCTGGGGGAGAATGGCCATCATACCGATCAATGCATGAATGAAGTCCTAGGACCCCTTCCATGAGCTAACCATTTGATACATCAGATCGGAATCCCAAAATACAGTAACGCTAAAGTCAAACCCCAGATTTGATAAAGTCAAACCCCATCCACTTTTCTGTATCGATAACACTTGGACAGCCATACATATTAATTTCTATGGATATTCGTCCACCCCTTAACAAGAAAAAAATTCCAGCCGGTCGCATCTTACAAATAATCATCCGAATTTTTTTTTCAAAAGAACCCAATATCAAATATTCTATATATCATTAGATGATATTCAATTGATTGATTGATTGATTGATTGATTGATTGATTGATTTTATTTTATTATTTTTTTTAAAAATTTTTTTTTTTTTCGAATTGACGTTTGTCGGAATAGCTTCATTTTTGAACGGTTACGCGTAATTGATTTGATTGGTTAGATTCGCTTAGCCACTGATTCTAAGGCTTTATAAGGGCCTGTTCNNNNTAAAATATACGCTATAACCACGGTTGAAACCCTTAAAGGCCCTGTAAATTATAGGTCTTGCAAACACCAGCCTTGGGTAAGAATGGAAAATTGAGGCAGCCGACTAAAACTCTGTATATATGAGGAAGTGGACGAATGTCCATAGAAATTGCTATGAGTGGCTGTCTATGGGGTTGTTGATACAGAAAAGTGGATGGGGTTTGACTTTATCAAATCTGGGGTTTGACTTTAACGTTACTGCCCAAAATAGATTCATTCCCACGTGATTTATGCCAGCTTCGGCCAAGACCCTGATTACGCTAAGCCCTATCTATCAGGAACGAAATGCACCTGGTCCTGCTGGTACGTAAGAAATCTACCATGGCTGGCATGGGTCTAGATAAGGACTGATGATAGGGTAATCTATATTTTGAGGTGGCATTGTGGTCGGCTCGTAGGCTCAGACCAGACGTGTCTTTTTAAGACCTTTTTTTTCACGTGAAGGGAAAATCACAAGGAGCGTGTCGTTAGCGAGATTAATTACTCAGATGGGGTATCGCGGAACGCGTCCTTATCAAAACATAGATAGAATCTTGAACCTACACGTCGTCCTCGTTTTCAGGATCGAGCACAATATCCCTCAGCTCGGCATCTCTGGACCAGTCCACTCCACTACCGGCAACAACCGCGCTCGCAGTACCCTTCAGGACGCGCCATCTCTGTCTGCTTAGCTTCACCTGGCTCTCTAGGCTCGATATTTCGGCTGCCCGCTCCGGGTCCATGTTGACCGCCTCTGCCTTATTCCGATTCGTCTCCTCGGCAAGTTCGAGCAGTGTGGATGCTAGCTCCACGTTTTCACGACCAAGGCTCAGACTTTTACTCTCCACCTCCGTGATCTCGTCTAGCAGCGTGCGTAATTCCGAGGACTGCTGTGCTAATACTGAGGATGACTGGTCGCGCTTTTCTAGCATAGGTAGTAAGTCCCTATAGGATTACGGACCAACGTTAGAAGATTGTGATGAGGGGAGTGGATAATTGTGAGTCTGTCCTAACCTTTCTATGGGAGATGCCTTCGTGCCATTGTGCACAGCTTGTAATATTGGATTGGCGGCTATAACGCTGTCTACTACTTGATTCCGGAGGACATATTTAGATCTGGAGTCTAGAAGGGCTTTTTGCGCTGCTTCTATACTGCCATCTCCAGCCGGTGGATTTTTACCTAATAGTGAGTTAGACTCAATATATGAACAATAGCTTAAAAGTAAAAAGAGACCTACGGGGGTCGTAATTTTTCCGAGCAGTGAGTAAGGCAATATCTAATTGAAGCCGCTGAAGGCGATCGTGTAAACTCAAGATGTGTTTCTCATCATTGGATAGAATGAGTGGTGTTGGGTCGTCAGTTGGTTCATCTGCCATTGCTTTTGCAAATGAGTATAGTTATACGATGTAAAGACTATTTACTGAAAAACAAGCACGTGAGACAATTCTTTTGTCTAAACGTGACTTCCCCTCGTTGTCGCTTATTGTACAAGACTTCAATGAAGCTATCTCTGTATGAAGGACTCCTTTAGACAGCCTCGTTGTGTTTATAGATGTGGCTGGGGTTCAGCGTCGAATGTGGCTTGATTGCCTGCAATATGTACATGTATCTTGGATTGCCCTTAGCTATCGCATTACATATCACGGCCAAATACCAAACAAGATTGCTGAAACTGTATCACAACATTTTAGTACAAACTAAAATTAATTCTATATATTGCAGGTAGACAAGACTTGATCTAGTACATGTAGTTTTGATTCCGAGTTAGAAGAATCAATTCCATTAGGTACGTAGGAGCTAGATGCATTTCATTGTAAACGAGTACAAAAGGGGGTCTTACGCGAACATTGTAAACATTCGTGTAGTACTTTTATTACCTTTATCTGGACACATGTGATTCGTGTATCGGATCTAAACCTTTGAAGATCATTCTCTTTTCTCTTAGGTAAGCAAAAGAGCAACGGGGGGAAAGTCTAGTGTTTTCCGTCTTCTACTTTGGGAAGCCGTGGTCTAGGTTTAGTCCATCTCCAGCGAAATTTTGTGGGTCGTATGTGTGACGAATTACAGAGAAATCGGGAAGGAAAGCCTTATGTACGAGCGGCGCCTGACTGCCTGCCAGCTGACGTTGAAGCTCCGATACAGAAGATAAAGCTTCACTTTTTCCCATCTTCATTATTTTATTCCTTTCGGTAGCTTGTCAACGCCCCGAGTTTCTCCCCCATGTTACGGCACTGCGCACCTGGAACATAATATCCACCGTCGCATCAATATACTTCATTCTTTCAGGGGATGGACTGTATAAATCATGGCGACGCAGACGCAGGTGTTGATCGCCCACACGGGTCAGCGCCTGCAGGTCGATACCGCTCAGTTCTCATCGTAGGTTTTCCATCTATTTTCATTACTCTAAGTATGCGGCCTGCCGCTTTGTTTCGGCGTGTATTCTTGTACTAACGGTAATAATCTCTCTAGCCTAGATGATTTCAAGGCGTGGGTTGCTCGGCAAAGCTCGATACCGATCCAGAATATTGTTGCCCTTACATCCCAAGGGAAGACAGTCAAAATCCAGAATATACAATCCGAGGTTTGTCCGCCATAGCGCTCTTACACCACTACCTTATATAATATTTGGTTATACTGACAAGTCTATTAGAAAGAGGTATACGTTTATGATATTCGAATAACACAGGCTGCTTCGTCTGGCGCCGCCAGCGCTCTTATCTCCGAATCACCCGTACCTAAACGATATACCGTATCTGCTCCCCCGAACTCGATCGAGAATACGCACTCGCTACAATCATGGCAAGATCTATTCAAGAGACGTCGCGATTGGACCTTAAAGGTCGTGGAGGATTGCACCATTATGGCTGACGCAACTCAGGCACGGTATGATGAGATAGATGTCATACTAAAATGTCTCGATGCCGCTGTAGCAAATCTCGATAATAGTGTCAAGTTGATAGACCCAAAGCACTCGGAACTCAAGAAATGGGCAACACCCATCCAAGACGAATATGCCAACCTGGTTTCTAATTGGGAGCAATACCTCGAGTTAGCTCGAAGCATTGCTATTTCCCCAGCCATGGTGCATTTTATGACAGGCCAAGATATCCGGAAGCCTCGCCAGGCAACTCTGGAAGATCTCATTGACCCCGAGCCAACGCGCAAAGCTGGAAAACTCGCTGCTACGTCCCTCCGAAAGTTCAATAACAAGATATCTGAGTTAGATAAAACGGTTGAGATGATGTTCGGAGGCTGCGAAGAGTTGATACAGGAGTTTAATAAATTGCTAGATCGCTCGGTGATGGGGCATAAGCGCGATAGTATCCAACTATTAGAAGATATCGAAGCTGTCGCAAGAAAGGTCGACACGGATTACCAGACCACTTTATCGTATACTAATCAAACCAAGGATATACCGCAAGCCTCAAAAACAGCCGTCAATCATACGAAACAACTCTTGCCTAGTATCCAAAATCGAGCCTCTGAGATGGACGACATGCTTCGTTATGCCACCCAAGCACGAAACGGGATTGCTGCTGATTCTCTCACCTTCATGCGTAGAATTGCCGAAATAACCAGCATACATCACAGCGTCAAGACCCAGATGCACGCAATAAACCAAGGGGAGGAAGAGATGACCACCTTCGACTATCTACGGCTCATCCAGCAACTCCCGTATATGTATGCCTCTTTTGTTACTGAAGCCATACGACGTAGAGAATGGTCGGAGAAGGTGAAAACTGACTCTTCAACATTACTAAATGAGATGGCTGTATTTCAAGAAGAGGAATTGAAAAGACGCCGTAAATGGCATAAAATGGTCGGTAGTACCTACGGCCCGGAGAAGACTGAGAGTAGTGTACTTGGTATCGAAGTAAATCTTCGTGGTGATGATGAATCTTGGCCACAGATGACGAAGCAAGAACTTGATGATTTCTTAACAGTATTAAGGCGGCATAATGCGGATGCAGGGGTTGTAAGCGATATCACCAAGCTGATAAACGACCTTAACAATCCAACAAAGCAGCAGTCAAAACGGCTGAAAGCTTTCAAGAATGGTAGTGTGCATGAAGCAGCGCTTGGGAGAAGCGGTCTGCTCATTCGCGGAGATGATGATCTTCTTAGAAGCTTACAGGGAGATAAGTCCAAGCTAGAGAATAAGTTGAAGACCGCTGAGAGCAGAGTCCGCCGGCTAGAAGATCTCTTACATCGTCAGACCCAGGTATCAAGACCATCACCCTTGGGTAATCTCTTTCAACCTCAGCAAAACGATTCAACCGGTTCCGTCAAATCACCTCGCATCCTAGACGATCGGCGACGATCGATAACATCGGAGGGCACCGAGGCTCTATACCATCGTATTGCGCAACTAGAAGGAGATTTGAACGCCCAGAGGGAACGGTCGGCGATTTTAGAGAAGGAAGCAAATGCTCACGCTGAGTTGAAGGGCCAAATGGATGAGGTTAATTCCACGAAGCAGGATCTTTTAGGAAATATGGAAGCCCTAAAGAGAGAATTCATGGAAGAGCGTAAATCCTTAGAGGATGAAATCAAAGCGCTAAAGGCTCGTCTCGAAGAGACTGAAGATGAAATCGAACATTTTGGCGAATCCAGAGAAAACGAGAAGCTGACGTAC
Source organism: Daldinia sp. EC12 (assembly GCA_002120325.1). Classification (NCBI taxonomy): domain Eukaryota; kingdom Fungi; phylum Ascomycota; class Sordariomycetes; order Xylariales; family Hypoxylaceae; genus Daldinia; species Daldinia sp. EC12. The sequence goes on along the minus strand of KZ112937.1, from coordinate 614,093 downwards.
GATGAGAAGCTTCGGTCTCTTACAGAAGAAGTTGAACGTCTTACCAAGGAGAAGAGGGAGGATGCTCTAAGGACACAAGGACAAGTCGAATTTTTACGCAACGAAGCTCGAGTTCAGAGAGAACGCAATGTGTCTCTTGAGAGGGAGTTGAAGGAATCGCGTGAAAAGGTCAAGGAGCTAAACAAGCGAGCTGAGACTTTCTTCGATAGCATGGAGACGCATGCTCGCTCGCTTAGGGAGCTTCACGGCCAGTTATCTCCGACGGACGAACCTCCCCAAGACTTTGCGGATCTTACAGACTCAGTTGCAACCAAATCCAACGACGTTTTAGCCAAATTGAAATCCCTTGAACAAGACATATCTCTTACGAAGGCTGACCTGGAGCGCGCTCAGGCCACTGTCAAAGACGTAAAGTCCGAATTACATGCTACGAAAGAGAAGCTTTCTAATGAGAAGATGGGTTCGGTACACTTGCGAGAGACGCTAGATAAGGAGAGGACTAGATGTGCCACGCTTGAGATGGAAGTGAACGATGGGCGAGAACAACTCAACCAGCTCCGAATGAAGATGACCGAGGGCGAAACGGGATCAGAAACCTTGAGGAAAAAACTAGCAGATGAAGAGAAGAGAGTTGCGGAGCTAACCGAACAAGTGGCATCAAAACAATCTCAATTAGGTAGCCTTGAAGAGGAAGTCCGAATGTTCCAGGAAAAGCTACAGGCGTCCGATGCTACCTTAGAGGCTCTTAATAGTCGATCTGAGGTACGCAATGCTCGCACTAAAGACCTTACTCAGCGGCTATATACGCAGAATGAGAGACTCTGTAGACTTCTCGAGCGCCTCGGGTTCTCGGTAACACGCAAGGATGGATCAATGGTCATCCAAAAGATTCCGCGGTCTGAACGGACGTCCCAAAACCCTAACGATTCATCTGATCCCGGGTCTTCTATACGTCGATCTGTCTCATTGACAAGCAACCCCCTCGCTGATAGCGCCGACCTCAGATTACTATATTGGATGAACGCAGAGGACTCGAATGCGGAGGATGAGCAATACCAGGCTTTCATGGCCGGTCCGGGCAACTTTGATATTGATGCCTTCTCTGAAGCCATGTATCGTCGTGTTAAAGAGGTGGAGCATACTGCTCGAAAGATGACGCGAGATGCCCGGAATTATAGAGAGCGGGCTCACGATGCTGCTAAGGAGGCTCGTGACAAGATTGCTTTCAGACACTTTAAGGAAGGCGACCTAGCCTTATTTCTTCCCACCCGTAATCAGACGACGGGTGCCTGGGCTGCCTTTAATGTTGGATGCCCTCACTTTTTCTTACGGGAGCAGGAAGGCCACCGCTTACGTAGCCGCGAATGGCTTGTAGCCCGTATAACGCGTATTCAAGAGCGGGTGGTTGACCTATCCAAGAACCTACAGTCTACCGCCGCTCTTCCGTCGGAGGGTGAAACTGATTCTGTGAATACTGGCGATGAAAATGACAATCCGTTTGATTTGTCCGATGGCCTACGCTGGTGGCTTATCGATGCTCATGAAGATAAGCCAGGCGCTCCGTCTACACCGGGACTTGGAAAGTCCACTGTCGCTGCAAATACCGTTGCAGCCGTCGCTGATATACATGCACATGGACGTTCAAGCAAGGGCAAATCCAAATTGGGTCCTAACGGCGGAATTGAGGGTGTGAGCAGAACCCTTAGCAAGAGTCTCGAGAGCAGGCGTAGCAGTTCAGGCTCTAAGAAAGCCCAACCCCTTGCTGGGGTCGCCGCCGCAAAAGGCAGCGCGCTAGCGAGCGAGACAAACAGTATCACGAGTCCAACCGTTGGGCAAGGGAGCGCAGGACCAAGCGGGACACAGCAAGAATCAGCAGGGGACAAGCAAACCACCGCTGATAAAGGCGAGGAAGGCGAGGTGCGACACAACAGTTAAAACCACCCTCGATCCTGAAGACATGGTCGCTGATGGGATCTAGCGCCGCCGAATAGACAACCCCAATACGCAGCAGTCTCAGCAGCAGAGGCCTCAGGGTCAGCTGAGAATACAATCACAGCAGCAGCAGCAGCAGCGACCGCAGCATTCCCAACTCCGTAGGGAAGTAAGCGCTTCATCTGTTGAAAGTCCAAGCCCCATTAGAAGGAGTATTGTATGGGATTCGCTGTGGAACCTAGACGTCAGTTATCCCGGCAGATGACCAGGTTTGGTCGAACTCTTGTCCATAACTTACATAGCATCACCTCTATCCTTTTCATACTTACCTAAAGCAAGCGTGAATGGTTTGCAGGTATTGGTTGGAAGGAAGGTCAGCATTGTTATACGGAACGAATGGCATAAGAGGCTAATATTCCCCTGTCGTATTTTTTATTGGGCACAGCGCTGGCGTAAAGGGATGTGCTGTTTCTTGTTTTGCTTTTGGACCCTTGATAGACGTCTGGACTAATTAGTCCAATTGGTTATTACACTGTGGTTTTGATGGAATGGGAGTAAGTTGTCGTTTAAGGAAGATCGAAGGAATGGAAAATAATACCCAAATCCATGGCTTACTAAATCACCTATCGCCTACTACCCCAATCTACATCCTCCCCGTCACTTTCCTTGTAGCAATCCCTAAACCTTAGAGAAATACGTCTGTCGATTTAAAGAGCTAGCTGAACTTTATGTGATTGAGATGGGAAAGATTGAATGCTTAACGGGATTGAAGATGGGCACCGCATATATTGATACACGAATTTAAACCTATTGACATATATATACACATGTCTAGTCTTAACTCAGCCACCCCAGCTGATTGGTATATCATACACGTGCTATGTTTAATTTTTGCTTAGCAAGTACCTTTACGGAAGTATGGTGCTATTTCTCTGCCAGGTAGCAGATGCTCCTTCGCATCTATGAATTTTCTATTTCCCTTCCCTCAGCCTAGACAAGCACTTCGAAGAGCCGGCCGTCCCATGGCAAATAGTACAATGGTGTGGTAAACCTGATAAGCCCCTCCCCATCCGCCCCGCCCCGACTTTACTCGTCCGGCACGACCTGAACCTGCCGCACGACGGGATCCAGACCTTTACCGGCGGAGATGACGACGTCGAAGGTGCCGAGGTGCTTGATGCGGTCCTCGCCCTCGAGGCCCCGGATCTCCACGCTCTCGGCCTCGAGCGCGACGCGGCCGCCCTGCGTCGGGTCCGCCTCGAGCAGGCGCTCGCGTATCACGGCTAGGATGTCATTGATAGACACGGAGCCGAATATAGGTACCGTCGTCGGCTCTTCTGCTTTGGGCGGGGCTGCTGGTGTCTCGCCGCGGGCGGCGGCTGCGGCTGCTGATGCGGCGGCGTTGGGGGCGAGGGATGGAGATCGGGGAACGGGCGCGGGAGCGGGAGCGGGTTTGTATTCGCTAGATGAGGGCGCGGAGACGTTGGGGATGGGTTTACGCGCGAAGGTGAGGATGGGAGGGAGGAGGGTTTCGAGGAGGGTGCGGGTTTCCCCGGGCTGGGGATTTTTATACAAGTTAGTGCAATTCGGCGGCTTGCAGGATTATTCCTGATAGAAGTCAAAGTAGGTATTTTTCTTTTGGCTGGAACCTACCGGCAGCGTGAGGGTATCCTTCTTGCTCTTCCTGGTCTCGGCGGGGCCCTCCTGGGCGAGCACGCCGTCGGGATCGATGACGAGCTTATTGCCGAACGAGCGGTCGCGCACGCCGATGGCGGCTTCGGTTAGGCCGAGCTCCTGGAAGCGCTGGCGCGTCATGTACTCGGCTTGCGCCTTGGGGAACCAGTAGTTGCGCATGCGGCCCGGTTTGACTCGGATGATGGCATCTATTATTATTTTTCCCCATCGTAAGTCTTATAATCCAATCCATATTCACACGAAATCAAAAAGAATCTAGTTATAACGAAAAGACATACGTTTCCGGCCGAACCCTTGGATATCCTGCAGCAGACGCACGGGGATACCCTGCAGATCTTCCTCCTCGGCTTTCGTCGACGATTTCGCACCTCGGGTCTGCAGAGCTAGGAACGAGGGGGGAGATGCTGCTGCTGCTGCCGAGGCGGGGGAGGAGGAGTGGGCGAGACGGCGCAGGCAGTCGAGGCACGTCGGCGGTCGGATAAGACGCGCGGGCGCCATTTTGGAGAGGGGAGGAGGAAAGGCTCCAGGCCAATTGGGTGGATCAGGGGCCTTGGTCGAGAGGGAGCGCTTCTCGTCGTCGTCGTCGTGTGCGAGCAGAGCTTCTTTTTTTTTTTTGGAAGCAGCTTTGGTTTCGAGTTTGAAATTTTGGAGGAACCCGAGTTCAAAGTGGTTCGGTACTTGCCGTCGGAGATTTTTGGACCAATCATTTCGTCCCGCTTAGCTTTTTTTTTAGTCTTGGCCGCTAAAAAGACTCAAGACTGAGAATATGTGATAAACCATTAAATACTCGAGATTCGAAGCAAACACAAACATACGGATCACATCGTGCAGTAATTTATATAGTAAATTAAGCAGTTTAATTTCTTTTATATTGTTAATCACTTTATTATAATCCATAGAGGACGAACAGGGAATATTTATAACTTGAGGACTTTCTCCAGCAAAGTGTTAAAAGCATGAGATATACCGACCGTCGCAAACCATAACTAAAGCATGGGCAAATAGTAATTGAAGCCATATTTTATATTATATGAACTGTCAAAGCCTCCATTAACTTCATCGTGTGTTGCCTCTTCCTTCCCACTCAACACGGAACCGAGTAGAACGTGTCAGGGATTGATTATTCCGCAATCGGAATACTAAGTATCCTTCTTTGTCTACAACGAATGTTTTATTACAATTAACATCTATTGTATTCCTTGATTTAATCGGTGTTGATATAACTGTAGTGTCCAATGATGAAATTATTAAATGCATAAGGTCGATAAAAAAAACTCAGCAATGAGTCGATCCAGCTCTTCACCGGCTGCCTACGGCAACAAATCCACCGCTGATATTGAGGCGGAGCTGAGGTCACATTTCGCTGTACAACATCATAAATTCGTGTTTGAAAGACTGCTTGGTCGCGGTGCCTTTGGTCTCGCTTTTAGTCTTATCGAAAAGCTCTCCCATAATAGAACTCGACGTCTTGTAGTAAAGCGATCTCTAAAGCCCCGGGGAGAAGATGACCTTAGAAACGAAATAGAATGGCTCAAAGTCAGTATAAGACGTATGACGAAAACCATAAGCTAATAATACGACTTTGTAGACCCTTCGCGGAGCCGAACATGTTGTGCGGTTACTAGCGTCCCACGACGAGCCTCACCCAACGACGTATTATAGGCGCGATCGAAAACGCTTATTACGAAGGCAGACTGCGTTGGATGAGTCTCTAGAAGGATTTACCGGGCCAATAGCGGTAATCGAATATTTAGAAAATGGAGATTTAGCGAGACTGTATAAAAGACTCGTTGGTCGCGACCAATTACTACCTAATCGAGTAATATGGTCATTTTTCCTCTGTTGTGAGTATTGTGCCCAGAGTGACTCTGAAATCTGGGAATAGTAATTTGATATACGGCAAACGCCATTTAGTAATAAGGGCTTGTGTTGGCCTTGCATACCCTCCGAATGGCAGCGAAGATGATCCAAACCAGTTGGAGACGATCCCCGGAGACGGTACACAACCGAGTAGGACCGAACACGCCGATTTAAGCGCAGCAAACAGTCCGTTATACTCTTTGTATTGATACTTCGATTTGCTGACAACATACAGTTATGATAGGTACAGCCGGTGGTGGATTCCAGGAGCACGATGTAATCCCACCGCTCAAATTCATCGACTTTGGAAGAACGAGAGAAGGATTCAAGGGCATACCGGATAACATCCGAGGAATACTTAGAGTAATGGCAATCCCATACGATATAAGGATTTCGATAAGCTAATACAGGTCTAGATTATGGTCAACTTAATCGCTAGGAAAGAAGTAAGAATCTCCGCATGGATTACCGAATATCAAGGGTTTGAAACGAGGGCGACAGAGTTCTTACACCACGGAAATGGAGCGAATTATCCAACTCTCGACGACGAAATTCGCGATTTCCTAGCTAGATGTTTAGCGTGGGAGGAAGCAGATAGGATGAGCCTGCAAGATATGTTGAGAATAGCCGAAAATGCGGTCCGGACTAAAACAGCTGCGACATATCCGGACGGCACGGGCGAGACTGATGAAGCAATTAGAGACTTGGTACAACAATTCATCTATAATGCAGATACATAGAAGTAGAGATTTAGATGTGAATATGAGCTAGAAGAATAAATTAACAGCTATCAAGCGTTAATACTATATTTTAGAACCCAGCTGGAAAGTGCTACTCCGGCCCCGGTCTCCCGCTCCATCCCTATCCGGTGAGCCGTACCCCATAATACCGGAACGGTGACGGCAGGAAAGAGTTGGTCTGCGGGAATGTATTGACGGGTCATTACTTTTGAACGCTATTCACAGGTGTTTCCTTTTATTTAATTGACGGCATTCTAGGGCATTGAACCCGGTTTCTATTATGTAGTTGTGACGTAAATCTCCAAATATCTCGTGGCTAGATTGCGACCGGCCATATATGGAGCCTCATCAGTAGATGACGTAGTACTACTGTCAGGCAACGAATAGTTCCGCCAAAAGGTAAATAAGTTGTCAAAAGAGTCCCATATGGTTCATTACTTTCACTCATCATCTAAACGGTACTTCCCAAACCACCAAACGCGTACTCGTCTTTATTGCACGACAGAAATATGGCTTCAGCAGAGAAAGATCAGAACAAAGCCGGCAAGAACTTTGACACGGGCAGTACGAACGCCTTGGCAAACGTTGATCTAGCCAGCGGGATATTTGAAGCTCCTAGCGCTGTCGTAAGTCGATGGTGCTTATGGTACTCGAAAGTATTTCAACTGACCCTGTCCAAGCAACCCGAGGCGCAAGTGACCAAGCCGGTGTCGCTCGGTGGCGGTCCACTAGATAAGCAGGCAAGCGTAAGTTTTCATCCCGTATTGCGTTAAAGTATAACGGATATGAGCCTCTCGCTGACTAGTAAATTCTAGGGAGGGAGTACAGCTGGCGGAGAACAGAAGTCTGCGGGAGGAACACAAGAAGTAGTTAACAGTGACGGTAGCATTAGTCGTAAACCGAAGGACACGGCAGGCGCTGGAGCCATGATACTATAGGTTTTGAAGTTATTCAGGTCTCTCGTTTAATAATGCTAAGGCGTTGGGGTGTCAATTAAGGCTACAAAGTATTAAGGCCATAGAACTGGAGAAGGGGTTTCCGCTCTGTATCATAGAATACCATTCTTTAACGGCAAAATAATGTAACTAATAATAAATTATAAACTCACATCTCGTCTTAGATTGTCCATTCTAAGACGAAGAAACTATTTTGAGGCAGCATTCTTCTAGAATATGCTACGATAATAGTAGGGGTTTAGGTAGATACCCATAGGAATCCGCGCATTGAAACTTATTCTATGCTCTTAAGCGCGGATCATGACCGATTAAGATATACCAAACCATTGACTATCCAAGGAGTAGGGCTAGAACACCCGGATGATATGTTATGGTTATAATCCGTGATCCTTCTCCCCGTTTTGCCTACTACATATCCTCAATGCTAATTGTATCTCCGCAATAAGTTGGCAACGTCATAATTCGGAATAGCTTGGCTGGAATTATCCTGAGACGCCTGGTAGTAATCCCCCCTCTCCTCGCCCATCACCGTAGGTCCGTAGCCTCGCGGGGGTTCTACTTTTTTGGTCCTGGATGTGCTGACTTGATGCACCATCACCGCTCCCCCCGTCCGTCGGCACTTCCACTTTGGATCGTGAATGGGCCTCACCAGAAACCTGGGCCAGCCGCACGCCCCTACCTTACCCCAGATCACCCCAGGTTTTTCTGTCGCGGCTAAGTATGAGCACCCCGGTTCGCAGGACACGGCCACGTTATTGCACTCGGCTAATTGCACCTAAATGAAGAAGGAATGCAGATCCCTACAATATTTGGACCAGTGACCCGTGTGAGCGCGCTAGTTTCTTCGATACATCGTCGATAGCACTTTGAAGCGGCGCTTCCGCGTGCGAGACTTCGGTATGCACGTCGACATTACCGTGGCGGTATGCTTATGGCCCCTAATATCCTATCTGCGATGTTCGGGGAACATGAAAGCCCTCTGCTGTTTTAAAGGCTTGGGCCCGCTCCTGAGGTTTGACGCGGCGTTTTCTCTGTACACCCAGTCACGCGAGACTCTTTCCAGTTGAGATGTATGGTAATCTATACCTAAGCGCTGCCGCGACAGCCGCCCTGCTTTGTAAGCATAGACCCAGAGAGCCATAGACGCGCGGATAGTGTCTAATTTCATTGTAGTTTTCCAGCCATGCTCTGCCCGAGCTAATGTAGCGCTGGCACCACCGATCTGCTCCAATGTCACAACTAGTCAGACCTGGGACTATATCATCGTAGGCTCAGGGGCTGGTGGCATCCCACTGGCCGATCGGTTATCAGAAGCTGGGCACACAGTCCTTCTTCTAGAAAAGGGTCCGCCTTCGACAGGAATATGGGGAGGCACTCTAAAGCCCAAATGGCTAGAAAATTCGACGCTGACTCGCTTCGACGTACCTGGGCTTGCCAACGAGATTTGGCATAACCCCACCGGTGTTGTATGCACGGATGTAGACCAGATGGCAGGTTGTGTGCTAGGCGGTGGCGTGGCCGTCAATTCTGGCTTATGGTGGAAACCACACCCGGCCGATTGGGATTACAGCTGGCCGGAAGGGTGGAAAAGCTCGGATCTAGTTGACGCGACGACGCGATTGTTTGAGCGGATCCCGGGGACGACACACCCTAGTACGGATGGCAAACTATATCTACAGCAGGGATTCGAGGTGTTAACATCCGGTCTCAATGCGAGCGGTTGGGAATTCCTTGTGCCTAACGAACACCCCGACCGCAAGAATCGAACTTTCGGTCACAGTACGCATATGTTCTCTAATGGTGAGCGTAGTGGGCCTCTTGCGACGTACCTGGTCGATGCGAGTGAGCGCAAGGAGTTTACGCTTTGGATGAATACGACCGCAAGAAGGGTTATTCGCGAGGGAGGCCATGCGACTGGCGTTGAGATCGAGTGCAGTAAAAATGCCGCCGGACACGCTGGTGTGGTCTCAGTTACCCCTGGAACAGGCCGTGTCATCTTGTCTGCAGGCGCATTTGGTTCTGCAAAACTCCTCTTCAGAAGTACGACTATCCCCGGCTCATTTATTAGAAGCCTAAGTTCTTGCAGGGTTGCTAATAAGTCATAATAGGCGGCATTGGACCGAAGGACCAATTGAATGTTGTGAAGAACTCGACGTCGGATGCGGAGACGATGATATCAGAGGAATCCTGGATCGAGTTGCCTGTGGGATATAATCTGATAGACCACGTTGGGGTGAGTACCGGGAAAATTTAGTATTATGCTATCAGACAACATCATCTGAACTTACGCTTTATTAGACCGACATCGAAATCGCTCACCCCGATGTTGTGTTCTACGATTTCTACGCGGCATACAGCAAGCCCATTTTAAACGACACGGAGATATACCTGCGTAAGACGTCCAAACCACCCTAACAAACTCAGTACTGACGTTCTCGTAGAAAACCGTACCGGTATTCTTGCTCAAGCAGCACCTAACCTAGGCCCTATTGTAAGTAACTCGTCGATTTATGAGGGGTAACGATATTGATATACATATAGTTCTGGGAAATCATTCCCGGTGAGGATGGGATAGACCGTCACTTACACTGGCAAGCGCGGGTTGAGGGTTCAAAGAACAGTAAGCTGTTTATTCCATGCCTGTGTTGCAATATTTTCGAATACCGATACTAACCGCGTGATAAAGCTTCAATGACGATCACTCAATACCTTGGAACCGGGTCAACGTCGAGAGGCCGCATGGTGATCACACCTCAGCTCAATACCCGCGTGTCGGTACCCCCTTATCTCCGAGACGCCAACGACAAGGCAGCTGTTATCGAAGGGCTTGAGAGGGTGCGCAAGTATTTTGCGCCCATATCGAACTTGACATGGGTTCGACCGGCTTCAAATCAAACATCAACACAGTTTGTCGACTCGGTGAGTTGGCCCCGCCTTTACCCCTTTACTATCCCTCTACTCTTACGCAAGAGAGAGCGATGTAGATAGAACAGGTAAATAGCTAATAGTATTTCGTAAATAGATACCTGCAACCCCGGCTGTGCGATGCTCGAACCACTGGGTTGGGACAGCCAAGATGGGACTTGACGACGGCCGAGTGGCTAATGGCACATCCGTCGTCGACACAAACACCAAGGTATACGGCATGGATAACCTTTTCGTTGTTGATGCGTCCATCTTCCCTGGGATGATGACGGGGAACCCCTCTGCTATGATTGTTGCTGCTGCCGAGCACGCGGCGAAGAAGATACTGGCGCTTTCCGCTCCAGAGCCAGAGAAGAAGGGGAAGGGAGGCATGGAAAACAAAATAATGTGATTCGTTTGAGTTCAGCTACCTCCTACGTTTCAGCAGAAATATGTATCATATTAGATCCAGAATTCCCAAACATAACGAGAAGTAGCTACCATGCATTTGACGAACAAACAGCTATCGCCGATCCAGGGATTAATCCACATCCTGCCCAGCATAGCATGATAATGCATCTGCTTCCTATCGTGCTTCCGACAATGGTCGCAAAAATGGTTCCAAGTAATAAAACAGGATTGAACACCCAAAAAAATGGAAGTAGAAAGTACACACTCATGGCTGTACTCAACAGCATAAACACCGTTAGGTAGAGTAATGCTATGCACCATTTCTTTTCTCTTTTAATCCACTGCAATGTACCGTGTCGGAGACTGTACCCGTGTCTTGTGAGTCGAGAGTCAAATGAGATTGAGCCTCCATTGAGCTGCTTTTTCACTTTATCCTTAAGCTGACTGTCGGTCAGAGAACGAGCATCGATACCGGCATCTTGAAATGCTTTGCTCATTTTTTCGCCCATGAACATGACTGCTCTCCAACCTTTATATGTCTCTAACTCTCCTTGTAGAGGTAGTTGAAACCGAGCCTTAAGCCACAGAATGTAGGTTCCAATTGTACCGAGGGACAAAAGGGTTAGCGCGGTGAACAATTGTATACACGAAAACCCCCATGTAAATCGCTGGAAATGAGGCGGTTCAGTAAGCAATAGATTAATAGTATAGGAAGAGTTGAGACTTACATCCTCGACCGGCTGACACTTGCCATCTTTCGTAATGTTGCTGAGACTATATATATACTCAGAATACACAAATGATGTATTCGGTTGGTATATAAAGTCATAATAGGCATTGTCGCCAGGTACAGAGCAGACCGTTATATTCAGTGTTGGACTTTCAATTGTCTTATCCATCCAAATAGATGATGTGTTTTTTGAAACGTTGAATCCATGCAAAGCCGTGTCTATATTATAGTACATTAGCTAAAGCTTCGTATTGGTAGAGTCTAGGCATGTATACAAACATTTATATATAGCGGACCGTACTTCAGCAGTAGTGTTTAGCAAAGGATCCATGTGGTTGCAATCCTGGATAAATCCGCCAGTATAGTTAGCCGCTTTCCCTAGCTATTTTATTAGCCGTAACCATGGGAGTACTTTAGGTGCTTTGAATCCTCACCCCATTCAGAACCGTTGGCAAGAAAAGGTATATAAGTATTGTCTAGACCAACTCTCCCTCCATTGTCGATAACGTATGCCAATGGCTTGAAATATGAAAGCAAAATATAATTTTTGTCAGTATCTGGAACAAACGCTTGGCTGGTAGTTGTGTATCCGGTCATTGCACTGGCAACTGTTGGCCATGCTATGATGAATAACATTGTTAGGACCATGAAAACCATGGCCAGCTTAGATTTAAGACCGCGATTGAAAATAAAAGCTCGGATCATTCCCAGTGTTAAAAGAAAGGATGGTTCATCTTGTAGGAATATGAAGGAGAAAACTGTGAAAGTGACCGGTGCAAACTCCATCGAGGTCGTTACGTAGTCGGCAAATACGTTCCAAGACAAGAATGCCATAAGTGCTTGGCCTCCGCGACCAACTACCTGGTTAATTTGATTAGCTTATAGGTACTTGTTTCTTCAAGTGTTATGATTCTTACTATGTCCCATGATATGTCGATAATTTTCGCTTCCGCGAAAGTGAAATTTCCGAACCCTATTCCTATATTGAAGAAATGCGATATCCCCCATAGGCTATAGTCGTTCTGGTTCACCACAAATGTGCCATCGACCATACATATTGACCTACCATCCCAAAGAGGGGCTGAATTATACACAGCAATGAATAAGAATAAGCCGACCATTGCCATGGTCCATAGAGTAAACAACGACCAGAGTCCTGCTCGTGCCCATCGGATAGATCGTATATCTGATAGTGCTTCTCGATAAGCGTTAGACCATTGGGCTAGGTCTGTTTTATTAGTTTCCCTGGAACTTGACTTGTTCTTATTTAGTGTTTTTAGAAAGGCATAATCTGCCAGAGGGGACGATGAGGCTACCATCGAAGCTATTGAGATAAGGTGAAAGCTAATGTGAGCAATATGTCGTCGTATATCGGGAAAGAAGCGGCTAGGTACATAAGAGCCGGGGCGGAATTTATGAGCGAATAGATATATTTAAAAGTAGTTAAGTCTGACTTGCGAAGTCGTACAAACGCAACACTCTATGGTCGTAGGGGATAAGGATTGGCCATAGAATTAAATAGTGGTGCGACATTAACTGTAAGCCATATTAAACCGCTTGAGTAAGACAGTAAATAACACAAAATGATGCAGGGCTGAGCCACAGTCATGAGCAAGACACCAGTTAAGAGACTCGGCGCAATCATAAATGTTGAGGGGTCTTTCAAGTTTAATAGCATTGTTGAGACCTGAGGCTATGTTTTCACATACCAGCGGAAACCTAAATGGGTAATATTTTTCTATACACTGACAGTAATCATACGATGATTCCACCGAAGTATTAATGTCTCTTAATGAAGTTTTCTAGTAGTATGCTGTTCCAAATAGCTTCTAGTATAGTCTAACATACCTTAGGTAGTTGTTGCACTGTGAGCTATTGGACCTTTTGGCCCATGACTTGAAATCCAATTATAGTATTTCCGGTAGTTGCTTTTTATAGTATAACTACCTCAGTAAAGGGATAAAACTTGAATCCTCGGTACCTATATTTATGGCACGACTATCGGGATTCTTAACATAGGACGTCGTTACACATTGCAGGCCGCATCAGGTATAACCTATTGTCTCAATGTGGGGGCAGCTTAAAGTCACTCCGCAGCACTATTGACCAGATTTGGCGGAGGGGGAACGTTTGGATTGGCTGCGGGGATAAGAGCCAAGAAAAGCCAAGCAGAAACAATTAGGTCGTGCTGATCGGATACCCGAGAGTTTCGGGATGGTTGTAGGCGGGAGGAGATGCGGGGGTGACGTTTGTGACGATAACTAGCGTAACGATGGACACTTAATATGTTGGAGACGTAGGACAAGCGACTTGTCCTCGTTATTGCCACTAAGCGAACGAGTGATATTATCTTCTCATCTATAGTGAAAACCAAATACCAATCGACAACCTTTTAGGTCTTTCATACTACCTTGGAATCATGGCCGAAGTCAAGTCAGCTATTAACGTAAGCCCCCACGTCAAATTCATGAAAGCCACCTACCTCTTACCCCTGAAACACACATGGCTGATAGAGACACACAGCTGAACCTTAAGCATCCGGAGGTCTTCCGGGACAAAGCCTACGTTAATGGACAATGGATCGAGGCAAAATCCGGGAAGAGATTTGATATCGTAGGTAAGTGAATGGTTACTCAACTTCAGTGCCGACCACTTGCTTATACCACAAACGGGCAGACCCAGGGTGTAACCAGAAGTTCGCCTCATGCCCGGACATGGCAGCTGAGGATGTCGATGAGGCGGTGCAAGCAGCCCAGGCGGCATTCCAAGTCTACCGTACCTTTACACCTCGAGCTCGCGCCGATCTGCTGGCAAAGTTCGATGCCCTGATAAGGGAGCATAAAGATGACCTCGCCACCATCTTGGTTTATGAGACAGGTAAACCATTGGTGGAAGCGTATGGCGAAATCGAGTACGCGGCTTCGTTTACGCGCTGGTTCACCGGCGAGGCGGAACGGATTCAGGGCACTACGTTTCCTGCCGCCATTCCCGGCAGACGGATTTTCACCATCAAGCAACCTATTGGCGTTACCGCTGCATTGGTACCTTGGAACTTCCCCATTGCGTAAGTAGACTGCTACTTCATTGAGAAACGATGGCCAATCCTAACTATTCCCTTAGAATGGTTCTGAGAAAAGCGAGCGCCGCTTTAGCAGCGGGATGTACTATGGTCGCCAAACCATCGCCTGAGACACCCCTATCGGCACTGACATTAGCATATCTGGCTGAAAAGGCTGGATATCCCAAGGGCGTATTTAACGTCATGCCTACTACATTGGTCAACACCCCGGCCCTCAGTGAAGCTCTTTGCAAACACCCTCTCGTGAAGAAAGTATCTTTTACTGGCTCGGTAAGCCGCCCGATCTCAAACCATCCCACTCCACCCCAACTCCTATCCCCCAATTAAGCACTGAATAGCTTGACCGGCTAACATAAGCACCTCCATCGTAGACAAGAGTAGGAAAGATCCTCTCTGCCCATTGCGCAGATAGCCTCAAGAAGCTCACCCTCGAGCTAGGAGGCAACTGCCCGTTCCTCGTCTTCGACGATGCGAATCTAGAACAGGCTTGCGACGGTAACCCTTCCTCCCACACCGTACCCCTGCCGCCCTTTTTTTCGAACTATACATAGAAAAAAAAAAAAAAAAAACAGACGACCTAATCAGTAAACCTCCTCAGCACTAATCCCCCTGAAATTCCGCCACGCCGGCCAAGCCTGCATCACCGCGAACCGCGTGTACGTGCAGCGCGGTATATACGACCGCTTCGCGACGCTCCTCGCGGACAAGACGCGGCAGCAGATCCGCGTCGGCCACGGCCTCGACAAGCGCACCACGATGGGACCGCTCACGGTGCCCACGGGCGTCGACAAAGTCGCCGGACAAGTCGAGGACGCGAAGAAACACGGCGGCACGGTCCTCACGGGCGGGAACCGCATCACCTCTACCGAGGGGTACTTCTTCGAACCGACCATCATCACGAACGCCTCCAAGGATATGAAGGTCGCTTCCGAGGAGACGTTCGGTCCGCTGCTCGCGCTGTTCCCGTTCGATACCGAGGAGGAAGCTGTCAAGGCGGCTAATGACACGAGCGTAAGTATTAATTAATTAAATCTGGGAAGGGATATATGGTCGCGTATTATTATGGCGCTGATTAATTACTTCGGCATCTAGATGGGCCTAGCGTCGTACTGCTTCACCAAGAACATCGATCGGATATGGCGTCTATTCGAGAACCTCGAAGCCGGTATGATTGGACTAAACAGCGGTAAGACTCATCCCTTACCCAAGGCACTTTTGCAAGTTCGCAGAACAGCCGGCTGATACAGATAACATCGTTAGGAAACTCGTCAGCAGCGGAGTCACCGTTCGGCGGTATCAAAGACTCGGGATTCGGCAAGGAGTCCGGCAAGGACGTTGCCATAAACGAATATCTCATTACGAAGACGGGGACATTGACTATCGAAGGGCAATACTAAACGCACGAGGCTTTTAACACCAATGTATTCGTAATAAGTGCTCGGTACACGTAACTGGACAACGGTGATAAGGAAAAAAAAAATCACATACGCAACATGATTTAGGATGCTCGTCGGTTCAAGAATATTTTTTTTTCCGCTGGGTTTTTCCAATACGGTATGCACAAAAGTCTATATACCGCTAGCACGAACATCCCCCTATATGTTCGTTTTGCTTAACGCGAAATGCTAGCCTTGTACTAATGCCGAATCTCTCCATTGTGTGTTTTCCTGTAATGCCACACAGCTAGATGTAGCGCTCGAACCCCCCATGTACTATTGCTCTTGGTAATATCGGATCTAGCGAGGCCATATCCGCATGTATGTTCATAAGTCCTCTTCAGCGAATGAACCGGCTTCGAAATCACAAAAACCCTTTCCAATATGCCAATGGACCAGAAAAAATGCGTCAAAACCTTCCCTTCCATGCGCCGCAAAACACCATTTGTGAAATGTCTTTATGCAGTTTGCACTTCGAGAGTTCGATGTGCCTTTTTGTTGTCTTCGCCATTCGATCATTTCTGATCATTAACTTAAAGCTTCCTCTTCCGTAGCTATATCCCCCAACCATACATCCATCCACTCGTGATATGCGGGATTTTGACTCCTGGGCTTTTGCCATTGACGGGAATCTTCATCAGGATCTGATTCGAGATCATCGATTTCTGAGTATCCCATATAGTCATCCCATGCTTCCCTTATAATTTCTCGTCCACTCCGGAGTGTCTTGCCTAGCTGCGAGCCCAATCTCAGGACAGTTGCTTCAACCCGTCCGGTAACCCCTTGCTTGGCTCTGCTTTTTATGTATGGGTCTTCCCGCTCGTCATACGCGGGATCGTAAGCCGCTGCCTGTACCATCTTATCCAAGAGTCGGTATATATCGCCCTATGACTCTGCCGGGCTCTCGCGCTCTAATTCGTAGAAGAGCAGATAGACTTCACGCTGCATTCCCAGCACCTCACCCGTCTTAGCTTCCTTGATCTTTTCGTCGCTGATACGCCACCATCGATCGTTCTGCTTTCGGCGCTTGGGCTTTGATCCATTTAGTTTAGATGTAACTGCTTTCCCATTTACTGTAGATGGCGCAACCGGTGTCTGGCTAGCTGGACTGCCTGATCTGCTGTTTCTCGCCGAGTTTGATAATCTTGACATGGTTGATCGGGCAGATGCCGCAACTGACTTGAGGCTAATACTATCCGACTCGCGGTCCTTTGCGGGGGGAAATTTCGGACTGCGACGAGAGGTATGTCGACCATTAGATGTCGTAGAAGTCTGAGGGGTTGACTCTGTCGAGGGTCGAGGCAGAACGTCAACTGATTGGTTAGAAGAACTACTACTTCCGTACGAAGAGAAACCAAGATCGGGAATAGATGCTACTGGACTAGGATCTCCCGACCTTGGCATCGCTGTAACGCGGGGAGTTGATGCGGGACTGGGTGTAGCTGATTTAGTGTAGATATCGGAAGCTTGGAATGCATTCGGGGTGGAGAACGGAAGAGAGACGTTCTGTCGACGGAAAGATTCGTAATGACCGCTATGGTGACTGCCTTTATGCGTAACCGTAGCAAGTAATTTGTATTTTTTCCGATTTAATAAAGTTCCCATTAGCAATTGCTCCGGAAATGTAACCTTGGCCGAATTCTTCTGCGAAATGCTGTTATAAATAGATCTGGAAAGGTGAATAGCCATAATCTTAGGGAAGCCGGTCAGTCGCGTGTGCTTCGCGATTTTACACGTGGGCGCGTCGCGCATAGGAGGAAGTTCGACGTCCGGTGGAGGACTTTCAGGGTCATTGTCAATCGCATGTTGCAACTTAGAAATCGCTTGTCGCGTACTATCCCTGAAACTCTCGGAATTGGATCGCGATAACTGTGCTTCCAGTAGACTTTTCGCATAAACGAGACGACATTTTTCGCATTTGAAGTCGTCGATGTACTCGGTCTTGAAGAACCCATCTAGACAAGCGTTAAGCGATGTTGAACTTGACTGTGGCACGTTCAATGTGAGAGTGCAGAAGGTATTCTCCGTCGGCTTTGGTTTAAAGCCACACTTTTGACACTCAATTTGGCTTTCATATTGGCCTTCCATTGGAAATCCATCTTCATCGATTCTTGGGAGTCTTTGCGCCTCGGCTCCAGATGTGTTCTCATCCGGCACAGCGGTTTCGATATCTCCATCGTCCTCTACGGCTAGCTTTGCCAAACGCTGTTCGACAGCATCACCATCTATTGGCTCTGCTTTATTGGCTGAGGTTTCACTGGCGCATTTCTTTTTTGCAGCTTGTCGAGCTCTCCTTCCGGCGTGGTATTCGTCGCATAATCGTTCGGCTACCACCTGTAAAAATTCCTGCGCATCCTGCTGTTGTCTACTAATACGCTGCTTGAAAGCAGACTCGAGTACTCTGATAAAAGGGCCAGCAGATATGGTCTTCTTGTAAATGGGCCGCTCGTTGAGAGCATCGAGGATTTCCTTCAGGCCTCTAGTAACAAGTCCAGCTTGGAGACCCTGGACCTTCCATTCGGGTTTGTTCCTATATGCCGGATCCTGAACTATTTCTTGATAAACCCACGGCTCATCTATATTTCTTCGGTGAGTTTCTCGAATGAGGTAAATTCGGAGGTCGGTGAGGCCGGCGAGGGCTTGGAGGACGGAGTTGATGAAACAGTCGTTTGCCGGGTTCGAGAGACCTACGACGCCTCTTTTGCGTGTCGAGTTGGTATCGCTATCTAAAAAGTAGTTGGGGGCAAAAACATAGAAGAGAGTAATGGCGGCGAGAGAAGCGCCGGCCGCATAGGTGGCAACGGTGAGAGGCTTCTCAGGCATGACCGCAATTCACCGGTTTCGGTTGGTTTCACTCCCGTCTTGTCACAGCGCGCCGTCGTGTTACAAATGTCGTTACGAAGGCGAAGGGAGGGTGAGAAAAGAGATGACCAACGAATCCGTCGAGAGGGTATCAATATCCGGTACGCGATTCGAGGTCATCACCAAGTGCGAAAAAAAGGGAGACCGGGGTAAAAGTCAGGAGAAGGGGCTGTGCATAAGTAAAGCCTTTTTTAAAAAAGATTTGAAGATTTGGCGGAGTAGGTAGCAGACTGAAAGGGGATTGCAGGGATGATAAGTCGGTATCCAAAGTAGAGATGCCAATGCAGCAATGAGAAGAAGCACAGCAAGATTTAAAAGCAGGGATGATGGTTGCTCGCTATTCGGGAATAAGGCGACGATAGAATATGTATTTGTGTAGGTACTTTATGTACACGAGGCTATGAATTGGGTTGTACAATATATTACATGACGTTGATGTCCAAAGGCCGCCAAAAAATAAAAATAAAAATATCTAATCTTAATTGCGTCACATGTTACAAACTGTGTTAAGATAAAGGAGGAAAGATGTGAATAATTACAGAAAATGAGTGAAGGGAAATTACCTTAGTACATAGAGACGGCATGTACGTATATCACTGATAAGTACCTAAGTACCTAGGTAGACATAGTTAAAGTATAAAAAAGTAGCGTTAGGTAATTTTATGCAAAAGCGCAAAATCGGTAGCGGAATCTCAAGGTACCCGTGGCTGTCCGTGAACCCGAGGCCATCTTCTAGGTTCTCCGCAAACCGGGTAAGGATAGCGGATACGCCGGTATCGATATTAGTGGAAAGTTTACGTCAAATAAGAAATTTTCCATGCAACCAAATGCAAATGCATTTACATTAAAAATCCTAAGGCGGAGAAGTTAGAATTTGGGTGTACACTAGAGAAAAGAAGAAAGGACAAAAGAAAAAGAAAGAAAAAAAAAATTAAATGTTGGCAGTGTTGGCAGTGTTGCATTCTCTTCCAATTGCGTCGCATTGCATTAAAACCAGAATTTGAATTCTCTATTCATGTACGCCATTGGCATCTACCGTCTCATCTTTTGCCTCTTTAATTCCCATCCCATATCTTCATTCCCCGTTGTTCCACGTGCTTTTTAGCGGGTTCTTAGCTGATTTGTATTTTTCTTTTTAATCTAGTTCAGAAGGACGTGGGGGTCTGTTATAGATATTTCCAAATCACTTTCAAAGAAAAGTATAAAAGTGGATATGAATAATAGAGTAAGTAGTTATTTGTAAAAGCACCACTTGTAAGACACCACGCTCGAAATGACAAATTCTTTCCGCGCTGTAAAAATAGGTACCTAATTTGTTTCAAACATTTTCACTTGTCCTAGGACTTTCTAAGGTAACGTAACCCCCTACCCCAACTTTACCAAGATCGAGATCCTCATGCCGTCAGGGTCTTCGCGCGGGATTTTCTTCGTCAGAGGCGGGGGCCCCCATGTAAAATCCAAGACGCTTTTGCTGGGTTAACCTGTCGCCAATCCTTCTCTCCCCGCATGTTGACCAGTAACGCTAAAGTCAAAACCCAAATTTGATAAAGTCAAACCCATCCACTTTTTCTGTATCGATAACACTTGGACAACCATACATATTAATTTCTATGAGTGTTTGTCCACCCCTTAACATCCCAAAATACCTTGCCCGGTCGCATCTTAACAATAATCAATTGAATTGACTGAAAAAAAAAAATAGGCCAACATTAAATCTTATATATATATATATATATTGTGAGCTTGCTTTCAATTCAATTCAATTGAATTAGGTCTTTTTTTTTTTTTTTTTTTTTTTTTTTTTTTTTCTCTTTTGGATTCGATATCACGTTCCTAGACTTTTACCCTGGGCCGAACTCTGGAAACGCCCAGTACCTAAAACTTGATTGGTTAGATTAGCTTGGCCACTGATTCTAAGGCCTTGTAAAAAGCTAAGACCACCCTTAAAAGTTCTATATATGTTAAGAAGCAGACGAATTCCCATAGAAATTAATATGTATAGCTGTCCAAATGTTATCGATACAGAAAAAGTGGATGGGTTTGACTTTATCAAATTTGGGTTTTGACTTTAACGTTACTGTTATCAGAGACCCTTGCTTTGCTACCCAGAGTGGCGGATACCTAATGCAAAACCAATCGTTATTGTGAGACATCTTTCACGTAGTTGTAGAAGATCGGCATAGGGATTAAGACATATGAAAATCTTAAATTCATTATCAATGAAGTCTACCTGATCTATAGTACATAGCATAGAAATTAGCCAAGTGTTAAATCGTTTCCTCGAGAAATCATCTTCTTTTATCTTATTTTCTGTTGATAGTCAATATCCCAATCTAAGATTGCTTGGTCGTGTCTTCAGTCTGAGCTTGAGTCTGAGCTTCCGTCGAACTGCCAGGGAGGCCTAAGTCCCAAAGCATCCCTCCCAGAACAGCACGCCACCAAATCTCGGAATTCCACTGTCCTCCCGGAAGTGCATATTTCAAGACGCGCAATCTGTCGTCTTTGACGTATTTGTCTTGTATGGACTCGTCCTCATGTTCCGATATGGCAACTGTAACGGGTGTTTTGGGCAGTTGGTGACTGGAATCATCTCGCGGCGGTAGGATTCGAATGGCTAAATGCGGTCTTATAGTCTTTCTGAGAACTATGTGATTGAGCTGTGGGGATTGAGCGAATAGCCAAGAGATGTCGAATGCTATATAGCATGTTATGATTCCCAGCCGCTTGAGGTTTGGCCACAGGGGCTCCCCCTTGTCACGGTTATTGGGATCAGAAGCCATCATTAAGATCTCGATCGCACAAGCGAGTTCCTCCAACTGGGTTAACTTTTTAAAGCATCGCCGCCACTCAGGTTGTTCGTTAGGGTCCAATTCCATGACCGGTGAAAAATAGTCGAGAGTCAGGCTTCGTAGAGAGGGGCCAACGTGGTCGAATATCGAGAGCGTTCTCCCTAAGGAGCCATTGCCCATGAGACAGATATACATCCGTCTGATATTTGTAAAGATACTAGGGAGAGGATGGTTTGACCGTTGGTATGCTTTTAGGGAAAGGACGAAACGGCAGTTTCGTGAAACAGTTGCGTAGAGACAACGCTCCTTTAGTTTGCGAATAGCTTCGTCATGGGTTGCACGTGACACACGGCTGAATGCTAGAAGCAACTTTCCAGCTTCGTGCCACGGCGGGAGGTGGACCTTCTTGTTGGCAGGAAGTAAAGCTGACATGATTTGGAAGATAATTTCCATGGGTAGGCGTATCGACGTTCTCTCAGTCTGATCCATCGTGAATTTCCGATATGTAGTTCGGGGCCGATCAGATAGGTGGTATAGTTTTGTTTGAAGATGGCGGTAAATGTCCACAAATAAAATGGAAGATGGTGTCCTATATAGAGATCGGTATGTTCATTCGCGTTTACACCCAGTTGCTTCACGGCTTGAAAGTCACCTTTGTCAACTATTTACTTTCTGAATTGTCTCTTACTCTTCGACTTACTAGGACAGTGATACATATGGTTCGTAACAAGAAACAAACAGAAAAACATTTCAACACGATAATCATACAGTATAAACACAGAGTAAGAGGGCTATGCTATGGGTACCCAATATAGTGTGAATAACTACCTAGGTACATTAACTTAGCCAACCTTCTATAAACAGGTAAGAGCAAAGTATTCTTCAACGGCCATTGCTATGACATAGAGAAACAAGACCATAGCCACTATTTTATCGGCCAAGTAAATTTCTAATATCATAGAAACTGTCGTCTTCACTGTTTGGACTGTGTACAGCGTCCCGGGTTGACATCTAGAGGAGAGGCTTTCGGGCACACCTCGCTATGAAAAAAAAAAAAAAAAATGAAAAAAAAGTCCCAAACCAGTTCTGGATGTTAAGTCGGCATCATCCAATACAGGGCTGCAATATGACATCAAAGAGTCGTGAAAAACTCTCACTTAATAGCTGCCAACAGGAGAAGTTTCTCGGCATAGGCTTCATTTCTTATCCGGGCTTAGATATGATTGATTCCTATCGTTTGACGTGAAAAAGACTAGAGCTGACTTCGCGCATACCCAGATGCTGACAATATATGATATTCATTAGCCTTAGATACCGCTACTTCGAGCAATGCTGAGACTCCAAGATAGGTTACCTAGGTACTTATAGTCAAGTGAAATAGGCGAGCGGTTGGATTTTACGAGAATTGCCGGACCCCTTACTCCTTTTAACACCAACACCATACAAGTCTACTCCACGTCCGCCTGCATAACATATACTTATTGGCAATAGCTAATGGTGCAAACGCGACTAGAAATTGTTAGGTTGCATAGGAACCAAAAGTGTTCTAACAACCGTTGGAACTATGCAACTTTTAGTGTGATAAAATATCGACATATACCTACCTACCTACCTACCTACCTACCCACCCAAGCTATCTATAAAGGGGGCAAAGCAGCCAATATAATAAGGCAATAGTTCCTAGGCGCCAACTCTTGTCCTCGCAAACTACATCAATATGCCAGAGACTCAACTCGTTAAAATCACTGTCCAGCACTGGCGCAAGGAGGGGGTATCAGAAGAAGACTTCGTCAAATGGTGCAAAGAGGAGCAGGTGCCTCGATATGTTGGGTTGGTAAAGAAACATGGGTTCGTTCGCTGGACAATGGTTCGCAACCCTCATCCCCCGACAGTCCATACTCTCTGAACGAAATGTTGACCTTGAGGTTTTACGGCAGTGTTTTACCCCTTCAGAGCGCCGTCCTCCACTCGAGGCAGTGCTCGCTGCGAAACCAGGCTATAAAGTTGACGACTACGACGTGGTACACAATTACTACGCCCCCTGTCTAGACAACGTCGTAAGCTTATTAGCGGACCCCGAGTATACTGCCCAGGCAACCGAGCCTGAGCAGGCATGGATTGATACTTCGAGAGCATCACTACAGATCGGTTATGAGATTGTATACCTGGACGACGGCGAAATTGTGGATGCCATTGCAGCAGGCTGAACCTTTAGAAGGCTGAAGTACTGACTTGGCTATGGGTTGGGTATTCATGAGGGGTATAATCATTCTCTACCAATATTGTAGTTGGTGCGTCAAGCCGACCAAGATCTCCATTCTTATTACCGTGTGTGCTTACTACCAACCATTCGTGTTCTCCCTTGCATGAGTGCGGGTTAGCTCGGCCTTCTAATGACGCCTAACCCATTTCTTCTTGCTACCTCATACATAACTGGCCATCAAAAGTGTACACACATTCATTCACTTGAACATGCATGGAGTTCTATAACTCAAACGTCAAATTGAACCATTTAGTAGATGATTCATTTACCTACTGACTTGAAATATGTGCATTGTAGAGACAAAGAAGTGTAGCACGGTACAGCAAGTTCAGTTAGGAACGAAACTTTTCGACCACTCCAAATTCCCATCTCTTGTTCCCCAATCACACCAAAGTCACCATGACTGCCGTGTCGCTGCTAGCGCTGCTGGCTTCCTTTGCCGCCGCTTTTGCTGCCTATCGCCTGTATCTAAATTACAGACTGCAACTTACGGCTCAACAGCATGGATGCCAGCCCGCAGCCCGGTATAAGCATAAGGACCCCGTATTCGGTTTGGATATCTTCCTGCGAACCGGAGACGCTATCTCCAAGAACCAGTTTCTGGTCGAGCACCAGCGGCGGTATGATACATATGGCCATACGTTCGAAAGCCTGAACTTTGGTTCGCTCGGCATATCCTCTATCCACCCAGAAAATTTACGGGCAGTCTTTTCTAAACATGCTGCAGACTGGGGCGTGCAACCTCTGCGGCTACATAGTATGAGCCCATTCTGTGGCAAGGGATTTATCACGACTGATGGCTCTGACTGGAAGCTCTCCCACGACCTACTCAAGCCCGGCTTCCACAAGTCCATTATTTCTAATTTTAGTCCCATTGAGGAACACCTCCAGATACTACTGGGGCAGATTCCAAAGGACGTTTCTAAGTTTGATTTACAGCCATATCTGTTAAGACTGGTTTATCTTGTGAATCCCTTCCCCACGTTTCTGGCGCATTGACGTATGCGCACTAGTATCTTGACTTAAATACGCTCTTTCTGTTCGGAGAGCCCATCGGAATGCTTTCCGGCGCACCTCCGCTGCATGCGGAAGACTTTTTGGACGCATTTCAGGCTGGCTTCAATGGCTGCGGAATACGCATCGCCCTGGGACCTCTGAGTTTCTTGATGCCGAAAGGTTCTTGGCTCGAGGCATGCGACAAGGTCCATAAATTCGCCGGTATATATGTCGATGGAGCTATCGAGTACAGGAGCAAAATCGGCTCGGTCGAAGATAACCAAGATAAAACAAAGCGACGCACTTTACTTTTCAACATGGTACAAGCAACGGCCGATAGAGCTGTTCTGCGGAACCAAATAGTGCAGGCCATGATGGCGGCAACCGAAACAACCGCATCTTTGATTAGCCACGTTATCCGGAACTTGGCTAGTAACCCTATCATAGCTAGCCAAGTGCGAGCTGAAGTTCTGGCTGTGAGTGACAAGCCGCTAGGTTTCGACCAACTACCGCGGATCAAGACCCTACAGCATGTTATCACTGAGAGTATGCCAACTAATACTTGGCTCTGTATTGAAAGCTATCGCTAACATAATGACTAGCTCTTCGTCTTTACCCTGTGTTTCCGCAGATGAATCGCGTTGCTTTAAAAGATACAATTTTACCTACCGGAGGAGGCTCAGATGGCACTGCTCCCTTGTTCGCGCCCGCAGGTACTCTTTTCGATACTTGCTTCGCTACACTCCATCGCGATCCGAAAGTTTGGGGTCCCAATGCCGATGAATTTGTTCCCTCCCGCTGGGAAAATGATTATAGCCCTCCCCCATTTACATTCGTACCGTTTGGAGCTGGACCTCGACAGTGCTTGGGACAGCAAAAGGCGACTATGGAGGCGTCTTATGTAGTATCGCGGATATTGCAAGAGTTTAGTGGGATTAAGAGCGAAGACGAGAAACCTTATCAGGCACAGGTGGCTCTGACGGCAAAGAGCGCTCACGGGTGTCTCGTCTCGCTCACCCCGGCGACAACATAAATTATAGGACGTACACGGAGGTCCAATAGAAAGATTCATTTGAAAAGTCTGCCCCGGTATTGTCACGTACTGTTAATAGGATTCCCGCAACTTGAGAACCTTGCAAGTATCTTGACTCTGACCTTCCTATCCATGTTTGACATCTGATTTCCGTTCCCATACCGAAGGCACCCGTATGACACCAGACTTATCCTCAGAAAGCCTAGAAGATAGTCCAGATACACAGCGATCTCAGAATGCCTTTTTGCAACACACACACACTTAATGCACTACTGTGGCCTTCTTACTCTTAATAACTTATATCTGCAGCTTTACAAACGACCTCATTCCTCCGGGCGCCCGGGCGGGGGGAGTGGAAAGTCTCTAACCCTAATCCCTCCAACAGCGAGATATCACGTCTCGGCCAACTAGGTGCGACCCATCCATCTCGTTGCATACCAGTCCCGCATGGTGACCCTCCTGCCTCCCGAACCTGGGGCCAGCCCAATCGGTCAGATTCCCTCGCGTCTTTCATGCATATCATCAGTCCCAACCAACGTCCCGGAGACCCGGAAAAGCGGAATTAAATATTTCACCCATGTTGGTTCCTCTATCAATAAATGTCGTACTTGGTGATGCAGCAGCTATCTAAGTGGACCCTATTGAAAACTGATGCCTGGCACCTATGTGCAATATACTTAGATACCTGTACATGAGAAGTACGGCAATACAATTCACATTCACTTGACTTACTATTACCGAACGTGATAGTCTTCACAGCAGTGGGATGGTCGTGTACGAGCAGCTCATTTCAACTTCGACAAACACTGTAGATGGAATACTGGCTGATATACATTAATAAGCTGCCTTCAGAATCTGCCTAGTTGAAAGATTTCAACCAGGATCTTGATTATGGGGGCCGTTAGTTGTAAATAAGAAGGTGTTCATATTTTAATGATATAGTAGCTTATAAGTTTTGTTATATATAGAGTAGGGTATCGTGTATGCAAGTGGTGAGCTGAGTCTATGTAGTAAAAGTACATCTCTTTCGTAAATCAACAGTCAATCTATTTCGTTTTACTCTATTCAAAGTTAGCTTTACTCATTCCATACCAAACCCGCTAGAATACCGTAGGAAACAACATACCTCATAAGAATTCCAACTCGCAAATCTTTTCCGGACGACGAAAAACAATGTGCTTTCGACAATAACGGCAATAATAACCACAGCCAGCAACGACTTGCCATGCGGATGGATCCAACCAACATTCCCGTTCAAGGCGCTGGTGCCGAACAGCGAGAAGTCCCAGGCCCCATGAATGAGGGCGGGAAGACCTATAATCTGCACCAGACCCGAGGTCTTCCCACGGACGTCGCGATCTGCAGCAGCGAGGCCGATGAGTATACCACCCATCAGATGCATCGGAGTCCCGATAAGTACACGCTCGACGATGGCCAGTGCAAGATGCCCAAAGCCCTTATCCTCCTGCACAGCAGCATATATGAACCCGATATTCTCGAAAGTGCTAAAACCCAGAGCTGCTGCTGCCACCAACGTGACGTAATTATGCTCGTGTGTAATGTGTCCCCGGCGTCGAGCATATACCAATCCAGAATACTTGAGGAGCTCTTCCGGAATGCTAGCGCCGCAGTACGCAAACGAGAACATGAACGTCCAATACTGCCAACTGCTTGCTATTTGCCTTCTCGTAGCCAGCTTCTCGGCATCCAAACTAGCGACTTCATCCTCGCTTCTTGCGAACTCTGCGAGAAGGATAGACGTAGAGGACGGAAATAGCGCATAACTCAAAAGGTAGAGTAAAACCGACTGGACAACAACGACAACAAAAACACCAACGGTGCCAATGAATACATATGACCAGATGAAAGTCTCAAGATCCGTTCTCTGATTCACGGGACGCGCGCGGTCGTACCGTAGCAAACAGAACGTTGGGGCTAGGATGAACAGGGAGAGCAGCGCCGTCAAAGGTGATGCGATGCCGAGAGCGATAGAAATGGCCGGCAGAACGATCCAGATTAGGATTCTCGTGGAGCGAGAAAAATGAGACATAATCGACACCGCGGTATCTTGGTGTTTTGTGTCCATTGCTAATGGTATAAAACAATGGCTAAAGAGATCTTGAAGAAATGTCGCGATAACTAAGATGATGTGTTATGTGGGGAGCCTTCAGGGGGCTACTATTTAATTGCCGCTATCATTCCTGAATAGCCGTGGTTGGAATTGATGAGAGTTTACGAGCATGAGGCTTTACGTAGGAATTCAGCTTGTATTTATTCAGAAAAGAAAAGACATCTTGTTATTCAAAATATTGTCTTCTGGAGAACAATGATAAAATCAAGCGAATCAAATTGTGACAGTGAGTCAACGAACTGGTCATAGCGACAAGCTTGCCCTGAGAGCCAAGCATTAATACGCCGTATTCAAAAACACAATTGGTTGCCGTCTCAACTATCTAGGTAATCATGGGTAAAAAGTATCGTAGACTATGATACATAGGTAGGTAATGATTCATAACTGAGAATCGAAGAATAAAAAGATAAAAATGAAATTGGTGACATTTATTAGAAGCGACGCCTGCAGGATTCGAACCTGCGCTCCCGAAGGAAATGCCTTCCCAGTATATCGCGAAATATAGCAGGGCATCGCGTTAACCACTCCGCCAAAGCGCCTTGCTAATTCTGTTGGTGAACATTTGCGTCAACAAATAGCATTATTATTTTTACATTCACTGCCCCACCCCTTATATAGACTTTAAAAGTGGACCAAACCGTGATTGTTCTTATACCGGTTATTCCAATAGCTATGGTTAATTGAACATGGTTACAATTGCTGATCGCTGCGTGTTAAAGGTATGGATACGAATCCAACGGTACTTGTTGGTTGGATGAGTATTATTTTAAATAAGACTCTCTTATTAACTGAGAACCCCTCCATAAGTTAAATAGTATGACTTACACCACTAATGAAGATTGACTTACGTGGTTTGGCACGCCGTGCATTCCTATAAGCGGTCATGGACAATATTCACGACATTAGCGAACGCTTATCCAGCGTGGTAGATTTGCGACTTCTCGTTATTCCAATTTCTATTATTATATGGGTTGGCTATGTTGTCATATTCCGATCCGGGGTCGTCGGCAAAGGCGAAAAGCCAACTCGCCTCCTGGACCCCATCCCGTTCATATTCAACGCTTTCCAGAACTTAACCAACATGGGAGCTTTCGTAGATAGAGCCGCGTAAGATTTCACTTTTCGAGCTCCATGCATCCTTCTATTCATAGCTAACTATCATATAGCCCCTTATTACAGGAGAAGAAAGTTATTAGGTTTAACCTAGGCTGGAGGCCTGTCTACTGGATAACAGGACCTAACCGTGTCCAGAAGCTGTTTGCCACAAATTCATCATTGAACTCGAATATAGTTCCCCTTATCCTCATAGACAAACTATGGGGGGTTCCCAAAGCCGAGTCTAGGAGATTTGCAGAAGATCAAACTGGCCGTTTGACGTCTCCTATTCCAGGTACCATGACAAGTCCGGATCAAAAGCGTCTATGGCATACGGAACACCAGATTTACGATAAATATCTCACACAACCTCCTTATAGCTATCAGTTAGGCCAGCGCTTCTTTGACGTGTTAGCGAAACGGCTTGATGAATTCCCAACGACGGAGTGGACCACTATCAATCTTTTCAGCTTCATGAGATATGCAATACCCGAATGTGCCGTTATCACCATGTTTGGGCCTCGAATGCTTGACCTCAACCCGGGCCTTGTTGATGCCCTCTGGGATTTAGACGCTAACCTCGGAAAACTGGTCTGGGGCTTACCTAGCTTCATTACCCCTCAGCCATACAAGATACGAGATGGGCTACGTGCCATGATGGCGAAGTATTTGAACTCCGCATGGGCCAATTTTGACTGGAATGGACCTGATGCAGATTCAGACTGGGACGATCACTTTGGCGCACGAGTCTCTAGAGAAATAGCGGTATGGCTGAAAAAGAATGAGCTTTCAATGGAAACGGCTTCCGGTCACACCATGGCGAGATTATTCGGGTTAGTCTAAATACTATACTAACGTAACTCAGCGCAGATCATGCTAAGGATTTTCAGCATCAATGGAAATAGCGTCCCGTCAGTAACATGGGCAATCATGGAATCTCTACAGAGACCCGGACTCCTACAAGACGTTCGAGACGAAGCTCAAAAAGCCATTACGGTTGACGCAAGCACGGGAGAGCGTCACGTCAATACGCAAAAGCTACTAGCATCGCCTTTGCTACAAGCCATTTTCCAGGAGACTTTACGCATGCATACATCATTCATGCTAACTCGAGAAGCCCGAGAAACTATTTCTATCGGCGGCTATAGCATAGAAAGGGGGTCACTAATACAGGCTCCGACTGACGTAGCTCACTATGAAGAAGCTGTTTGGGCCATTGATGGTCACCCGGCGTCTGAATTCTGGCCAGGGAGACATATCAGACTTGTAGAAACGAAAGATGAATTCGGAAATCCTGTCACTCGACCGGAGTTTTTCGCGAAAGCTCGCCCTAGCTCGTTCTTCCCATTTGGTAAGTTCTATTCACGCCGAAAATAAACACACCGGTTATCCGTTGGCTGACACAGTTGGGTAACTAGGAGGAGGCAATGTAGTCTGCCCTGGGCGGCACTTTGCAAGACAGCAAATTATCATGACCTTGGCTATTATAGTATCTAAATTCGATATCGAATTCATCGAGTGGACGACTCTAGACGGCAAGAAGTCGGATCGACCACCAATAAACAGTAAGGACTTCGCCGGCACGGTATCAACCCCTCCGGACCGGGACATGAAGATTCGTTGGAAGAGGCTCTGGTAGGATGATTAAACTTGGTCGAACGAGTACTATCACAAAATCCTAATCCTAATACTTACGAACCTCGCTATCCCGCTTGTTCCGTCTTCGTTCTAGTTAGCTATTCGATAAATGAATTGCTGACGCATTGTCCGATCTAAGTCGGTCTATAGCCAATGGTGACCACTGAGAGTTGCACTTAAATTGGCCAGATGATTAATCGTTACAACCAAACACGGTGGGCCATGTCATGCACATGATTCCATAATACCATCCCTCGCTTGCCATGAATTTAAGTTACACCACATAGTAGCAATGAAGCAGGCTCAGCCGGCGATGGGCCTAGAATCTTAGAGCATCCGGGTGAATGTCAGAAAGAGGCTGCATGTGCAGGAGCTTGAAGGATGTAGCGGTACGTATCAATTACGTAGCATTCGGTATAATATCCAAGGTCCCAGAATTAAGCTAGTCATCCTTTAAACGATCGAGTCCTTAGGGTCGACGAGATGTCGAGGTGAGAGCTACTACTCGCTACCTGAACCGTAATAAAACGGTTCTATCACCGTTATTGCTTCCGTGCATTTTATTGGTCCGCTGGCGACAGGGTATGCGATGAATTAAGCGTCAGCATGGCTCCAGATGCAGTGCCACCTTTGCCGCCGACTTAGAGGGGCTTGGAGGGGTAGAAGGGGCGCCTTTTCGTCTGATGTAGGATCTCGCGACTGATCCGGTTGCTTGCCCGTCCCCGGGGTAGGTTCAATAGTATGTTAAACTGAACCTGGGGTTGCTTACGCCTTATACAGTAGGTGATTTCACAAGGAAGAGGTTGGTGTTTTATTCGAAGGAGTTATGCGCCGCCGTTGCGTTTGAGTTTGCTTGGTCTTGTGAAGTCGCATTATACGCAACAGAAGCATCTCGCGATCATCTGGATTACGATACTATAAGGCCTCTCTCTACGGCAACCTATGCGATCGCCGAGTTGTTAGTTTTTTCTCCCCCAAATCACACCCACCAAGGTTACATCCCTGTGGTGGGCCTGAAAGCCTCTCTACTCTGTTTTGACTGCTGTGCAACAGCGATCGCGATAGAGATGGATGCAGCTGTGCCTCTCGATCAACTGATTCCCTTCCCAACAGAGGTCAACGATACCCATAAGGTGTACAGAATTGCTGTTGCCTGTGTAGTTCTCTGCATCATCACTACAGGCTTCGTGGTAGCGAGATTTACGTTGCGAGCTCGATCCAAGAATTTGGGTCCCGACGACTATGCCATCATACCAGCAACTGTAAGTCAAAACACTCGTGTTACACACAATTGCGTCGTCTCATTTTCGGATAGATATTATATATAGGCTGGTCAAGCTTAGCCGCCTATATTAACCTAAACGCAGGAGTTGGAAAGCCTTTGTGGGAAGTCACGCTTGAAGAGTATTCGTTATGGTATAAAGGAATTGTCGCGACAGCATGGCTGTACCCTATAATGTCGGCCGCGATCCGAGTTTCGATCATCCTGTTCTACATACGGATCTTTGGCCACGGTAATAATGTCATGACAAGACGGATTCTCTATGCATTTTTGGTCTTGCAGGGTCTTTATGTCATAGTTTTTTCCATCACGCCTGCGTTCGCTTGCCAACCACTTTATTACGCGTGGGATGCTCTTCAGCACCCCTTGCATTGCAACGATCTGTATTATACGTATTCAACTATCGGCCTCTACAGCGTCAGCCTGGCGTACGACGTTGTTCTACTCGTATTCCCAATATTCCCAGTTTTGAAGCTTAATATGGGTTGGCGGAGGCGTATCGGAATACTGGTTATCTTTATGTTGGGCGCAGCGTGAGTGAACCCCATCTCATATATTCGCGTGGAGACTTATATCATGTTTAGGGCCAGCATTGCTGCTGCATTGAAGCTAGCACTGTTTGTGGACGGTATTCGCAGATTCGTGGTTACAGATCCAGTCTGTCAGTATCATCATCCTTCTATCAATCTTCTTAACATCTAACCAAACTTTTAGTTTTTCAATACCTTGCCTCTCGCTTTATTGCCGGATCATTCGATGGTTATGGAGAGACATTCTGGATTCCATCTCAAGTTGAGCCTACTGTCGCTCTCATCGGAGCTTCTCTACCTGCACTCGGCCATACCATGAAGCTATTTGCAGGACATGTTACAAAAGTATGGTCTAGTTTGACTTCGTCTTCAAAGACTGCGACATATGACTCCCAGTCGAACCCGCAGACTTTTGGTGCTAAGCCGACATCCAATAAGGGGGGATTTCAACCCCTGACTGAATCACAAATCGAACTACGGGATGTAAGAGCGGCAAGAGTCGGGGGTCATTCGTATTCTATAGACCGCGGGAGTTATTGATTTTACTACTGTAGATACTACCTATTGTGTTATGAGCCTTGGAAGTGGTATAACGTGTAAATATAGCGGCTCATGAGGGTATCAACTATATTGTAACGCTCAATATTTCCATATGACTGACGTGATGTATTCCGAACGCAAAAGCAATTGGAACTTGTATATACGAACCGAAAAGACAATACTTGCTATCCTAATTTAAAGACGAATGAGATATCAAAGATCGACTAACTTAGAATGTATGACTTGATGAATTATAAGCGCTCGAGAGTTAGCACAGCATATGAAGTTCTACTAAATAAGACTCGGTTCAAATGGCTATTCGCTATATCAATTACGCTTAGGATGATCGCTAAAAAACAGCTTAATGCATCTAAAAACAGTCTCGAGCCTACTGAGAATCAACAATACTACCCATGTAGAAGGGCTTCCTGATGTAATACCTAGCTACCTACCTAGGTAGGTAGCTAGGGTAGGAATGCGTCGAATAGCGCACCAATCAATGAAAAGAATACAGTGTTAAATCCATGGTTTTACTGTAACTTTATATCGAGATTGTGTGTATCGACACGATGGGCAGATCCTCCAACTGACGTGCATATAAGCTGAGCAGAAGTTCAGGTGGAGACTAGTACCATAGCAATGGCACACACTCGTCTGCGGCACAGCGGTCTTGAAATCAGGATGATACTTGCAGAGTATCCCATTGACTACTAAACAAGGGTCCTAGGATATTCACCTGTCGCTACCAGAAAGAATCCCAAGCCTCTTGCACAATCATATCCACAATAGCCAAGATCAGTTCGTAGGATAGTTCCGGTTTGCAGGGAAGTATTCATGCTCTGAGTAGACTTTTTTTTAGGGCCCTTGTTCAGCAGTCAATGGGATAGCATTATCAACAAGTCCGTTCGTCCTATGAAGGCGGCCATTAACCAACATACATATCACCCACGCCCTTCCGGACAGGAGATAAGGTAAAGTCCACAGTACATCAAGTCGCGCGGTCGAGCTCCCCACCCCAGGGAATTATAGGAGGACCCGAATGTCCGTATGCGAAAACGGTGGTAGTATTAGATAATTCCAACTACGTGAGACTGTAATTATTAAAAGCTTGGAAGTGCGTAAGACCGGTCTAGAATATGAGTAGAAGGATGCAAGCTGCAAGATTCTTTTGCATGTCGGAAAGGGGTCCCCTTCCAGGGGCTGTCTGAGGTTATACTATTGTCACGAAGAACTAAAGTAAGAGCTGAAGCTGAGGCTAGCTCCTTGCGGCCCGGCGAGTTGCTGAAAATCGTATAGGTAAAATGAACTAGCTGGTAGGATCTGATTGCGAGCTTGAAACAAGTTTAATATATGATCTTAACACCGACGTATTAAACTTCCCGCAAAGACATTTAGAGGGTAGATCTTGACTTGATTCATCTTGTTCTATCAATGTTCTAAAAGACGTTCTATGCAGCGACCGTCTAATACAAACTCATATCTGCCACATATTTGACCTGCAGTTTTTGGTAGCATCTTAACGACTAACGGGTCAAAGTTGCAAGCCTATTGGTGTAATCCAGGTAAGTGTAACACACCAGCAATATCGATGCAGGACAATGGGAGAGGTCTTAATAACCAGTAGTTAGGGTAGGACAATCACGCAGCGTTGCATTTTGCCGAGACCGAGAAAGCCGTCATCTCCTTAGCTTTCGGGGCCTATGGCTGCGCTCCGTCGTATTATCAGCGCACTGTCGCTGCTGAGTATTATCGGTTCTAACATTGTACTCGCCGATTCTACCTCAACGACAAGCATATGCCTTGGATCTCGTGACAAGATGAGCAAAGAGTTCGAAACTTTTTACACCAGCATCGGCTTGTCGAAAGAGCAAGCAGAGACCCTCAAGGAGAAATATGGCGTAGAGACACCTAAGGCAAAGTCCCTCGAGGCAGCCTGCACGGCTGCACAGCTCAGTCTGGGAAACTCACAAGTTGATACTTCTCCCTTAAATCAGACAGTGGTGGGCGAAAACTGGTAAGTTAAACACTGCCCATTCGTCATTCCGCTTAGTCTCATATGTGTGAAGGTCAAAAGCCTGTGTTTCTGAACCGTACTGTATCATTCAACCTAAGACAGCTCAAGATGTCTCCAAGGCTATCAAAACGATTAGCCATTACGGAGTCAAATTCGCCGTTCGCAGTGGTGGTCATTCTCCCAACCCGGGATGGTCGAGTGTAGGACACGAAGGAATTCTTATTGACCTACAAAACCTGAATCAAATCGACCTAAGCGACGACAAGAAAGTGGCTAGTATTGGTCCTGGAGCCCGATGGGGCGAGGTTATTTCCAACCTAGACGCACAGGGAGCTACCGTTATAGGCGGGCGAATCCCCAGTGTCGGCGTAGCAGGAGTTATATTGGGTGGTATGTTGCAAACCCATATCGTTCTTCAACATTTCTAGCACTAATGCTTTTTAGGGGGCTACTTTCATTTTATTGGACAATATGGTACTGCCGCCGATAATGTGAAGAACTTCGAGGTACGTAGGACGTTTTCATACGCAATTCTAAGCAGGTGGCGATTAAGTCCTAAATCTCGGCTTAGTATCGCGTGCTAAAGTTGAATCACAGATTGTTCTATCGGATGGCACGATCACGAATGCTAATTCCAGCGTCAACCCCGATCTTTTTTGGGCTCTTAAGGGCGGTGGGCCAAACTTCGGAATCGTAACCCGATTTGACCTGTATACAGTGCCCGTACGAGGCATTTGGTATCAGGCGTCGATATACTCTGTCGACCAAGCTGACGCCATCCTAGAGGCTTACGCCAAGTGGCAACAGAACGAAGGTGCAACAGATCTCAAGGCCACCGTGGGTCTTGGTATTTCGCTCGACGCTATTAGCCTTGGTCTGGTATATTCGGAACCGACGACGGACCAGCCAAGCGCGTTTGCACCTTTCAGAGATCTAGAACAACTTATGGTCGCTGTGCCACCAACTAACGGTTCAATTACAGCTTTGACCGCGATAATGGCGGGCACTGGAGCTGGGGCAGATCGGTATGTACCCGCACATTTGAAAACACTTTACCTAGAATAAGGACTAACGAAATCATAAACAGCCATGACTACAGAGCTGCCAGTACCCGCATCGACGCCCAACTCTATAAGGAAGTACATGCGTTTTGGAGAGAGAAAGCACTGGCTGTTCGGGAAGCCACAGGTGCTAATCAAACATTCACCATCCAGCCTGTTCCCAGGAACGTTGCCATACAGGGGGAGCAAAAAGGGGGTAATCCAATGAACATCCTAAAGGAGAACCATGGATGTACGTCTAACCTCTTTTCAAGCACAATCCCGTGATTGATTTGCTTAACTAACAATCACTAGGGTGGACGACAATCGTCGACTGGAATAATGAGAAAGACGATGATCTAGTCAGGTCCGTCTCAATCCAAACAAGCGAGAAATGGAAGCAACTAGGAGACGAACGAGGTTTATCGGTACCATTCCTCTTCATGAACGACGCTTCTCGGGATCAGAATCCTCTAGCGTCGTACGGCACTGAAAACGTGAACAAGCTGAAGCAAATCTCTCAGAAGTATGATGCTTCGCAGCTATTCCAGAAGCAACAGAATAGCGGTTTCCTACTTTCTAAAGTGTAATCTACCTACCTAGGAATTTATAGTCATTAGTTAGGTCATATGAGGAGGTGCCGTTCCTATAGAGGCTATAGATTATCATAGATCAATACAATGATTTGCTTCTACTAGATCTTTGTATTTTCGGTTTCGGTTTCGGTTTTGTAGGGTACCTAAGCTAAGAATCAACAATAATCTCGATGCTACCATAACCGCATTGAAATCATTATCTGACCATGTTATCTCCGCTTTGGTCTGGCAATGTTCGATATTCACGTCATTCCACGTTACCTCAAGTTGATAACAGATACCTATATCCTAAAACGGCAAATGCTCTCATATTTTAGGATATAATCGAATTCAAGTTCTAGATACCTAGCCACAAACATGACAAATAACGGGCTTCAATCCATACTGCGAATATCGCTTTTACTGCACCGCGGCGGCACAATCAACTTTGCCTTACAACCATCTAGGTGCCCACGTGTAGCCCCGCAGATAGGTACTACATATACGTAATGTACGTAGGATCTTGTTAGTGTCACCGCCCCTCAATATCCCAGCCCTTCAGGGGAATAATAATATGGGTTACATGAGGCCCCGATGTGGTGGACGAACGCAACCTTCAGTCCGACGTAGTAGCGTACTTGGAGGATTCTGAGCTTAAATGAACTTTAGCATTATGCACTACTACGTAGTAGGTAGGCTAAGAGGATTTTGGTATATAATCCGTGATTAACACATACGGAACCCGCGGGTTTTGCGTGGATGTTCGGAGTAGGCGGCATCTCGAACTTCGGACTTTTGCTATTGTACACGACGTTCATTTCAACGAAGGCCTCTGGACTTTTATAATTATATCTACAAGTGCCTTATACATGGGAATGGGATTAAGCTTCTTATTTTTTTTAGGCGGGTTCATAATCCTTTTGGCTTTCATCGAGACCCTGATGTGTTAAGGATATCATCTGGTAAACGGCCAACTCTTGAGAAGGTGCATCACCATGGTTACAGTTATCGTTTCAATAGGTACCTTTCGATGGATCTAGCAATGTAGCACTCGGGCAACGTCCTAATCAATATACGCATTTTGCATTTCAAAGTCACTGATTAAGATTCCTATCTTAAAGGCATAGAAAAAGGGATGAGGACTACATTGCATAGAATAAAGCGAGTATGAATAAATGTATACCTTGTGAATAGTAGCTACCCCTATCTCTGCTATCAAATCATGGAATTTTGTAACCACCTGGAACCAATCTCTGAAACACCAGGTCTGGATCATACTCACGCTGTATCCGGCGGAGCTTCCGGACGTTGTTGGTGCCGTAGTGTCCGATTACGTCCTGATCCCAGCTTGCGTCATTCATGAAAAGATACCGTAAGTAGTTGCCGCTTTTCTTTGCGGCGGCTTCGACTTCGCCGATCAGCTGCGTCGACCCGCTGTGTACTACTTCATCCTCCTCTGGCCACAGCCATCCTGAATCGACTTTGAACCAGGTTTGGTTCACGGCGCTTAGCCCTAACGCGTTTCCACCCTTGGCGTTTCCGGCCTCGACAAGGCTGCTAGATATTGGTTGTATGGAGAACGAGGTGGAACCCGCGGTTGCAGATTTGATCTTGTCTAACGCCTTGGATGTAGTTACAATAGTACCAATCTGGTCATATAAGTCCTTATTTGGGGTTAAAGTAGTAGTGAACCAATCGATCCTATACCTTGGTTAGAAGTCCCTCCAAATAATCAAAGAGGAAGGTGTGTGATATATTAATATCGTGGGTAGGTGAAAGGAGTTTAAACTCGGCACAGCAACTTTGATAGCGAGGACTCAAGGTTGTAAAAGATTGGTTGGATTTATAGACCGTTGGTTATTTGAAAGGGTTGCCCAGGACATACCTTGGTGGGAGCTCCGCTTGCGCCTGACTGCTAAGGAATTCCGTGAAGGAGCTGACTTTCGTCGTGTCAAACGTGGTGTTAAGGTGATAGAATGGATCAAACGCTATGGGATTCGATTCCGGCTTTAAGTAGACCAAACTAAGCACAACCCCGAATGACTCGTTAATAGGAAACCCCTGGAGCATAAAGTTTGCGTATGGGTCTTTATTCGGTGCCGTTTGATATTTGAAAGCGGCGTTGAGCAACTCGGGAACATCACTAAGAGTGTATCCTCTTATTCCACCCCAGACTTGTTGAATAGGGTAAGTCGACAGCTTGAATGTTGTTACGACGCCTAATAAATATCTTAGCGAAAGTCTAATTGAATGGATAGGACTTACACATACCAAAGTTAGTAGCCCCTCCCTTCAATGCCCAAAATAGATCTTTGTTTGTGTTTGAATTGGCATGGACAAGGGATCCATTAGCTAGAACAACCTAGTTGACAGTTAACATCACTATACAAGGTAGAACGCGCACGTGGTAAACATTAAGTACCTCGAAGTCCACCACGTTATCACAAGCTAGACCATGGATATCAGACAAATAAGAGAGGCCCCCTTGTGGTTCAGGTATTAGTCGTTGCTCTATGCCAAGACAGGAAGACTTACCTCCGAGCATTAGCCCTCCCACACCAACATCTAAGACTCTACCTCCAACAACAGTGACATTGAACTGATCGAGTTGACGGTAAACGTTTTCCCATTTTTGACCTGCGCCTATGCTTGCCACCTTATTCTCGGCATCATAGTCTACGGCGTTAAACTTCGAAAGGTCGATTAGAACCCCTTTATCGATGTTTGCAGCTCCGGGAGATGGTGAATGCCCCCCTGAGCGCACAGCAAAGTTAACATTCCCTTCTACCAACTTTGGAATCACTTTCTGTAGATCTTCCGCTGCTGCGGGCTGGAAGATACAGGCCGGTGTTTTCCACGCGGTTTCAGACCTAGAAGCATTAGCTACAGTGATTAGATCAATCATTTACTTACCGATAAACTCACCAGTTTTCTGTTCTCAGAGTAGAATATTCCGTATCATTGGGGGAGAGAAGAAAACTCGGGAATATCTCGTTGAGTTCTTCACATAGTGAAAGGCTCGACTCAGTAGCAAGAGATGCCCCTCGACAGTGTGTATGGAGTAAGCCAAAAACGGCTAGGGTGAACAGCTGCTTGGGCATACCGTCAGAGTATGAGGATGGTTAACTATGAACAAGTTGTGTTGACATTCACTATCGGATACCCTTCTTGTCAAAACATTTTACAGTGTCATTTATGGAGAGGACCTGCCGACTTGAGGTGTAATAATCTAAGTCAGAAACCTATTCTTGTGATAGCTCACGTCTAGGTTGAAGAATACTACAACTGCGCCTTTGACAACTTTGGAATCGTTCAGCGAGATACACATCACTGGATCCACAGAGGGTCTATCCACCCCATGCAAGTATAAACGATCAAGATCAAAATTAGAATAAACTGGGACTGTAGACGGGTTATGCAGCCCAAACTGGTGTATCTAGGTACGCTTACAACATTGGACCAGGTACGGCTTGCTAGCTTACTCTAGCCTCGGTATCGCGAGCGATAGTTGAATATTTAAGTAAGTAAAGCTACCTACATCCTATCTCAGAAGCAAATTAGGTTGGATTTCAAGCATGTTTTCGAGATTCCTCTTCCAGATCGTCGCTACCGAGAACCTAACCAAACCGTAAACGCACAGTTTTCCACCATGGCAACTAGTGAGCTCCACGAGAAAGTACCTCTACAAGAGTGTACCGGCAACGACGGGTTGAATCAGCAATATGGAGGTGGTCATACGGGTAAATGGGTTAGTCGTCTCCCGCCACCGGCGATTCCATACATACAATTGGCCCGGCTCAGTCCCCCTGTTGGGCTCATCCTCATCTATATTCCGCATTTCCTTGGAATTCTCCACTCCGCCATCCTCCGGCAGGGCGCACGTCCCGCAGCCCTATGGACTGCCGCTCTGCTGCTGCTTGGGGGCAGCTTATTCTGCTCCAATGGCGCGCATAGCTGGAATGATTTAGTAGATAGCTCGGTCGACAAATTAGTTGCTCGTACGCGCAATCGTCCTATCGCTAGAGGTGCGATCTCACCCCGGGCCGCCTTCATTTTCACTGTAACGCAAGCCGTTAGCGCTGCAGTATTCCTCCTCGGCTTTCCAAATCAAAAGGCCGCTGCATGCTGGGCGATACCCAATATCGTCGCTACGATATACTACCCCTACGCGAAACGTCATACCTATTTCGCACAGTTCGTACTAGGATTCTGTCTATCCTGGGGAGTTTTCATGGGTGCTTTGGCGATGGATGCGGATCCTCTGGAGAATTATTCAACTACCTGCTTGTTCCTTGCATGCATCCTTTGGACGGTTATCTACGATACGATTTACGCGCATCAGGATGTTGAGGATGACACTAAGATAAACTTGAAGAGCATGGCAGTTCTATCTGGGAATAAAGCCAAGCACTTATTCTGGGTTCTCCTTAGCGGTATGCTAGGTCTGCTGGCTGCAAGCGGCTACCTGGCTCAAATGGGACCCTGGTATTACATCCTGGCGGTTGGGGGCTGCTTCGCGTCCTTGGGAACAATGATCTTGAATGTGGACCTTGGCGATTCGTTGAGTTGCTGGCAGTGGTTTAGATATGGATTCTGGTTCGCCGGGGGGTCAATGATACTTGGGTTGCTTTCGGAGTATTTACTAAGATTATAATTTAAGAGACGAAGAGTTCTAGTTTGCGACGAAGCCTTCAGAAGGAACATGAGCGGCCGAGGACACTCCGGGAATGAGTGTGCTTCACAAGCTTAGTAGAAGCCATGAAGATTTTGCCTCTTGGCCATGTAGGGTTAGTCTCCTCTTGCAACATCGTGGTAGAGTTGCATTTTATTGATTACCTGAGATACAGTATTATGGAATGCGAATACCAGCACCTGCATCCAAGTGGTATTGTTGTAACACATGTCAAGCCCCGAAAAACAGGATATCACTTAAATTGAACTTGGCAGAAGCATAGAAACTTACGTTTTCGTATACATCATGTTACCTATATGCAACGCTCTCGTAAACAGGTACCTATAGCGAGACCTTCATCGGCGGTGCAGTAACTTGAAGGTTATAAGATCCTAAAAATAATAAAATACTTGGGTACATGCAGTAATATTTTAGTTTCCCTAAATGGTATGAGGGACATCACTTGGCTCAACGTGAATGGCCAGTCCCTTTTGTGGGACATCCCTGCGCTTTTACGGTAGATGCACCGTTTTTGCTGGGGGTGCCGAGATTTCGGTTTAATATCATCGTTACTGTAGTATCCAAACGATTAACAATTAGTAAACCTCGATATCTTATTTCACCCTTGATTTGTCGGTTTGTAATAACGTATTGGTCTTTTTCCAAGGTCAAAATTCCTTCAGACTTCTTCTAGTTTAGCTATCCGAATATCCCCTGAGTTTTATACACTAGCTCACTTGTAGACTGTAGATTTATTTCTCTCTAGCTTACCTACCCTGTCTCACTACTCTGGCTAAGACGCCGCTGCATTCGATATGTCAGGGTCTGTTCTTATCACAGGGGCCAATGGGTCCATTGCTGAACATACTGTTAACCATCTCCTTCGCCATTACCCAGAATACACAGCTATCTTAACCGTACGAGATCCTGATGACGCCAACACCAAGAGACTGCGTGAGATAATATCAAAGTACCCAAATGCGAAGACGTCCATTCACCAGCTAGACCTTGCGGACCTTTCCGCCGTTCATGAATTCGCTAGCAAGATTGAGAAGGAGATAGCTAACAGCTCGTATCCTCCCCTTAGCGCCATACTTGCTAATGCATATTACTGGAATCTTGTCCGCGACCTGGAGCTGACGAAAGATGGATACGAGAAAACCTTCCAAGTTGGACATATCGCCCACGTAGCTCTAGTATTGCGTCTCCTTGGTAGCTTTGGACCGGAAGGTGGAAGGATTGTGATATTTTCGAGCAATGCGCATTGGCCTGGAAAGAACTCTCGTTAGTATTTTTATCTCTTCTAAAGTCTAGTTGATTATATTTTGCTACTTTAACTAAGCTCCCATGCGTTTTCCGTGGGGACCGAAAATTATTGCTGCTTTATTCCATCGAGAACTCGCCAGGCCACAACTGACATTGTCGATGCAGTGGAGAAATATCCGCCGGCGATTCCAGATGACCTCGATCAACTTGTGAAAGCCAATACTGGCGCCGACAAGACAGGTATAGGATTCCAGAAATATGCGAATACCAAGCTGGCCACCGTAGCATGGTCATACGCATTAGCTAGACATTTGAAAAATGTGAGTAGCTACCCTATACGGTAGTACCTGTGGTCATACATGATAGTAGTCACATACAGAATATCTAACAACCATCTAAC
Source organism: Daldinia sp. EC12 (assembly GCA_002120325.1). Lineage (NCBI taxonomy): Eukaryota > Fungi > Ascomycota > Sordariomycetes > Xylariales > Hypoxylaceae > Daldinia > Daldinia sp. EC12. The sequence goes on along the minus strand of KZ112937.1, from coordinate 571,224 downwards.
AGGACCCGAGGTTAAACAAAATCGCAGTTGTAACGATCAATCCGGGAAACATAGTCGACTCCCGCGGGTTTCGGGCCAACACTCCAAAGTTCTTCACTTACCTCCAGAGGTTCTTCCTTCGCCCTTGCCTACCCCTGATCCGACTGACAGATCATACATCGCGCCTTTCAGCACCGGCCGGAGTAGACATAACTGAGATAGCTGTCAATCCGAAATATGCGGGGCAGGGAGGTTACTATACACTTCTCGAAAAAGATGAGAGCTCTCCGGAGAGTAGAGACGAAAAGAAGCAAGAGGCTTTATGGGCTAAGAGTCTAATCTGGGCAGGAATTAATAAGGAGAACACTGCTTTAGCCATCGACGTATAATACTCTAACCTAACCGACAATTAGGATGGTCACCTACGTAGTTTGTAATTCTCCATATTCAAAGCTTAATGCTACTTCGAGATTCATTTATAACAATTTCATCTGTGCTTATTACGAAGCTATGTCTCAGTTGCCATTGTAGAATTGATGACTTGCCATATATCAGTCTCGTGTTTTTCTAACTTGAATGCCTACGATCTGCGAACCGTCTCTGAAAAAAAGAAGTTTCCATCTTCTCGCAGGCCAATTGCCAATGTTCTTCTGTTAACCATTCCCGATAAAATGGTTGGTATCCTAATAAACCCCCAACCCACCTTCCAATCAAGACACCGGCTGCCTGGGCAATTCTATGACTAAAGGGGATCCATCGCGGTAACGATAGATACGAGTCTCCTGCATCGAAAGTCTGGATATCTTAGCTAGGTACTTCTACCTGACCTATATACCTAATACGCGATAAACCAAGGCAAGAAGACAAAGATAATGGGACCTATTAACTCACCGCCATGATTTGGATTAGGTTGGGCGTCTTGCCACGGACCACTACCTCGTCTTGGTATGCATACCAACTCTGAAAGAAAACGTTGTCAAGCTTAAAGGCCTTCGGAGTCTGTTGACCTGAAAGTAAAAACTTTGTGGTATTATCTGGATTCGATGCGGGATCGTCTTGTGTACCACGAGGGGGCGATGGAGGCGGATATAGCCGATGGTCAACCCACCGTTTCAGACAAAATTCCCCGTCGCCTGGGCTTAATATGATCTCACGGCCGTTTACCTCCACGGCCAGCCGGCCTGCTAACACTTGCACGCACTCTTCCTGGTACGGATGGAAATGAAGAGGCGGTTTCTGAGACCCCAGAGCGATAAGACGCGGATGAGTTAGGTCAAAGGTCACCTCGAAAGCAAATGAGCGATGTGGGTGGCTCATCACTCGGGTGCTTATAGCACCTTCAAAACTAAGAAGGAAATTAGTCAAAATACACACTTATAGTCCGTCTGTAATTTTATGAATATTTCGAAAATGTTCAAAGACAAAATGCGTACCCCGTGAAGGTTCTATCTGAGTCTGAGTAAGGAATAGTCTCCATTGTCATTCATAGGTAGGTCTATATGGTGAAAATAACATTTTAAAGCTATGGTTTTCACGGTTGACTAGTGGGCTAAATAAGTTATAAATAAGCATAACTGCAGTTGAATGATTATAAGATACTTATCCAATTATGTGCTTCAAAGTTGAACTATCGTTACATTCAATTCATCCTACCTAAAGAGCTTATCGATAAATCCGGGGTGCTTGTAAATGCCGAGGCTAAGTAACAGTAGCAAGGATATTAGGTAAGCTTATATACACAAACAACGTCGTGATTATATGTGGTGTTGAAAGAACCACTCATTCACTCTTCAACTCTAGGTAGATAATATATAACATTATTATAAAGTTCTCGGACCAGGAACACTTTGAGCATTTATGTGCGGTATATAGTAAATGTGAAGGTTGTAATTTTGTTTCACCATACGCTAGAACTCGAACCCCGATCCCTACATCTCTTGGGATTCGTCCTTGAAGAAAATCTATAGTTCACCTATTGTTGACAAGCTGGTCCCACTATACCTACTACCTTTTACTCGTTCACCCTTTAAGACCAATGAGATATTAAATTGCCAGATAGGCAAGTAGTTCGTATCAGTAGTGGATTAAAACTTGCCTAGGCATATGCCGTAGATTGAGTGGAGAGAACTTTTAGCCTCACGATATCCCAACGAAACTAGCGTGTTCGACATATGAACCAATTCTGAGGCTAGGGCAGATCAGACATATTCACCGAATTCGTCATCTCTACTTCAATGTTATTTCCGAACAAGAAGTGAACGGACAAAAAGTCCTTCATTTCACAAAACCATCTCTTCGGTATTTATAGCCTCCCAAGGCATCCGCAAGTTAAGCTTCGTCTGTAGCGTGAAAACTCATCATCATGACAAAGATAACAATGATAGCAGAACTCGATCATTTCTATCAAGCTAACTTTAGATTGTGGGTCTTTTGCCTCCTGAAGCCCACAACCTCTCACCGTTCTGGAAGAATTCCCGAATCAGGTCAAACAGCTAGTTCTAGTCTTCACACTAATTGCGGCCTATTCCGCACTCGCGGCTCAACGTCATCGATGAAGACGATTTGTAAGGTTAAGGGGGGCCTCGGTCGTTATGGATATGTGAAAAACTTTCATCTTGCCTAGGTAGATGGGATAGGTTAGGGATGTAGCTATATAAGATGGCGAAGCCTGTCGCCAGATTTATGCAAATTTATCTCACCTTGATACCCTCTTAAGACCACATTATATACATATTTAATAAGTTAATAGGAAAATGTCAGGCACCTTTACCTTCACGGTTTTCAAGGGCGACAAGTCCGGTGTGCCTAAGAAGGCCACTACGACTAAGCCGGAACAATTAACGGGAGATAATGTCCTAGTTAAAGTTACAGCTTCCGGACTATGCGGAACTGGTGAGTATTTTTTTGATGATAATAAGTATAAAGAAAACGATGGCTAACTTTTAATATAGATCTTCATTACGTACGTAGTGATTCTCTTCTGGCTTAGGAATAGTCACGTAGAAAGAGACTTATGCTAACGGGTCATCTAGAAAACCGAAGATATGGTCTTAGGACACGAAGGTGTTGGTGTTGTTGAGGCGGCTGGACCCGACTGCAAATTCTTAAAGAAGGGCGACAGAGTTGGTTGGGGATACGAGCATGACTCTTGCGGTCATTGCCAGCAATGTCTCAGCGGTAACGAGACGTACTGCCCCAAGCGTGCTATGTACGGATTCGCAGACCGAGACCAAGGCAGCTTTGCCTCGCACGCTGTCTGGAGGGAGGCTTTCTTGTTCAAGATTCCCGATGAGATGTCCGATGAGGATGCCGCGCCGATGCAATGCGGTGGAGCTACCGTTTTTAACGCCCTTCACGCCTACAACGCCATGCAGACAGAAACCGTCGGTATAATGGGAGTTGGTGGCCTTGGACATCTGGCTATCCAGTTCGCTGCTAAGATGGGATGCCGTGTCGTCGTTCTGTCCGGCACTGACTCGAAGAAGGAAGAGGCGATGCGATTAGGAGCACACGAATTCATCGCTACCAAGGGAAAGAAGGAGCTTCAAGTATCGCAGCCGCTGAACCGTCTACTTGTATGCACGTCCGCTCAGCCCAACTGGGAACAGCTTATCCCGATCCTAGCCCCCGGTGCGTGGGTCCACCCCCTTTCGGTCGACCAGGGTAACTTCGAGATCCCCTATATCCCTCTCCTATTGGGCGCCATCACCATCCAAGGATCCGTGGTCGCTCCGAGATACATTCACCAGCGCATGCTTGAGTTCGCTGCTCTACATAAGATCAAGCCTGTTGTGCAAACCTTCCCCATGACGGAAGCCGGCATTAAGGATGCCATGGAGAAACTCGACCAGGGCAAGGTTCATTTCCGTGCTGTCTTGAAGCCTGAATAATTGCCGTTTCCGCAATACTTGGTTCGGTTTTAGGGAGTTAGATGGTACGAAAATATAAAGCATGACTGAGATGATAGGAGGCAAACTTATAGACTGGGGGTCGATAGAGGTCAAAAATGTGTTTACTTCAAAGGCGAGTTAGATTAGAGTAATATCCAAATGCCAATTCCTTATAAATGGTTATGTAGAACTCATAGACCCAGTGAAGTTGTCTACTCTTTCTTAGCATATAGGCATATATGGGAGAAAATAGCAAGCAGTAAGCGTCCGAGCATGAGACAAATGTATCGAACATTTCCCCTTACTATCATCAAAAGCCAGGTTATGTTATTAACTTAGGAGTTCCACAGCCTTCTCAATAGATATCTCCATCAGAGTTAACATGAGAAGAGTACGACTTAGCAAGCTAAATTAACATCATGTGCGCCCAATAAAGACTCTTGCGACTCTAGGGGCTTTATCAATCATATAACTAAGGGTCTAAAAGGACCAGTCACTCAGGCACAAAAAGCTTAGTATATCTTCAAATCATTAAGGTTTAGGTGCCTAGGCATATATAGATTGATAGATGTATACCAAGAAGGGGAATCTCCCTTTTCCCAATCATTTACTTATGTCAATGGTGGTTATGCTATGTCTACCTTAAGGTTGGTAAAAATACTCTCCTTCAGCACAATCTTCACCTTGCTCCACACATCTCTTCACAGCCGCGTCGGGGTCCTCATCTCCATCCAGGATATCGAGCCAGCAAGTTTTGAGATTAGGAGAATCGAGGAGCAGTGCGGTGACATAGGCAACAGATGCCCGACTTGTTGTCCCCGCCACTCTTGGATGTTTCCCTAGAGCAACACCACCAACAGGTTCCATTGTCAGCACGCCCGGCCGGAGGGAGATTGCTGCAAAATCTTTTCTTTTCTTCCCTTCCTCATATAGTACTCTATCTGCCACGATCTTCGCCTCGTAGTACCTATTTAGTGGGTTTCGTATCTCCTTGAGATACTTCTGCCAGTGTTCCTCCGTAACCCACGACATCTTTTCATAGCGGCAGCTATTGAAAGAAATCAAAATGAATTTGGTGATCGATGGGGTTGCCACAGATGCACGAATGAAATGGCAAGCAGCATCTCGGTCAATTGCCTCAGTCTGTTCAAGGGGATGGTCAGCATGTATCGGACTTAACTAGTGAAAATTCGGACTTAAGATTTGTGCTCATACCCTCTCTGGTGCTCCTTTCCCTGCAGCACCAGCACTCCAGACAACATAATCAGGCTTCGCTTCGTCAATTAAGGTCTTAGCTTGTGCTTCGCTCTTGACATCCTCAATGCTTCGGACGAGAACGTCGAGCTTTCCCTTATGATTTGTCTGCGCTCCAATCTGCTGCAGCTCTGCAACTTGATCTGGACTTCTAATGATACTTGCAACTTCCCATGATCGTTGAAGAAGCATCGGTGTCAGTAACCGAGCTACCTTTCCGTTACCACCAAGTAGTAGGACACGATGAGCTGCCATTGTGATAATATTGTTTGGTATAAAATAAGTGAGGTTGCTTGAAGAAAAGAACTGTATCGGAGCAACTCGGATTGTAGACTGAGGAACCCCCTCAGTTAAAGAGTCAGAAAGATGGAAATTTTACTCCACGGGGTCATTTAATACGTCAGACCTATTCTTACTAATCGTATAACATGCATCAAACGCTTCTGGCATATTAGCCAAGGATCGGTGATAGCGATCACCGCCCGATATACACGATAACTTGGATTGAAGAGGGTCTTATTGGTTTAGAAAAACATATTTACGAATAAACTGACTTATTAAGCAAGAAATAAACTGTTTTTCTTCCACAACTCCTAAGTTAGGTAGGTAGGTACTCCAAAGTGATGGCCCTTGAATTTTGATATTTGCTTCTTAATACCCCCTAGGTTGTTATATTAGGGATGATAACGTCGCCCGGAATGCAAGCTTTCCTAAGACATATGCATACAGTTTCCTTCCGCCCTACCATACCTTTTACGTATTCATGAATTCGACATCCTATATTCAGCCGTATACTTATCACTTACGTCGTCACTACTCGTTGTTCTACTATATCTGTGTTCTTTCAAGGTCGCATTAGCGTCCGGGATACACCGGCCCTGTCTGACCTCCTGATTGGCAGAACACGCCGTCTTTTGACTCCCTTCGGATCGGAACTCCGACAGCACCTACACCTGACAGTTCATTGTATATCCCTCACCTCTCACCAGATAGCTATTCATCATTCGGGATCCACACATTTTTTCACGATCGTAATTACAACCGTTTGTATGTGCAGACATGTATAATTTTATAGAAGGCAGACGACAAAAGTTCCGACCAAAGTACCTAATACAACCACCTATTATGAGCCTCATTCCTAACTCCTAATTGTAGTGTCCAGAAAGCAGCCAAGAAGTGGCAGTGAGCTATGTTAGAACATAGGATCTGTCGACCTTTCCCTCGGCGTCTTAGTAGTTCAAAGAGCTATCACGCCATATTTAAGTAGAGTTAGAATCAATATAGAAACCCATTCAACATTGCAAATAATTTTACCCGAGTCTGGCTTTATATAATTCCAACCAATGGCGAGCTTCATCTCGAAGCACACAGGATTACGGTCTAATACATCCTCTGAATACCTACTACAAGAATGAATGAGCCGGTATATAGATTTACCCGTGGCACATGATTTACGATCATTAGATCTTGCAGGGACTGTTATAAGGTGGACCAGGAGGTAGGTAAGTCACTTCCTTGTCTAGCAAGGAACTCTGGCCTAGCCATGGAAGCAGAATGCCATATGAGGAGTCCTATGGAAGGACATATATAGTGCTTGTCTCTAAGGACCCGTATCCATCGTAGGTATCTTGTATGGACGCAGCCTGTGCAAGTCTGTCAGTAATTCCCTTAAAGAATATTCAGTGGGCTCCACAAAGGAGTTAACACCTAACCTACTTCTACTCAAACATCCAGAGCATCTTCAAGGCCTGTAGCTCAGTGAGCCGCATATCACGACAGCTTCAGCCCACTGAAAATTAGTTGTTGCCTTGGCAATCTGTACAACTCTTTTAATGCCCTAAGATTTGAGCAGAGAAGCTTTTTCCACCTTCAACCTATTTTCTCTCTCCACACATTCTACTTCCTTAGTGCAGCCTGGTAAACTAGACTACTCGCACCTCTATCCCATCCACTGCCTATCGAAGCTATCATAACACAAATCATCTTCTAAAAATGTTCTCCCCTTCGTATTTGCGTTGCCGTTTTTGCACCCCTCGTCCTGGCCCAGCCACCCTCTGGGGTATCTTGGAATCCGAGCCCTCGCCTCCGCGAAGAACCGTCGTAACCGGAGTCGATTTGCTCGGCCGACGCGTCCTTACCCCTAACCCGGCCTTTGAACTATTCGGAAATGGGCTCCGGAACCTACAGATGCTCCCCTACAGTGGCGGTAGCCTAGAAGCTGAATTCTGCCGAACGGCTACTTCTCATGACCTCATTCGTCTGAACCATGACTTGTTCCATGACAACTCCCCGCACGTCAGGTACGTATACTACATAGCATCCTTCCTGTATAAATTTACTGTCCAGTCAATATAATACTAACAATCCATCCTAGAAATATTACAGACCCCAGCGTCCTTCTCGAGCAAGGTGTCGCCACTGTGGAGAGACGCCTCTTTGGAACGTAAGAATTTCCCATTTTCTATCACATATATGCCCGATTACTCTAACGAGGAACCTCACAGTAAACTTGGCGTCCTAGTCGCGTTTGGAGTCCCTATCCTGGTTCATGTCGAGATGCTCCGACCCCTCCCTCACCTTTACTGGATGTTTGTCGATCCTCGCAGCGGCGCGCTCTACCGCGTCGTCCACGTCACCGAGAACGCCAAGGAGTGGAAGATCGTTCTCCTAGCCGTCTACGGCACCGACGATTTCGACCTTGGCGACAGTAACTACTCCGGCCCGAACTTCATCAACGCCATCCGAATCGCGCAGGAGTGGGCAGCCGTGGATTTCGTCCGGGACACGATTGTCGATTATTTCAAGTCGTACTGCACCCGCCTCGCTATCACCCTGCGCAACGCGCCGGTCATGACTCCTGGCCTTTACATGGCAACTACCCCAGAGTTCCTGCTCTGGGAGATCGAGCTATGCTACCTGCGATACTTGTCAGTCAGCGGCTCCTACCGCACCCTTCCGGATGGGGCGTTCGGCTCTTGGGCCCTCAGAGCTATTCGCTTGCCGTACTTGGTCAACAGACTGGATGACCTCAACTACGGTCTCCGACGAGATATCATGCTGGCCCTCGCGCTGCGAGCCCACGCGCTCGCGTTAGACTACGACCAGGAGGACCCTATCTTCCTACTCTGATTGGCGATATTACTTGCGACTACCTAAAGTCTACAGCCGCTCGACTTTGGGAAGATCAGCTTCTTCCAGTCAGTATACGTTTCTCTGTGATACGTATCGCGGTTTGCTTTTGCTGGCAGGAATTCACTTTCAAGAGGCCACAGCATTCTCGTTATTTTTTTTTTTTTTTCAGAGGAATGGCTGTCGTGTCTTTTGAGGTCTCGAACGTTATTCGCATTACATTTCTTTTTAGCAAAAATGATTGCACGTACGATGAAAGAGGTACTCTAGGATGAAAGGCCATGCTATTGCAATTGCATTTGATGCTATTAGCAACATAGGCAGCTTAAGCATCGATAGATAGTTACCTGTAATTACTTTCGCAATTCGATCTGCTTACTTCAAAATTGAAGAATGGTCTGAATTACCCCCATAGTAACAATAACATCATCCTATGAATCAATACCCGGGACCTATTGAATTTGCCTTTATATCGTAGATTTCTAGAAGATCTTCTAAGAAAGTGTCTCGTAGAAGGTAAGATCCCTAAGATGGATGATGATCTGGGTTAGTAATAAATAACCGGCTGAGTTCTACAAAGAAAAGATGAAATTACTCATGAAGTGGCGTTTGGCACTAGCCAAAGTATTCTTTTGCTGTGGTTTCTTTGCAGTTATTCTCCTTTTCGGGGCTGTCCGGTGCTTTTGTTGACGCCGAAGGTTAAGCGGGCGCCGATCGGGTCCGCATCACGGCCCCACTTTGGTGGCATGGCACGTCCGCAAACAACAGACCCCCCTCTAGAATCTTTTCAAACGAGGCGTAACTCAATGAATAGTCAATTAGAAAAACGGATCCATAGTAGGAGGTGAATTAGTGTTTTAACACACAATTTCCCTGGGCGTATACCATAACTCTTGTCTCATTTATAGTGGTTATTGAGACTATCCAGGTATCTCTTTATTCTCTGCTCTGTTCTGATAGTTTTGCCTTGTCGTGGCCTTCATAGGGTTTTCCATAAGCATGATTTATCCCAGTAGTGTAAACTCCCTGGACATTAACACTTCTCCAAATTTAGATCGTTTTCATCGAGACACCTTCGCGCCAGCATACACGCCTCATATAATGATACTTCTTCGCTGAACTAGTAAAATCGCCCACGCTTCGCCGCAAAACCCGCCCTAGTCCGTAGCCAGCTTCCATAATCCATCGCCTAGGTAGTGCGCGTCCTCGATAACAGGCCCTTTACCCTTCTCTTTGACCTCCTTGGTGCCCATGACCAAGAATCCCACGGCGCATGCCTCGACCTTCCCCTCAGCTCGGACTACAACCGGCTCGCCCTTCTCCAACTCCCTAGTCCACCTTTCGTCCTCGTCTAGGCCCTCCTTCCCTTCCTCGGTACTGACACCACTGGGTAACCTGCCACCAGCGCTGGTCAGACCTGGCGCCATAAGCGTGGCACCCGACAGCACGAAACGAATAGCACCGCGGTCTATACGTATACTAGGGAACGCGTCTGGGAAGCGGTGAACGAGGCGGAGATGTGGCAGCAGCGTTGTAGTATCTTGCTGGAAGAAGAGCGGTTGCGAGTCTAGCACGTACAATGTGCAGCGGTCGGGAAGCTTCATGGCCTCGAGCGACCCTTTCTTCGGTAGGATCTCATCGATGTAGGGGTTTAGAAGCGGGTAGGTCGTCAGTAGGGACTGTCGTAGCGAGCGCTGAACGGACGACTTGAGCTTAGATTTGGGCGCGGCGGTTATCCTACACGTGGGCGAAGCGGGATGGTTAGCTAGATCATAATAACCAAAAAACTTGGCAATGGACGCCAGGAAATGATGGAAGAACAAGGATGCTTACTCTCTCTTGAACATCTTGACGGATTTAGGGTCGATTGGCTAGGGGGTTATTGAATAGGAGTGGTTAAATGATACCTGGATCAATAATATTAAATGATGTTTATAGTAGAAGCTCGTGAAAGTTTGGAGTTTGGAGGGGCATCTGATGGAAATGCCCCGCAATCGATTGTTCATTAGTCCAAAGAAGCAAAGCGCGGGGCAGAAACTCAAACCCCTCGAAGCTCCCGGTCTAGCGGGGCATTTGAAGTACAAAGGTACTTGCTAATAGGCATTTCCAGCATTCCATTGGAAATGACCCATCATCATTCATCATAGCTGCAGCTTGCGGATCTGTCGATCCAAAAAAGAACAATCAAGGCGATTTTCCTTTTTTCAGATATCATCATTGATAATCAATAATCAATTACTACCAATTCATTCTCATTGTTCGCGATAAAGGACATTAAGTAATACAGACTGCCTCCCCCCTTTCCGGCGAACCTCCTCGGCCTCCGTTTCAATCTCCCACAAGTTTCCTATTCCTTATACAGGGGGAGAGATGAATTACGTAGGTGGAATATCTAACCATGCTGAACATGGCTTACAGTGCCATCTTCCTTGACATGAACATTCAGTCGGTCCGGGACGAAATCTTTAGTCACCATCATGCCGGGTTGAATAACACGACATTGCTGGGGAAGATCTTTCTTGCAGAAGTTCTACAACGTCTATATGTCAGCTAATGATATCTCTTGAGGTTCAGTATCACAGTAAGTAAGATCTTACGTACCGTCTCGCTGTGGTCATTATCGGATACCGTCTTTCCAACTAGCTTGCTAGACCACTCGGTGGTCTTGTCTTGAGAGTTGTCGTTGATACCGGGAACGACCAGAGGCATTTTGGCTTTTTTGGTTTTGTGTTTTCTTTTGGATGAATTCTGGCGCTGATTGTAGGTGTTTATGCTTGGGTTTGTGGATTGTAAACTTGGACTCGGTGTGATCGAAGAGATGTTACGTCTTATAGGTAAGCGCGAGGTAGGCAATGACCTTGGAGACCTGGAATGTATGTTTTGCGCCCGTCCCGTAGGCAATGACGTAGGCCGCACGTGAAACCAAGAAATCACGTGGCGGCTCCCGTTCCAAGTTAGGTAATCAACGAATTGCATCTTTTGAATGTCCCGATGTAGGCCGATGCGATGTTAATACTGCTTATTACCAAGTTGAGAACGAGAATAATTTCTTTTTAGAAAAGAAAATCTGAACAAAATACTTCCTTGCGTGGAAGTTGGGTAGTCAGAGTCCTTCTTGTGCTACATAGGCGCAGAAGACGAATATTCTCCCAAGATTACCTATATAAGGTTACCTGAAAGCAGCCATATACTTAACTGAAACCACCGCAACGTGCTGAACACGAAATTTGGAGCACTTTATGTACAAACAGATAATGTAGAATATGAGGGACTTCATAATAACATTTCTTCAACTGGATCTTCTCACAAAATGATAAAACAGTTTGTATACCTTGTACGTCCACTGCCTATTAGGTGTTTCAACTTTGCGTATGAGACTTGGGTCGAGGCTTAGCTTTTTTGCTTCGTCATCATTTCAAATAAACCTCCTTGGAGAAGTCGAACTCATATATATCACATGGACTCCATCACGTATATTCGATGATTAATAGAACGGAGTAAGTTAAGTTTGCACTCAATTTTATCTGAAGATCTTGTATTCTATTAGGAACAGTTATTTGACGTAACTAGAAGTAAATAGCAAGTCATTGGTATGGTCCCCCAACAGGGTCAGCTTAGTAGTATATCGCAATGTCTGATTCGCATTGGCAAGAAGTACTATATCATAACATTCACCCCTTGTCCCAAAAATGCCATAGGTACACTTATAGATATAGGGATTATTGCTCATCTGGATCGCGAAATCCCTTATCGCATTGATTCTTCTGCAAATACCCGAATTTCACATGAAGACACCTGTTTTATTTCATTGGCCAGTAGGTAGGTATATTGCGGTTTGCTGCATCGGGGAAATTGTTTGCTAGGTATTAGATATGTGTCACTCAGGATTAAGATTGAGGGCGTAGGGCTTTATATAAGGTGAATGCTGGAGCTACCTAAGGTAGAAGTGAATAATTCTCATTTACATGTCTCCGAATATTCATGCGAAGCAACACTCTTTAAAAGCAAAGCATTGGATACAATTTGGGCTTTCGTGGATAGTAGAGTAGCCTAATCATTACCAAATTGGAAAAGATATCCTACCAAGCGAAATACGCGGGACCAAAATACTTTCAATGCATGACTTCTAGTTCAGCTTTCTGGCGGAGTTTCGGCACTGCCACCAATGCTAGCTCTACGTTATGCAGGGGTACAGCCTTAAAAATAGAACTTCTACAGTAGAAGTTCAACTCGTTTGACGCATTTTAGTAGTGGATATTTGTGTTAGTAGACTATCACCTGCTGACTATATAAGAAATAAGGGGTTTTGAGGTTATCAGGTACTTCTTAGATGCAACCTAGTAGACGGACAGTGCTGCAGGGTACATGTATGTGGTACCTACCGGATCGGCAGTGCAAACACCCCCAGCTGGTGGCTTCTCATAGGCCAGTCTCGGCGCACGTTCATGGAATTGACAAAATCTGACATGCAAAGCCTTGTCCTCCACTAAAAAATCAGATCAGCTCAGATTAGGTAAACTTAGGACTAGGCTTTTGGGCTGATTCCCCACAATCCGCTCTCTCGGATGTGTTGTTTCTTTCGAATTTTCATATTCTGAGGTGTTTGCGTGACAATACAACTTAACACCTTCTATTGCACACTTATAGTAGAGATACATTACTACCTAATTTAACGGATTCTTATGGGAAAGTACAGACTTTCCTGAGTCAAAATATCCGACTAGATCGCACCGCAATGGCTTCCCCAGTCATTTGTCCAATCATGATGGCGAAACAAGGGCTGTGCCGTTCCGAGCCAGCCGGCAACGCCTTTTTATTTCTAACATGAAGTATCGATATCTGATTCGTTCCGCCACGCCACGCTGTAAGTCAGCACCAAAATAGGTGCAAAGAGTTACCAAGGTTCATTTCCGCTTTTCATGTACCTCTTGGGTTATTTTTTGTTACTACTGTAGGTTTTGTTACCTATCCTTACATATAGATATATGTAATTATCAGCTGGATCCTGGATTCTTTGCTGCGCGCTGGTAGGTATACTGGTACGGTATGCCATGTACAATACTAGGAACCCTAGGCACCCGAAGAATTCGTGAGAGAGTTACATGGAGCTTGTTCCCCTATGCCGTTAGTCCTGTTAAAAAATAGAAACAAGAAATAAGAAAAAAAAAAAAAGACCCTGAAAAAAAGAGCTTCATGAATGGGGCTGGGCTGGACCGACTTAGCCTAACCTAGCTGCATCTGGCCAGCCAGTATTTGGAGGGATGCGTTTTTCTTACATTAGGTAGGTGTTCAGCCAGCTGCACCTCCTGTCAGATTTCTTTCCAACCTCTTTCCTCTCCGTTTGTTCCTCCGTGTCCTCTCGTCCTTTTTACCATTTCGTCATCAAGGGATTCCCTGGATAGCTCGACTCACGGGTTACCAGCTGTTGTGCGTAGGACAGAGACAACGACGTGGAAAAATTTACGACGGACTAGGAAAGAAATCATTTCTCGGTCCTAGTAAATATTTCATCGGACAAATCGGAGCCCAAATCTTATCCAGTTTAACTCCTTGGAAGAAATCGTAGTTCAGACTATCGACTTGAGGCTTCCAACCCCAATACCTGTTTTGGTAACTTATAAAGCTGGTATCTCGACTGAGCGATATCTATCTTCACTGTCGCCCTAGCAATCTCGCATCGGTACTTTACTGTGCTGCCGTCTTTTCAAAAAACCTGAATCCGCACATCCTCCAAACTAACCATCATCATCATGCACGGGAGAAGATTGGGCGCGGCGGCCCTCCCGGCCTCTCTCCTACCTCTCCTTCTGCTATTCCCGGGATCGTCTATCGGTGCTAGCCCTATGACAGCAGGCCCAGCTATGTACATCCGCGAGTCTGCCTTCGATTTTTCTTATGCCGCGGGATGCGGTGACAGAGGTTCTCTCAAACATTGTTTGGGTAAAGTATCGGAGCCCCTCGAGGTCGAATACCTAAGACAGTGCTTCATCAATGCCGGCTGCAACGAAGAGGAATCTAATCTTGAAGCCGATCGCATCGTCAAGGGCTTCTACCAGGGCAACGCCCCCGCCGAAATGCGACGGCGGTCACCGGATCCCTCACCAGGTGAGACAAACCTACCTTCCCAACGGACCCCAATACCTGGGGAAAGGGAGATTAAGCATATATAACTAACAGTGATACTTACTATACAGCTCCTACGCCAGCACCAGCAGAAACAACGTCCGCCAAGTCCGCAGGCGGCTTCAAGCCCTCGATCGAATGCAGCTCCGAGACCGTAGTCAAGACGCAATCGTGCCCGGTCCAATCGACGGGCAGCGAGTCGGGTAAGACGCTTCCGTGCTTCGAGGCCGAGGCCACGCAGATGGTGTGCAAGGCCGAGAACATCTGCTCGACGGATAAGGACGGCAACAACCTGTGCATGCTGCGCAAGAACCAGCTGGACACGGGCGAGATCGTCGTCACCGTATTCCTCGGCACCGTCTTCGGTTTAGGGTTCGCCGCCCTCCTGTTCTTCTGCTGCCGCGACAAGGCCGCCCAGCGCAAGCGCAAGGCGCGCGCCGAAGCCGCTCAGATCGCCAAGACTGCCGCTACCATGGCCGTTGACGAAGAGTCGGTTATCCCGCCTAAGCGAGAGCCGAGCGTAGGCACCGGCGGCCACAATCCCTTCACGGACGCTTCGTACGATGCCCCGCCGGCTCAAGCTCCGGGCCACTATTAGTAGCGTGATCGGGTTATGTTGGAAGATGCCAATAGTATTCCCAAGAGCTGGACCAGGTGTACCTGGAGTGGGATTCAAGCTCGAAAGCAAGGGTGGAGGAAACGAGCAGTTGATGTAAAAAGCGTTCATGCAGGGAGCAAACCCGAAAAGAATTAAATCATACCATGGAATTAAGCAGAGTCGTTAGCAATTCGAGCGTATGGAAAATCGTGCTTTCAGGCACATGTTTATGAATGTTGCAATTTTACTTACCTAGATACCTCAGAGAAAGGGACAAGGGGGTGTAATCGGGATTTGCTACGATGAATTTTTCTTTGCCTTGAGTACAGCTATTATGGAGTATTTCTCAACCCCCCCACCGTCCGCATATCTCTCTCCGTGCTTATAGTCTTTTGTTATTCATTATACATATAATACCCTTCTATGACGCAATGAACTATTATTAGCCTTGGCAAGATATAATTGAATTCAGCTATAGTTAATGAGCTTGGTATAATAATGTAAGCCGTTAAGCTATAAAGCCAACAGTATTTCTTTTTTCTTATTCGTAACTATGTAGCCCTGTCTCTTGTTTCGTGCAAACTGCTAAAGAGTTGTCGTAAGTAACGTAGAGCCATTTGCATCTGCTCACGACGTGACTAGTGACTATTTGGTTTCAACTTCATACAATAGTAATAACACACTTACCTCAATACATTCATACATAACCGAACCATGAGGCCCCTATTCGTCACTGCACTGCACTGCCTTTCACTCACCATACACATCGAGAAAGGATCTAGGACTTCCTAAGAAAAAACAAGCACTTGCGACTCATCCATAATATCTGACCGCACTCTTGTGAGATATTAATTTCGCTAATACTGAACAAAAAGCGCTCTAGTATGGATGCTCAACGAGGTTTCCCATTCATAACAATGACCTGCTTTAACGGCCCTAAAAATCGGGGGCGAGGAGAGAAGGTAAAAATCTCCACTTCCTCTCGCGCATCTCTGAAGGCATAGACTATTCCCATGTGCTCTGACGACTATCCCGCGGGTAGTCGACCTATTGGTTACAGACGTGCCGCGACTGCTCACCCAGTAGCGACCCAAAAGGTACACAATGGACTCCTAAGAGCCGAACACACCTCCGGCTTTCTGTACGGAGAAGAAAATCTCAAAATGAATCCTGACCTCGACGTCGGCCCATTATCTACCCTTGCCAATAACTGAATTACCCCATATCTTTCTAAACCTTAACCACACGTCATCGGGCACCTAAGCTGGTTGTCCCGCACGGTTAGGTGAGCCAGCTCCTACGATTGGACTACTGATCTCGCCGGGTGCCCCGAGTACATTTCGCCCCGAAACGGATCCTCTATCAGCTTCAAAGCGAACCGAAAGTTTCCCGCCATCATCGATTCTTACGTCAAAGCTCCCACCGCCATTATGTGAGCTACCCACTGTGTCGCACATATCTAACAACTCCTCTTCTGAGACGGGTTCGTGTCCTGGTGGATTGATTTTGTTCACATGATCTTTAATCGCAAGTAACTCGACATATCCCTTTGGGTCGGATGAGAGGGGCTGTAGCTCTTTGCATGCGGTCACAAGCATTTGACGAACGGCAACAGGTCGGGGCTGAGAGGTTCGTATGCCAGGGGCGGGAGCACCAAACGAGGGGTTCATAGGCCACGTGGGGTTGGGGTTGGCAAAGCCAGGCGGCGGAGAAAACACATTAGGGGGACCCCATGTATTAGCGTTGAGTGGCGAGACAAGGAATGGATCTATGAACGGCGCGCTTGGGAACGGAACTCGACCTGGAGCGGCGGTGCCTCGTCGGGGGGAGCTAACAGTTTCCAGAGGTACATCTGTATCATCAAGTAGAGCGCTACTACCAAGATGATTACTCACGTCATCAATATCAGCTGATAGGTCCTGGCTCTTCTGCCCGTGAACAACGCTCCCCGGCCTACCAATCGGTGCTGGCCTGCTGATTGGTTGAGATGGGCCGCCGGATAAAGAACTTGCGTCAAAGGAAGCAGATGTCTGTCGAGAGTGGGACGGTGGTCGACCCGGTACGCTCTCTGGAGAGAAACCTTGGTGAGGCAGATTCGGCGGCGGCTGGTCTGCCGGGTGGTGAAATCCAGGGGGGCCATGTTGCGCTAAGAAGGATCGACTGCTCATCGGGCTGGGAGCGGGAAAGCCTGGCGGTGTCGGCATACTGCCCATCGGACGGAAGTTTAGGTTTCCAGGAGGCGGGAACATTGGCTCGTGCATTCGGTTGAAACCTGGAGCCATATGTGGAGGTGGTATTCCGGGAGGACCTTGAAGATTCAGAGGTAATCCTGCGAACGGACCTTGATGTAAGTTAGGCGGGCTCCTAACTCCTCCTGTGTGGAGAGGGGACGCCGGATGGGCAATAGGGGTTCCTATGTTTGCTGGTCCGGTTGACGAAGCTTTCCTAGGCGGGCCGATAGGACCTGGGCTGGTGTGTAGAGGGGTTTGGGTGAGCGGCGATACATTCTGGCTCGGACCAGAAGCTGAATGAGAGGCCTGCGAAGCTGATCTCGTTACCTCATGGGACACTGAGCGAGGCTTCATGGGCGTGGGAGCTTTGGGCAAAACAGGAGTTGCAACCGCTATTTGTGGCGATGCGTGATTTGGCGGGGGTTGATGAGGTAGCGCAGGAATCGAAACTGGATGTTGTTTTTTAGCAGGTTGAGTTGGAATAGGTGCTATAGGAGTTGCTGTTTTAGCTGCCGTTTTCTCCTTTTCTTCCTGCTTTGACTTTTCCTTGGCGTCGCGGTCGGCTTTCGCCTGAGCTGCTCTCAACTCTTTTTCTCGCTTGTCCTTCTCGTGCTTCTCTCTCCTTTCCCGAGTCTCGCGCTCCTTAAGCTCACGAGCCTCTTGCTCCTTGCGTCGCTGTTCTTCCTTCAGCTTCTTCTCGCGCTCTTTCGCTTCGCGGGCTTTGCGTTCCTGCTCAAGTTGCTTTTCCTTCTGCTCCTGAGCACGTCGCTGCCGCTCGGCCTCCTTTTTCAATCGCTCTTCCTCCTCAGCCTTTTTCTGCGCGTCTTTTTTCTTGCGCCTCTCTTCTGCCTTAAGTCTGGCTTCTTCGAGTTTCCTGGCTTCTTCCGCTAAGCGAGCCGCGTCCTCTGCTGCTTTGGCAGCATCACGTCTGGCCTTTTCCTCGATCTGGGCTTGCTTCTTCTGGGCCGCTTTATCTTTCCGTTTCTGTGCTTCCTTTGCCTTCTTGGCCTTCCGTTGTGATTCTTGTGTCTCCTCTTCTTGAAGTTCTTCAAGAAGCTTCTCCTGACGTTCCCTCGCGACTTTTTCTCGATATGCTGTTAATACTCTCTGCTCAAACATTCGCGCGGCAAAGATTTGGAACATTCGGCGGCCTTCTTCCATACGTTGTTCCTCGGTCATCGTGTCCTGTATAAATGATCAGCCAGAAGGCGCGCCTACGGTGGATGCCGGCTAGCTACCTCTTCCTCTTCATAGTCTTCATCCTGACTATACTCCTCCTCTTCTTCTTCATCCTCCTCCGACTCGTCATCTTCGAGAGGCGGATGGTTATGAGGGTTAGGGAGAGAAGCACCATTGACAGTATGACCATATGCTCCGGCGTAATGATCCTTAGCATCCTCCTCCCGAGCCATTCTACGCTCGGCTAGCTGCTCCATCATTTCTATGAACTTTTTGCCGTCGTTCTTGAGTAGATCGTCTGCTACAGTAAGAATGCCGCCTAAAACATGTTATTCAAACACGCTGGATACACGTATGAATGGGATCCGTATGAAGTAACTTACCTTTAACAGTGAGACTTTGACCGAAATTAAAGAAATCATTAGCATATGTGTCGCGGGGGATCTCCTCAGGTTCATCTTCATCCTCATCCTCGTCGTCCAATCCATCGACGTCACTATACTCCTCTACTTCATCTTCCTCGTCTTCGTCATTGTCCACGTGTTCCATTATGCGGCCATGAGACGGGTGATGGTTCGAATATCTGGTGGGAAGGGCTCCGGGGGGATGTAGTCCACTCATGGGTCCAAATCTCTTCGGCTCGAACATAGGGGGCGCATTTGGGTGGTTGTGAGGTTGGTTCGCGAAAGATTCCAACTCCTGGTAATAAGCGTCGTAGAGACCCTCCAACTCTTCCTCAATTGCTGTCCGTTTGCGCCCGCAGACAGAGCAACTACAAGTGTGCTTCTGTTGTTCCTTCATCTTCTTGAGTACGGCATCTTTTTCGACCTTAACCAAAGATTTTCGTTCCTCTTCTCCCAGCCCTAACCAGAACTGCTTGATACGCTCTCGCTCCTGCTCGTTGGAAGTATTCCATATTTTCTCTTTGGATATACCGGAGGGATTATTACTAACGGGTTCCTCGACCGTGCTCTTCTTCTTCTTTTTCTTTGATTTTTTAGAAGATTTTCGCGCTGAGCCGTTGGCGGGTCCGGGGTGTTCCTCGTCACTATCGGTCTCGTCTCCCCAGTCCTCACCATTATGTGTATGGTTATGGGATGGGGGTGTTCCACTCGGTATGCTATTTCGGGGGTTGTGCGCGTCCCTTTTCTGCGACTCCGTTCCAATAGGCAAAGGCACGCTACTTGTGGACGCAGGGCTAGGGAGTCCATTTGCTGCTGCCTCTGCTTGTTCGGCCGCGGCCTTCGCGGCTGCTTTCGCTCTGCGCTTTTGTTTCTTGCGATTCACTGGCTGCGCAGGGGGCATATCGATAGCGGCTGGTGTATTAGTCGGAGCACCACCTCGGGAGGATGTGGTCGTCGTAGGCGATGGCTGAGGGGGAGGAGTAGAAGCCGAAGACTTGGGAACCGATATATATTTAGTTCCATCCTTGTTGGTATATTTCGCGGTAGCCTTCGTTGTCGGGGGCTGTGGGCCCTGCGCGGCCGACTGTCGATTGCTGTTTTTGCTGGGCATTCTTAAGGGAGGTTATGACGCGAAAGCGAGAGGAGTCATGTGCGATCTGCTTGAAAGAGATAGTCCGAGTTCAAACAGCTCACTGACAGACGGCTATGCCTTGATAGATGCAGATTTTAAGGGTAAGCACCTAAGTTAAGAAGGAGGATTAGCTGCTGAATTAGGTTGATATTATGATCGATTTGGCGAAAAAGGAATCTTTAGTAAAATCGTGGTTGTGCCCCTCTCGAGCATGTCAAATGCAAATTGGCGACTGTCCGAACCGGAAATAGGTACTGCAATCTACGAGATAGTGGGTTTTGTATCTAACCTTAGCGCCGTAATAATGCTAATGAGTGCAACCGCCGACAGGCCGTCGGAATGATGGGGCTGATCACCTAGGGGGGGGGTTGAATTATGTTCGGTGGTCAGTGATGTTATGTTGTTGCTGTGGTCGGCCGAGATTTTGAAGGTTGGCGTTTCTTGCGTCTGGCTTTTCCATGCAAGAGACGTCGAAATCTGAGGTAGGCAGGTACTATGTACCTACATACATACAATCTCGAAAAGTAGCTACTTTGGCTTGTGGTACGTCCACGCTTATTGGATCGGTTCTTCTAAAACTCTCTGTAAACCTTAGGTACAATACCTTATCCGCTTAGGTAAGGTACCTAATTACCTACGTATCTTGAAAGGGTTCCCTTAGGTAAGGCCTCAATTATGGTCACCCACAGCCTCATCTCCATCAGCCCCAGTTTTGCCGGTTTGGCTGTCTGGCTGTAAGCCTGGGGCGGGAAATGGATCTAAGTCACATGATCTTGAGTAACCCCTCCAGGTTTTTTTTCAAAAGCTGAGGCAACCCGGAATTCCCAGCAACGGGGAACGCCAATAGGTACAGCGCCTTAATGCACCTTGATGGCTGGGGCTGTAAGTCGTCACCTAGCCCCGTTAATACTACCCCCAACCCCTTAGGACCCCCCTTAACCTTAGGTACATACATGTACCAAATCGAGATGCCAGTTCTAAATAACAACATTTTAACTACCTATCTAGGTATCTAAGGTACATACATGTAATTCCTAACCAGATAACTCTACAATAGAGAAATTGACCAGTTATACACAGATGGCTAGCATTAACTACATCTCCAGAGTAATTATTTATAAGTTTGTTAGAAAAATTCAGACCAACAGCCTATTCAGGTTAATACAATTCATCATCTCACGACACAGCAACGCAGCTAGTTGCTTGGTAATGACAATATGAATGTCGTTACGCGTAAAAATAACTGGAATGCGCGGGATCCCTAAAGAGCATTTCTCACGTCTCTGCCATGTGCTGCGTGGATGGGATTTGCGTCTTAGCGTCGTCCCCCCAAACAAATTTAATGGTTTCAGTTATTCCCCACGTCTTGTAACGGGTTGAAGGGTATATCTTGCTGAAGGGCCAACGGGACTAGTGTTCCATACCTGAAGCAGTTTGCGTTGGCAGCGTAAGGTACTGCTAATATTGATGGTACTGATAACTACTACAAGTAATTACTAACATAAATTGTGCTCCGTGATAATAACGGATGGTTAGTCAATCCGTGAGAAACATCTTACTCTAGCACGACTGTGTACCTAGGTAGTTAATGTAAGCCAATGGCGTCAAATCGATGCTACAATAAGTATTCGATCTGTTCTCCATCATGATCGCCTCAAAAACAATAGAAATAAAAAGTGTGGTCGGACACGGCCATTATAACAACCCACCGGCGAAAGCTCAAGTGGGATTAAGAGGGGAATATGCAGAAGAGACATGCACCATTCCAATTTTTTTCATACTGAGACCTGCAGCCGTTGGGCGATCCTTAAGTCGGGTCAGTGCGACGAAGCGGGAAGCGGTCAGCTCGATGGGCTGGGGCTAGCTCGATTTGATTCCTCGACGTCAACGAATCGGTAGCTAGTAGTAGCTCAAAAAGATATATTACCTATCATGTCTACCTACATTATCTACATTATCCTGATTATGTCAAGTATCTTTACATAGGCTATCAGAATGTTCCCAGCAAGGCTAAGTGAGTGGACAAGGAATAACCACTTTGCATATTATTGGGTTCCACTCCCAGTCCATGGGCAAATTCATCAAACATGCTTCGCAATAATTAGCAAGTAACAGCGTATATCGTTAACTGGTCGAATAGCAATGAAGTAGCATCGCAGTCTTCAGATGTAGTCTTAATCGTCACTGGCTCCTAGATAGTTTAACTACCTGGCTATCCCGCAGCCAAGTCACTCACCAGTTGTTAACTCAGCATCCTTCATGCCGTCTCGACTTATACCGAACCAATTGCGCTGGAAACTCGACTACGTTCACCAATGCCCCCCTTGTTGATTAACTGATGCTGTGGCACGGTCTGGGCAGTTTTGTTTGATCTAACCGGCTCCTTGCAACGTAGCGTTCCTCGGGGTTTAGCATGGCTACAGATGAGTGGCGGCATCTTGCAGCTTTACATCAGCTCAGCATGTCATATGAAAAGAGCCATGGTGAATGGGCAATAGATGATGGTAATGGCATGATGATAATAATGATGATAATAATATTGAAGCTAGTTAGGTTCTTTTTCTATGTGTACCTAACTCCCGGCAACGGAAATGTTGTAACTATATAAAATGAACTGGAGTTCCCCCTGTCTTGACGACGCTAACAGTAAGGCTCTTAGGAGCTGCTATATTAGTCTAACACAGCTGGACATATTCGCGACAAGTTAAGGTCTGGAGTCGAACTTGACCAATTGCGTCGCTCTATTCCTCAAGCTGAATTCCACGTTACAGGGGGGAACAGCACCGACAGGGACTAAGGAACTCCAGGGAATCCTTTAACGGAAGCCTTTAAATTCGACCGCGAAACCCGGCTCTGGTGTGCAGGCATCTCGTATTCGATCAATTTTTTCTAACCCAAACATACTTAAGCCTTCAGAATAACGCGGAAAAGGACAGTAAAACCGTAGAACCCCGAAGAAAAGGAAAAACAAAAGCGAGATAACATCACCATTGGAATAATTCGGACAACACACCCCCGTATCATCCAAATATTGATTCCGTTATTTACTAGTACCCGATCCGGAGACCCCGTTGGAAAGCTCCCTATTCCAAATTCCAAAAGTAATAACTTAAGCTCTCACGTCAACTTTTTGTCACCGGGGAAGCCTTGTATTTCTGCGCTTACATATTCCCAATTCCCAATTCCGCCAACGAGGTGACGAAGCCCCCCCGAGTTGGGGATACCGAGAAAATAAAAGAAAACAAAAACAAACAAAAAATTGGACTTTTCGAATACCGTCGCTAGTCCACGCGTTCCTAAGCACGAAGCGAGTCTACGAAGTTTATTCCGACGACGAGTCCTACGACAAGAAAAGAAAAACTTAAAGAGGCCCCTTGGGATTGGTGCACATCGCATTGAGCAATGGCAAGTTCAAATCCGCAGAATGTCATTCGCAGGTATGCTTTCTCTCTCTCACCTTGGCTGTCGATCCCTTTTCGGCTCGTCTTCGAAACAACAACCCATCACGCGCACCCCACGACGTCACCCCTTTTCGGGGACCTATCATCCACGGCATTCCCTTTTTTTAATATACAACCCTCCGGATTCGATACGAGCTATGAAATACTAATTGGATTGCTAGGAAACTAGTCATCATTGGCGATGGAGCTTGCGGCAAGACCTCTTTACTCAGCGTCTTTACGCTCGGATACTTCCCAACCGTATGTTTTTCCGCCTTTTCCCTATTTTTTCCACTTCATTTCCGCGCTTCCGAAGCCAAAAGATAAAAGCAAGTCTCACTGACAGAAACCACGTATATAGCACTACGTAAGCAGACATTCATTACCTACGGGTCCCTACAACAAAAGCCCTACCTGGTTCGACAAGACTAACGATTTCCTCGCGCTTCTTCCCCCCCATTTAGATCCCGACCGTATTTGAGAACTACGTAACAGATTGCAGAGTAGACGGCAAGTCGGTACAATTAGCATTATGGGATACGGCGGGTCAGGAAGACTACGAGCGACTGCGACCGCTCGCATACTCCAAGGCGCACGTACTACTGATAGGGTTCTCGATCGAGTCGCCCGATTCCCTCGATAACGTGAAGCACAAGGTTGGACAGCCCCTCTCCGCTCGATCCTTTGTTTTACGTCTTACATGATACAACAACAAGGAGGATAAAAAAGGAGACCTAGCTAACAGCGGGTAAAAAAAAACAGTGGATAGAAGAAGCGACAGAACGATGCCCCGGCGTCCCCATCATCCTAGTAGGACTAAAGAAGGATCTACGAGACGACCCCGTAGCGATCGAGGAGATGCGCAAGAAGAGCCTCAAGTTTGTGACAGAGCGGCAAGGCGAGCAAGCCGCGCAGGAGATCGGCGCGCGCAAGTACCTCGAGTGCTCGAGCTTGAGCGGAGAAGGCGTCGACGACGTCTTTGAGGCCGCCACCCGCGCCGCCCTGCTCACCTTCGAAAAGGGCGAAGGCGGCGGCTGCTGTGTCATATTATAAATTAAAATATAAAAGAAAAGGCGGCGCAGCAGCAGTAGCAAGGGCGAAGCGCTTATTACGATACGGTACGGCTTGGCAACGAAACGTTTCGACGCGCGAAGAGAGACTTTTTGTAGTAAAAAAGACAGAGAACGGGACCAACGGGAGAATCTACAAAAAAACGAAACACGATGCAAAGGATATTTCTCATTTTCCCTGGAGGGACGAGATTTTTAATCGAAGTAAAAGGATGTGGTTCACTTGGTGGGAGTTTGGTCTCGAGCGGGAATGAATATTCCGAAATAACTACTAACTTTTTTTTTCATCATTTTCCTTTTCTGTTTTGCCTTTTGTGTGTTGGAAATATTTTAACAAGAGGGAGGCCGCAGAAGAGTAGGGATTGAAGCCCGCTGGGATTTTTATATGCGTGCCAGAGGGAAGCAATTCAGGGTTTTAGAAAAATTCAGCACAGCAGCAACAGCAGCAGCAATCATCTACCTCGAACGAGAGACGATCCTCTCTCATCGGGGCCTTACAAAAACTAACGTATCCAACAAATCACCGACCAATCTATCTCACTCACAATCCCCCAATCTATCTATCCATTTTATCGGAATGTCGAAAGAGAAATCTACTTTCGCTGCGATAATCTTCACCCTCGCTCACCCACAGACGAAACCACGATGAACAGGCTTACCTGTATCTAGGTTGAAACATCAGAGAAAAACAGACTGATTAGCGCAGCCGATCCTGAGAATTCCAACGCTCTCTAATTTGAGAAGAGAAAGGAAAAACCACCTAGTTATTGTTAATAAGGAAAGGCATTGAATCAGAACATTAATTTCACATTGATCGTAGTTAGTTCACCACTGTTCTAAAGTGAAGCATTTCCCAACAGTTGCACAGTAGATCTGTTTACTGATTCTCCTATTCATCAACTCTTACCGAGGGGTATATCCGGACCAAGGGGATCGAGCAAACATTCGTGAAAAAACAAAAGACAATAAATACACCGACATATCTCCCTATTAGGCATCTCCGGTTACTGCAGCTACTTGTAAGCGTCGCATCTGCATCTACTATGTATGAGATCGAACGATGTAAAACCATTCGGTCTTCCCACATCTCTGCAAATGCCAAGGTAAAAGTGGCGATCCAAGAAATACAAGAAAAAAAAATCAATAAATAAACAACGCACGCAGACGGTGCCCGAAAAAAGCTTACGCAGCATCATATGCAGCTAGCGGTTCATTGGATATGATGGTTTCCTAAGTCCACGTAATTGTCGGGGACGAATTTCTATGTTACACGAGTGGTTTTTTCCAGACCGGGAATTGCGGATGCGGGCCCGGGTGAGGGTGAGGAAGAAGCAGGCAGGAAGCAGGAGGGAAATAAATGAATGACCTTAACTTCACCGAGTCCAGCCGTGATTCCAAGGCTCGCGAGCCGGCGTTTCCGTCTGCGGTCTCGCATACTCGATCGGAATGCTCTTGTGTCCGTATAAACCCTTCTTCTCCATAGCCACACGGTACAAGTATCCCTCGTCCCGCGTACCGGGTCCACTTGTCTTGCGCAATTCCTCGCAGGCATTATGCATCGATTGATACATCCTACAATATATCCCCATTAGTAAAAACCTATCATCACATCACATCACAATACCATGTCCGGGAAAGGGCTATACACACCGCTCTAGCTCGTGCGATCTCCTGTCTCGCTCCTTGCGCTGGTACAATAACCAGGCCCGATGAATAGTCCAGTGACGCAGCGCACGGTTTCGCGCAAATCTCAGAGGGGCGGGGACAGCACGGGGCATGGACATTTTCAAGTTCACGATCCTAGGATCGGGACCCTCGCCCTTCGCGCCCTTCCGCTTCTTTCTCCCGCCTCCCGAACCCTTCCCGCCCTTACCACCTTTCGCAGTAACACTCTTTCCGCCCTTCGCATTTTGGGAAGCCGTGGTATGTATCTGCCGAGAAACAGATGTGGGAAAGAAGACAGTCGATGAACATGGTGCTAGAGTTGTCGCTGCGGCAGTCCGACTTGCGAATGGGCCGGAGAGGAGACTGGCGGAGAGAGAAGTTGAGGGGAGCCTCGTGAAGAGGCTGCGGAAAGTAGGTGCGAACATGGTGTATCGGGTATCTTTATAATCGTCAGTCTCTTCCGTCTAAGCCTGCACTGGACCTTAACTCCTTATTGTCGTTCCTTGTCGTTTCGTCTGTTGCCCGTTTCCACCAGAACCAAAGGGCCGCGAGTAAATTGGCTGATATCCCAAGCGCAACTTTCCACCTCAAATTCGATGTGTGATCTAAGGTCGAACAAGTTTCAATTTTTCTCCCCGTAGCTATTTTCTTTACGAGTTGTTCGGCTTTGCTTTCTTGTAAGAGCTCTTCTGTTCCTCTCCAGATTCATCTACCCTGAATCCTCCTAAATCTCTGGGGTAATCGGGTTGGGAGTAGTAGCTCTTGGTGAATTGCTTCAATTGATGGATTGCAGCAAAAAAAGAATAATGTGGATCAACGATTTTCCAAGCTACTGGGTGGTGCTAAGTGGGGACCCCTGTCTTGTGCAATACAGCCCGGAACCATGCTGCCCGGGCTGCCAAGCCCAAAATAGAGGGTACCCATAAACATGGGAGTGTACCTAATATATCCCCAAATATCACGTGGACCTCTCATTTATGAAAAAGGGGCTATTAGCTATTCCACATACACGGAGACCGGTTAATGGATGATATAACGTTCCCTAAACAGAATATGAGAGTTAAGTTAAGTGATTGAATGAATTGAACGGAAACAACTACCCCTTTACCACCAGGCCCGTCCATTTAATGTGGGTGATGATAAGAGGTATGAAAGACAGCAAAAGTAGCCTACCCTACTAAAGAAAATACCGTAACATTCATGCCTTATATGTTTACAGTTTAAGTAGTTAGTTGCTTTTGTATCAGTTAAAATTTTATATATTCTTGTTTGCCTGAAGTAAGACAGGTGGAATCATCCATGGAAGACAATTATTTTCCATTACCTTTGGGCGTTAATATTGTCACAACGTTTCCCCCGATATTCACAGTGCCCTATACCTCTTTCTCTTAAGGTAGGTAGTAGATTGTAAATCTCGTACTTGATACTTGTCCATGCTTCCATAGCTAAAATCCCTGGAGGACTACATTTTTCGCCACAACGTTATTACCTCCCACCATTATTGTCACGCCGTAGAGCATGAGGTAGGAGAATAACTTCGTTATTCCGTAAGGAACCATAACTAAGATGACTCTGAAGTCAGAGCTATATATAAACGCTCTCCTTGTCTCCTATAGTCCCTTTGTTCCCAGGTGGAATTCCTGACAATTATATTATCAATCCAGACGAGCCGGGTGATTAATTATCTAGGCTATCCCCCCCTTCCCAAGCTCAAAATGGGTTAGTCAATGATCACCATTCATGCTTTCGGCCATTAGTTAGGCAGATATTTCACAAACGGGCATTTTTGCATGGTAGCGAAGTGGGAACGTCTAGATTGATTCTGGCATTCTCATAAGATTATCCTTATGGGTTGTGTTCTTAGGAACCTAGTACTGAAGCACTTGAATACGGGCTCCTAGGTACATAATAAGTGGAGGGTTGAAATAGACTTGACCTAATATTATGTCAAATTGATTGATTTAGGCGATGCTTTGTTGAAGGTGTGGTTCAGTAACATGATCAGGGTTCTGGATGTGATTTGCCGAGTAGTCGCATATTGGTTCTGGGGACCCTTACTGATAGAAATATGCTAGACGAGTAGTTCTGTTCATCGATCTGTGTAACTGGTCTCCGCTACGGCTTGCCAGTCAACCGTGCGTAGCAGATCGCGGCTCCTTGAAATACTGAGGTTGTATTTTGAGTTTGCTTTCGAATGAGATCCCTAGTTCTTAGGGCTGCTAACATTTGGTCTCATCGTTGCCTGCGTACAGTTATTGCCAATCTTGCTGGTATTTAGCAAGATATGCATCGATATGGCAAGGGTTGAAATAAAGCATGATCTAACGATAGGACATAGAGTGTATAGCAGGATAATAGTATTGAAGTCGTAGGCAGAAGAACTCTTGGGTGAATCGGATGTAGCCGAGGTAGTCACGCAACACTAAGGAAACGACCATTGAATGACCAATACGTTCCATAATATGAGAACAACTTCTCGAATCTGCAGCCAGATCTCATGAAGGAGATGTATGCGTGGTTGTAGTTGGCGTATATTAGTGTAGGTCAGTGTAGGTTGATTTGCGTATGAGAATATTGTGAAATGTCAGAAATCCGGCAGGTAAGGTTATAATAGTAACTGAAAAGTGAAGCGGATGATTTGGTGTATAGGCTGGCTGGGTTGTAAGATAACTATGCGTCAAACATCAAATATAATAAACAAATTGTGCCTGAAACGCATGATTCAATAAATAGTTGGCTCTGTTTTCAAATTGGATGTAACCTGAAAATTTTGGTTTCGTTTCTCGTTCTTACTCCGTCTCATGTCTCTCCAGTGAACCTGGAGAGAAGTCATGGTGATGAGCCTGTGTTAGCCTTGTGCAATGGTAATGATAGCAACAAGGCAACAAAGAGAATAGTTTGCAAGATGACCGGAATGGGACCTCGTTTGCTGTGATATTAAGGTTAGCATGTATGGGACGGAGGACCAATATATAGGCCTAGTAAGACGAGCTTTCGCCATCAATAATGAAATACTTACATAGGTGGTTAGATAATAGAGCCAATGCAGCAATTGCAGCCTCCATCCCACCAAGGCGCCCTCTCTGGTTTTAATGTTAACAAGAACAAGAAGAAAGCGTATCTGCTGAAGTATGCTATACGCCTTTACTTTGGTGGGGTCACTTACTTGGTGGGAGCCTGTTGGAGAAAATTAAGCTCATTGTTGTCCAATGGGGAATTCTGCTGCTCTCTCATTTTTATGTGCAGGGATGAAAGGATTCATAATTTCGTAGATACAGCATCAACCAGGCAGTCTGCATAGGTGAGGCCGGAATAGGTATGTGTTCAGAAAGATGAAATTGAACTAATGGAGGTATGGGGTGATCATGTATGCAGTGAGGTTGAAGGGAGTGGGGGTTGCTGCATTGAAGAATGAAAAACCAAGCATTTATTCTGATGTTCGAAAGTGCGAGGCCAATGTCACATATCATTTTGTTTCGTCTCATCCTGTGATCAAATGTTAGAAGTGAAGAAAGAGCCAAACTCTAGATAGAGTAGGTAGACTTGAAAGATTCCTGCTTTGCAATTTAAAGACAATGAAAAAATGTGAATGGGTGAAGATTTCTGGCTGGTTGGAGAACTTGAGAGGAAAATAAAGCAAAGAAGCATGGTATTCCATGATAGGAGATAGATCATTGAATACCAAAGGAGAAAAATGATTATGAGGAGCATACCTTAGGATTTAGGGTTGAACACCGTGATGTTATCGAAAGCACGTAGTGTGGTGTAATATGGGACTTGAAACATATTCCCGGCAATAGTTGTCTTTAGTTTCGCCACACCAAAGGATGGTCAGTTTGTCTTGATGGGACAACATACAACGGAGATATGGGCACGGGGATTGCAATAGAAGTAAGGTATGATAGTAAATTAATAAGTCAAGACGAATAACCCATGATCGCGTTGTTTCGAACTAGGTGTATGAGGTAGAAGAAGGTGGGAGAATAAATAGGTTGAATTGTTTTGTTTATGTGTTGCGGGCAAAGGATAGAGGAAGGAAATTGTTAATTCTCAGGAAGATTGGCCATGCTTATATAGACATCCGCGAAAGTTTCTGCCTGACGCTAAGTTGGCGGTCAGTTATCTGCCCAAGTTAAGTTTGGAAGTTGCTACGGAGGGACAAGTAGATACTTCAGTAACAATTGTATGTAACTTTCTGAACGGCAGGTGCATTAGAGCGTGATTACCTGGACAACGTCGCTACGGTAGCGACTTACCTTTATGCACAATTATGTTGTGAGGCAACTTCAAGTGTACTCACCTACCGTACTTGTGGTACTTAACTGTTACTTCCCTTATTGCTCCGGTTCTAGGAGGAAGGTACGAAGTATCTGGCACCTCCTGGGCGTCGATTCCTTTCGGAATCTGTGTTCTGTTATAAAGTATTCCCTTTCGTAACTTCCAGGAAGGTAAGAATGACACCACATCACAGTGTGATATCACCCTTTGGCCCTACCTTACGTACACAAGGGACTTGCCATTGGCGATGTATGTTAAATACATGTACCTATGTAGGTTATTAATAGAAGGTATGCTAGGCTATATATACTACTAACCTATTATATTACTCTCTCCATTCCCATGAAATAGTCAAATTACTACCCGTACTTACCCATCGCTACATGATATTTATCATCAAAAGAAGTTTTATCAAGTAACAAAATATTGTTTTAGAAAAGTTAGAATATCCGTAAGGAATATTCAACACGTATGCTTTGACCCCTTCTTTCCCATGGTCCCCTTACGTATAGAGCCTTGTCTATAAATGATATACTAATCCTCGGCGATACTACTAGAATGGTAACCCAAGCAGAAGCCGAGACATTTAACAGAACTATAGTAAGCATGATGTGGGATATACGAAATAGGAACTAGAAAATCCTAGATGAACTGGCCGAGATTCCGATCAGAGTCACTAAGAGCGGCGGCTCTAATATCTCACATTACCTGGCCCTCCTACGAGAAACATTCTGCGTACTATCTAAATACCTCCCAGAACTACAAGGTTCTTTTCTATTGCAGGACCTTCAAAGTATCAACGCGGTGGGAGAGGAAGATACAATCAAGCCTGAAACGGTCGAACAACTGAGGAATCATCTGCTCAATTCAAAGGACCATGCGGAAGCTTCCAAGCCCAAGGAACCGCCACCAGTTCCACCCAGGAAGCAGATCCTGGGTGAAAGCGATAGTGACATTTATCTCTTAACTGCCACTGATAACCAAGATTTCGAGAGATTGATTAGCCTTTTCATTGTTCTTCTCAACTGTACCAAGCCTCAGAAACCTCCTCGACCAGACCTTCGTACAAGAGCCGTTCGCCCTTCCCGAAGCCCTTCTACGAAGCGTCTGAAAGAGGCCCCGCCATCTGGTTCAAACCCATCGCCCAAGGGCAAGGAAAAGAGTACATCGGAGAAAAGCACAGAAGATTCCTAAATGAACAGCGATACACGTACAAGAGGACTCTTAAACTAGAAGACTTCGTAAGAGATGATAGTGGAGTTTGTGTATTTTGTGCTTGGAGTCTTTATAGCGCGTTATAGGATATTGAGAAGGGGGCCCAGCGACCACAGATAGGATTTGGAATATGTCTTTTAAGTTAGCAAAAGTTCACAGAAGCGAAGCATTCAATAACCGTACTCTTTACAACACCCTCTTCTTTTCCATCCACTTATGTAACTGTTACACATGGCTTGGTTCCCTTTAGCTTGTTGGGTAGGTCGACAAATACTTGACTTTCTAGAAGGTTCTTATGTGATGATCTTGGAATACAAGGTGATAAACCTGGAATGATGTATTATTTTGGTATGTATAGGTACTTGGCAAGACATAAGCCTCCATATATGGTCACCTAGGTTCCTGGGATTTGAGCTCTTCATGTAGTATCCGATCAGCTCTGACGTTTATTGCTCTACCATATAGTAATAAACTTTTACATGATAATTCGGTACACTCAAACTCATGTGAAGCTCAATGTTCCAATAAAGATGTTATTGCTGATAGTTTGGGGCTTAACTTGATGTTCATATTATGAACTTTTCCTGCGTTTTATATACGCAAACCCCTTTTTTACTAACAGTATCAAGTAATTACCTAATGCTAGAGTACTTTCAATATTCTGGGCATATTTAAGCTTGAGTAATCTTCAATATATCTTCTACACATTCCGAATATCTGCTTCTGAGAATATGTGTTTACGATGCTTTGTAACAAGCACTACGACCCCCTGAGAGTTGTCAACCCCTGAGCTCTCTGGTTGTACATATTATGTAATTAGAGCACAAGTATGCAAGTATCCATGAATATCAAATCTCCGAGTTCTCAATATGTCCACGTACCGAGGTTCATCCGGATAAGCAATCGAACGTCGCTCAGTCGCGACTTTAATGTGACGTAGACTTCCTTCGTAGCAAGATACGCAAACATGGATCAGTCAGTGCAAAGAAACTCCTCAACGGGACATACGAGGAATAAATCAGGAGCGAGGCGTGAGTAAACCTTTGGTATATCTTTTTGATTTTTTTTTTTTAAAAAAAAATAGAAATTGGATAATCCGTCTGTTGAGTTCCGTTAATGGATTCGGCGATCGCAAGAGGATGATAGGCTATTATCATGGCGCCTGCAGTTGCTCTCGTAAAGGGGGGAGACAGCAACATATTGATTGACTGCAAGTGCGTCCATCCTATGGGAATGCGATAACCCCCCACTGCTACATTAGCTGCCATTTATACTCCCTCACTATCGCGTTCCCTATCATTTCAAGTACAATATGTAAAACACTAAACATGTCATTTGCTAACGTATTTCGATCTATAGCTTCTCGGCCGAGATCTGCAACCAAGGGACCGCTTGATGTGGATGAGTAAGCACTGATGTATCATTAACAGTTGTATGATAACTTACTTACACTGAGACCCTAGAGCTCCCGTAGCATCTCCCATCCCGTCCCAGGCCAGCCGCTTTAGCAGCAGCCAACAGGCTAGTCCGAGGACAAGTCTCTCCCGGGGTCTTTCTCCGGCCTCTAGATCTCCAGCTCCATCCATTGCGCCGGTAACATCCAAGGACTTTTCATTCCTCCTAAGGCCTGAGATCTACCACCAACTCTCTCCCCTCGCCATCCCACCCCCTTTCCGTCATCCTTCCAGACAGCCTGCGCCTGAAACGCCGATCCCAGACCTCCTTAACCATGGCCACTTCCGATCGGCTGCCATCGCCGCAGTCCAGGCACTAACTAGCAGCCCCGTCTCCGCCCTTTCTGCGGCCGCGCACCCGCCCGTCAGCCCCACCGACCACGTGCGCATCTTCGAGCTGTTGTACACGCGTCTTGCGTGTCTGTGCCTCATCGATGCCACCTCGCTCGCCGCCCAGGAGTCCAAGGCCCTCGAGGACCTTAACTCGGCCTTCTACCTGGACCCCCTGACCGGCGCGCACCTCGTGCCCTGGGAGCTGCGCGTCCTCGGCGTGCGTCTCCAGGCTATCGGCTTCGGCGACCCGCGCCGCGCCGTCATGAGCTACTACGAGTTAGCGCGCGAGGCCCGCGTGGAGATCGCCAAGGCGGGCAAGGCGCACGATCACTCTACTTCGGAGCTCTGGAAGCACAGGCTTGCGGAGCTCGGGGTAAAAGTTGCGGGCGCGCTGATTGAGATGGATGATCTGGCGGGTGCAGCTGAGCATCTCGCTACGCTGGGAGATGGAAACCAGCCTTTTAAGGTAGGTGGTGATGGAAAGCTGGCTATGAGCCGGGCTTTGCTTTGGCTACACCTGGGGGATGTCGAGGCAGCGCGGCTGTGCGTAAGCGATGGGAAAGTGGGAGAAATAGGAGAGCGGATTGTGGATGCGTTGGCTGATATGGCGGATGGCGAATATAAGACGGCACTGGAGAAGTGGCAGGAACTAAAGAGCACTATGGAGGAAAATGGTGTACATGACGAGATGATCGGGGTTAATCTAGCTGTGTGCCAGCTTTATACGGGAAATATGACTGAGGTGAGTTTTATATTTACCGATCCAGTTCCGTGTCGTACTGCTGCTAATAATTACTAGGCCCGGGATAGCTTGGAAGGTCTAGTTGATAAGGGTTTAGCATCGCACACGTTGCTATTTAATCTGACTACGATGTATGAGCTTTGCACCGACAGACATAAGAATCTCAAGCTTAGACTCGCGGAGCGGGTGGCTTCTAAGCAACCTACGCCACTAGGATGGGAGAAGACGAACGCGGATTTTAAACTGTAGGGGTACAGAACACTGGCCAGCTTATATATTTTTGGGAATGGGTTAATCGAGTTGTGGTGAATTTGCTAGGCGAACTAGATGATGATAAATCAGCGTATTATACTATGTATGCTCGGCTAAGCTTATGAAGCGTGTTCTAATGCTATCCTGGTATTTGTGTTTATAAGCCCTGTAGTATGATGGACTTAAGACCAATACAATGTAGCCCCTAGACCTTCGCGTGTCCGTAAGATACCGGAATTTCCATGCTGCGTGTTTATGTACGCATTGAGTAACACATCTCATCAACCACGAACTAATCATTTCCTGATTCGCTTTTCAGCTTGCTTGTTCCAGGATCGAGATAGTTGCTCTGGATTTCTCTAGGCCTCTTTAGACTTAGGCTTAACCCCTTGTTCCGCAAGCTTCTCGGCGTGCTTCTTCTGGCTCGCCTCCCAGGCCGCTTCGCCGATTTGTCTCCAATTGTCCACGACGAATTGTTTCACGCGCTCTTCGATATAAAACCCGTCTTCGTTACGTAGCGGTATTGTCGGGCGTATGCCTAGACTGTAGTCATCGTGCATAACGATCTTCTTCAGCGCGTTAGCCGCCAAGCTGCGCAAGTGTCTCTTATCAACGACCTCGTCCTCGCCCTCTTGGCGCTCCGGTATCGACGCCTTGACGACTTCTCTCCAGAGACCGTGTCGCTGCATCTCTCTACGCCATTCAATAAGTCGGTTTCGGTAGACTTGGCGCGTGCCGGGGAATTGCTCGAAGGCCTCCTCGCGCACTGTGTCGCGGGTCGATCTGGGCGTGGTGAAACGGCCTGCTGCGCGACACGCGGGGATGAACTCCTCGTACCATCTTCGGCAGACTTCCCGCGTCTTGATGCGTCGACGGTCGTCAGACTTGGTGCCTTTGTTAAAGTCGCCCACTTCACCTTCCGTCGCGCTCTCATCCTGCTCGGGACGCACCCAGAGAAGGCGACACGTGGCCGCATACTCCATCAGATCCTCGAGCGAGGCGAACGGCTGTTCCCATTGGGCACTCTCGTACTTGAGGCCTAGAAAGCTGAGTATCTCGAACGGATCGGTGCTGAGTAAGACTCTAGACAGCTTTTTGTTTAAGTGTTCTATTTCTGGGATGCGGATGTGTAAGCCAACCTCGTCAACGGTGAGGCCGTACGGGCGAATAATGCTCCCAAGGAGGTTCCAGAGGTCTCCGTGAGCATTTCTCAGTAGCATCCACTGCAAGTGCTCTATAGAGTCGCAAAGATGGAGGTCGACTTGGATATATCGAGGGCTATCGCCGCTTGGTCCTTCCTCGGGCAGGTCGTTTGGCCAAGGGATAGCCAGGTTAACAACGGTTGGTCGTTCTCTGATCCAATGTTTGGCGCCGAGAAGGCAGACTGCCACCTCGAGTGGATCGTGGTCTTGCTGTGAGGTACGGGCGCCATCGATCCCGAAAGATGGCGATATAGCATCTCTTTCCAGTGCTACGAAGATATCAATATCTCCGTGGTCTTTCTTCGCAGGCCCTTCAATAGGGCTGGCGACTGCGACGAATAGCTCTCGAAGCTTGGCTTGGCATGTACTGAGAACGTGTCGATATACTCCGGGAGACATCCGAGGAGTGAAAAGCGGATTGCTTCTAGAAGAGAATGCAGAGCCACCCATGATAGCAGGTATAGCGTATCAATCACTATACGGATATACTAAGTAAGTACCGTTCTGAGTATAATAACGCGGATAAAGTTTAGTTACTGAGAATTATATGTATCGCGAGGGGGTGGCTGAGTTAGAATATGCGAAATCTGGACGCATGATTGGAACGCCGCAGCAACGGCCGAAAGTATGATCTAAATAGTTATTGCAGTAGGACATGAGAAAAATAGCTGACAAAAGGGTTTTGAAGCTGCCTAATGTGCCTATGTACGGTAGAAATACAAGCCGCCTGTAGGTTACAAACAGCACAGTTTCTACAGGTCCCTTACATATTCAGATGCACCCGTCATGTACGCACGGGCCACAAATAACAAGATGAATTCTGATTTATCAGTTGCGGCGGTATGTTATGCCTTAACAATTAACCTGAGTTGTAGCTACATGTTCACATAATAATGTGAAAGTTCCATCAGATATTAACTGTATGATAAAGACTTTTCGAGGTGGAAGAAACGTATGAAGGGGATATTTATGGTTAGTTTCTTGACTAAAAGTGTGACTTAAGGTAAACGAGGTTGCAATAATTCATCTAATCAGGCAGACAAAATGAATTACCAAAATTAAGCTTGAATTTAACCAATGTATCATCTAACCTGAAAAGTGGCATCTCATGCATCTCTAGTATACTTGGAGCTCTGCCGCCATTTAGAGCCGTATCTCAAGACCAGCACTGGGATCGGTGCAAGAATAAAACTTGCTGCTCCTAAAATCGACAAGCCTATACCGTATCCGAACCTATCTACGAGCGGAGCAGTAGCTAACGGTAGGAATGTACCTGCTAAACATCTTGTGACAATCACCGCAGTCATGGCTGAGGCAGCATATAATCCAAAAGCATCTACGACATATGCATAGAGCGGTAGGAACCCTAGCATGAGTGTAATGCCCATGATTGCGACCGAGAGGAGGAGTACTACAATTGGAACGCGCAGTTGCGCATTCCATCCGTACCATGCAGCGACCAGAGGTAACGTGAATCCTCCAATGATCACCAAAGGCAGACGATATTCTGGTTGGCCGACCCCTTTATTGTGGTCGCGCAGCTTGATATAGATCCTGTCTAGCGTTTGGTTGCAGATTACCACGCTTATAGCAGAGCCGACACCTACATCGAGGTTAGTATAGGGTACTTCTAGGATATAAAATAAGGGAAGATAAAGCCTACTGAAGCTGATGAGGGCAGATCCAGCACCTGCAGGCGACAGACTATATAAAGTCTCCAAAATTTCGGGAAGAGTCGTGACCAAAATGTAGAAATACGTGAAAGTAATAGAGCCAAAAACCGATAGCATCTGCAAGACGCCCGAGCCCGCTAACACGGTAAAGGGACGAACGATGGAACCCCACAGTTTCTCTGATCTTGAGCCATCATCCGCATCAAATACAGTTCGCAGAGAAGCATTGCCGGTTTCAATTCGGAGTTTCGCGGCCTTGCGTCTTAGAATAGCGACTTTATACGTCTCGCGAAAGAAGGCGAGGAATATCACTTCGCATGTAGTAGCTAATATCACACACATCCACATTGTGCTTCGCCAACCCATGGTTTCGGCGATAGCCCCGCTGATAGCAGGGCCAACGGCTCCGCCGATTAGCGGTGCTAGTTGAATCAAGCTCATAGCCGAGCCTCTCTGCTCCGAGACAAAGATATCACCGACAATAGCGGGGTTGAGCACATTGGACGCCACCGCAAGCCCCGTAAGGGTTCTCGCAGCAATAAATAAGGTCGTACTCTGAGACAAGGCTGCTAGAATTGTCGCCGTAATGAATAAGACATTAGCGACGTTCATGACAGGGTACCTCCCGAAAACTTCGGACAGTGGCGCAATAAGCAGGGGCCCGGCAGCTTCGCCAAGTTCCCAGATTGTTACCAGCAACACGCTAGCAGATTTACTGGAATGGCCGTGGTCAAGATCATCCACTATGCGCGTTGCAACAGGCACAACGGATATGCATGTAAATGTTCTACCGCGACAATTAGCTTTGTGAGAGTCTGAGTAAATGAGTTAGGAATACGCACACGGTAAATGCCATTAGGGCGAGCAGAGCCACAATCGCCCACTTATACACCTGGGGCCATGTCAGGGGATTCTCCTCGTCACCTTCCGGATTGAAGTCCACGATATCTTTGATCGAAGCTCGATCTGTCCTCTCGTTGAACACTAGATGCGCATCTTGGAGTAAAGGTTGAGTTTCGTCCATCGCGAATCCCGCTCTTCACAGCTATTCGTAAATATTCCGTGAGAGTTCAAGTTGAGATTTTGCGGAAAGAAGAGAGAAAGAAAGGGGAAGGTTGAGAAAAATCCATATATATGAACTTCGGTGAGCGACGGCCCGTTCCGTTAAAAATAGTCGGCTGGTCGGCGAAACATTTAGCTACCTAGACATTGATTTTAGTTGTATTGACATGGTCGTATCCACTATATACGCGCCCTTCCTGGTTGACGACATCGGACGGGGTCGATTACGAAAGTGGAGTAAAGCGTGTATCCGTCTAGCCAAGCCGAATATATCTGTCGCAAACCGCAAGTCTAAAAACCAATTTAGAAATCTATGTCCACTGCGTATAGGTTGACATCGATAATTCTTAACTTGGTGCTTATTCAGTTCGCAGACTGGTGAGATTAATGGTGCTACCTGGACGTAATGCCACAGCTACAGGCTCCCCCGATGCTTTGAACATAATGACCAGTTTTGACCCACGGCGGCTTCGTCGGATTTTTGAATAACGCTTAACCGTACGATATGCTAGCAGCACATTTACAAATCTGTTTACGAGGTTAACGGGGTATATAAGGTAAATATCAAAGATAGTAAGGCTCACGAAAGACTTCCCCATATCAATATAACCCATATTTTAGAACCTCCAGGGTGAAAATACTGCGTAAGAATCATACCCAAGGAAATGGAAACCATGAACATATCGAGGCTTATGTGTATAAATAAACTAATTTCAGGTACATTTCCACAGTCCATATCAATGGACTGTATCAATGCCCAGAATAGTTCCGCACCGGACTATATTAGTTAGGGTTTCTACTTCTAAAGTGGAAAAAGATACCCTCATAAGAACATACAGAGGCGAGATTATAATCGCGAGTTGGATACAGTAAGTCGAATGCTAACAGGAGTATTAATAGCGAGAGCAGTATTCGGCTGAGCCGTAATATCAAACCACCAAAGCCGTATCGATATTGAAAACAGGCCATATGGGTTGCGAGTTTAGCTTCAGATACAAGTAGTTTTTCCAATGATCAAAATATTTGAATATTTTAATTCTAAATAGAAGGACCAGAAAGGCGGCTGGCTGTTGCGAGGTGGTATGCTAGTGACTTCATTGCTTTGTAAAAGAACTCTACCTAGAAAGCTCTGGGAACCAGAGGTTTACATTAGTACGCAACGTACACTTCGTTCTATGTATCTCATCTAGGATCGTGGCAGCCACTCGACGCCCAAGGTATCATGTTGAGACATAAGGGATCGGTTCCTTCCGGAAAACTACTGAGCGCCATGCATGTGAAAGCGCCCAGGGGTAACACATCATTCAGCCAGAGGTGTTCGCACCATATGAGTCTATTTTAGTCTTCGTTGCACAGTGACATTGTTGTATTATTACACTCCTGCTCCGATGCTATGATGTCGGTGTTGTGGAAAGGTGAAACCAGAAAGTAGTAAAATAATCGCGTTGTTCCGCAAGGACCTATTACCTTAGGTGGCTATGGAGGACCACGGGCAATATAATCCCCCCTATTCGCGGTTCCAATGCACACCTGTCGTTTGACAGAAGCACTGCCTCCGTCACTTTCTTCTATTGTTCTCATTTTGAATTTTATAGGAAATGACATATAAAGGATATGCCCTCACCAACTAATTGTCCATTCTCTTTCTCATCATTCCTGTCTTCTTTACCTTGGGTACCTGATACGTAACACAATGAAATTCCCGTCTATGTCCATTTCGAAAGAAGGATGGAGACGCACCGGACTCGTCAATATTGCTTGTACGTGTGGTTGTGGTAGTTTGCTTCTTGTATATCTAGTCGTAATGATGGCCAAGCGAGGATCTGCACTGAATTCTACTACTATTATCCTTGAAGGAGACTGTCAGAAAACAAGGAGAGCTAATTCAGTTCTTCATATTCTTATAAGTCTAACATCTACTCTCATCCTTGCGTCGTCACGATTCTTCATGCATATATTAAGCTCCCCATCACGTTTAGAAATCAATCGCGCCCACCTGCAGCTTCAACCATTGGATATCGGTATCTCGTCAATGAGAAACCTTCGTTTTATTTCTATTTATAAATCTATTGGCTGGGCTATCCTCCTTATAAGCTCAACTCCTATACATTTACTTTTCAACTCTTCGATTTTCGAGACTCATTTTCAAAACTCAGACTGGCGCCTTACTGTGGCATCAAGTTCTTTTAGTACATATCAAGTGGACTTTTTCCCACCTGGAGCTAGCTTGGCAAATGCCGGCTCTTCGAGTTTCAGCTGGAATAGTTCTATTAATGATGTTACATGCCGATACACCGAAGGGTATGGTGAGCACGTAGCCTTGGAAGACTATTGGGATACGGGATCTGACGTATTCCACAATATCACAAGAACGGCAAACGAATCGACGCTGTGGCAAAATATCACATCGCATGAATGTAGAGAGCACTACGCGTCTTGTAGACCGAAAAATAAATATCGAGATGTGGTCGTTGTTGTCGACACTCAAGTTGATAATCCCGGCGGATGGACACGGTCACAAGTTTTTAGCGATCCTTCGGACGTCCTAGGTCCAATTTGGGATTCACATATACCGCCCAATGATCTTAATTCCTTGTGGTATTCTACACAGTGCAATACCAGCCTACCTACTGGTCTCGTCTATTTCGACATGAAGACCGCCGTTTGTAGGCACAATTGTGCACGTGCTCTCGGATTCCGAGGGACAGGCATGCTAACAAACGAGTCGGCTTTATCAGAATCAGAATGGGTTTTGAATTTGCATACATCATCGCCGTGTAGTATCCCTAACGAGAAGAAATTCGGCTACAACGATACTTTCAATAGGTTTCCCGTGCGGTATTGCTTGGCAGAACCATCCCCAATATCCCAATGCTATGTTGGACTATCGAACATTCTCTTGCTCGTTACGACAAGCTGCGTCTTCTTAAAAGCACTTGTGTGTACAGTAGTGGTCATCTACCTCCCGCATGCATCATTGATTACTTTAGGAGACGCACTTGAATCGTTCATCTCGGATCCAGATCCAGTTACCATGGGATTGGGAACCTTTAATATCTACGATAGCCAGAGCTTTCAACTGGAACTATTCACGGATGCCGGAGCTGGTAATACAGCTGAGCTTAGCGAGACACCCCAGCCCCGTGCTTGGAGTCGTGGTGCTAAGAGACTTATATCTGTCATTCCGAAGCATGCATGGTCTAGTACCATAGTACCAATAGTCTGCGTTATATGCGTTGGAATGTACTATGCATATTGTGACTTATATGTATTTCATCGATTCAATCTGTAAGTAAAGTAGCATCACCATTGTTTACGACGACTACGTAGACTTGACCATCAGCCTTTACTAACAGCACATAGTCAAGGAAATATAGGGACATCTGAAACTCCCTTTTTCGTCAGCACACTGATTAAATTCCATGGGTACTTTAGTATGCTACTGATAGCTGGCATGCCACCGCTGATTATATCCTACTCCTTCTATTCATACACATTATTATTTACGCGTTTGACATCTGAGAACGAGTTTAATTCATACAGTCTGGCACCACCTAAACCACTTAGGGTATCATATCCCACTGGCGATCAAGTTTCAACCTATTGGCTACAGTTGCCATATCTATATAGCTTACCCCTTCTCATTGCAAGTGTCCTCTTGCATTGGCTCGCTTCTAACTCACTCTATATCTTCGCAAGTCAAGGAGGTAGTTTCGTGACGTCCCGTTGCACTTGGTCTGAATACTGATTCAATATTAGGCTACTTTTCGGACCTTTACGACACTGACTCCTGGAAGCCGAGCCATAGATGGGGTATGATTGAAGGAACTGTCGTCGTCTTAGGCTACTGGCCCCTGGGGATTATAATAACACTATCGGCGGGCCTGGCTATGGCAGCTTTCCCAATACTCTATGGCCTCCGAAGGCACCCGGGGAATATGGTGTTTGGGGCATGTGACTCGCTCGTGCTGTCAGCGGCTTGTCATCCATATGTACCATCTTCTGCACCCGACGAAGATAGCCTTCATACAAGCGAAGATTTGGAAAGAGAAGGTGAGTAAAACCCCATATTATGAGGTTTTTTTTTTTTTTTTTGACGTTAATGGACGCAGGACCGGGCCAAGTCACTGAGCAGGAATTGTTGCGCGAGCTCTCTAGAGGGAAACTGAGATGGGGCGTAACACGAATACCATACGACATGCCTATGACAATGGATGATGAACGAAACATAACGCATCTAAGTTTTACGAGTGAAGATGAGTTTATATCTGAGCCTGTGGATGATAATTTATATGTATGAGGGGGGTATTGCAGGGGACCTAGCAACCAACGATAGGGACTCATTAACCGGGTTATCATTTTGGTAACGACGGCTGCCATGAGCCCGTCGATAAAAGGTATCTAATATATACTGCATAAAAGCCCAGCGTGTTCCGTTTCCTAAATAAAC
Organism: Daldinia sp. EC12; assembly: GCA_002120325.1. Classification (NCBI taxonomy): domain Eukaryota; kingdom Fungi; phylum Ascomycota; class Sordariomycetes; order Xylariales; family Hypoxylaceae; genus Daldinia; species Daldinia sp. EC12. The sequence continues at coordinate 528,469 of KZ112937.1, read as the reverse complement.
TCAATTTTACTTAGCCGGATCAGTCTGGGGTGAACTAGGAGGTATCTAAGAGTGAGGAGACCCAAGAGCTTTCGCAAGCTGACTTCTCCTCGCATGATAATCTATCGTGACCAAATTCAATGTACCCCACCCTCCTCCCTCAACACACACGCACACACATACCCCTCGAGTCAAGCCTATCTGCGTTCCATCATATCGAGTAAGTGCGTCCTCATTGCATCGTTCATGAACTCAAAGACTCTAGGATCCATACGTCGATTCGGCGGGCGCGCACGCGGCTGGAGCGGTGGTCGGCCAGGATTCGCGCCAGCGGCCGGATCGAACGGATTGCCATCTACAGCCCCGCGACGCGCCCATACGCGGTTCGGGACCTCATCGTCTTCGATACGAGGCGCAGGGGCGGGACCGGGAACGGGTTGATCTTCCGGCATGCGGTTTCTAGGTCTGATGGGAAACAGAACGTTCTGTCCTTGCTCTCGACGCTGAGGACCGGCTCGCTGGAACGGGGGAGCGAAGCGTGCGTTTGGCGCTCTTTGTGCGTTCATAAAGGGCATGAAGGCTCTGCCTCCCTCGTAGTTGGGCGGGTTATCGTGGTATTGGCATTCCCGCGTGTGTTGACACTGGAGGAAATCTCGCTCATCTTTGTAGTATGGTTCCAAGCATAGCCAACACCATTCGTGACCACATATGCCTTGAATACACTATTAGTTAGCTGCTCCGAGGCAAACGGTACAAAAAAAGAATGGAGACTTACATGTAACATGATCGCATCCTGTGTATTTGTGGATATTCCTGTTGCATCCCGGGCACGGCTTGCTCATTTCCTTGATATGTTTTTCGGACGCTTCGTCGTTTTTCCTTTGCCGACGTGTTCGTTTTTCGTATTCGTCGCAGGTTTCCCCCTTATGCCAAGGAACACCGTGCCGTATGCAGAGGTTACGCTTACATCCCTGGCACCTAACCTTCGAGCAGCCGGCTGGGTGGATCTGGCCGGACTCACAACCGGGGTTAAGGCACCACATGAACTCGGGGATGCTCGAAAGTAATGCCTTTGTTGCTAACATGTCATACCTGTCGAAGATTTCTCGGGAAGCGAAAGCTCGGACGTCCTCGTATTTAAGGAGTTGGGGACACTCGGGGCATTTAAGACGGTCCCATGCTGTTCTCTCCATGCTTGAGGCTATCCAAAGACCGACACATTCTTTACAGGTAGTAGCGTCATGCTCGCAGGCCGCCGTAATTCTTTTCCTATTCGGCATCTCAGAGACTCTCTTCTCATCGCTACATACCATGCACGTCTCAGTAGGAGGAACCAGCCAACTCTCCCCGCGAATAAACTTGTCTTCTATAGAACGGGGAACGTCAAAGTCGATAATGGCTCCAGGACGGATATGATTGTTTTTCGTAACCGTCCTACCCCGGTACGTCAGTCTAATATCTTCGAGGTTTATATGCCGTCGACGGGGTTTATTATCCGCGTAAACTGCCGCTAATACATCGTTCTTCAGCCAGTTCTTGAGTTTCGTCGTGTCTGCATAACCGCGCTGATTGATACATGCTTCATGGCAGACATATTGCTCATTGAACCCCTGAAGGACAAAATACTTATCAGCTGGTTTGATAGTGATGATTATATAGCGACAGAGCCATGCCGCCACCTTGCGCGCTTCCCAACTGTTTCCTTCTAGTGATCTTTGTTTTAGGCCGCCTTCGGTCTCCACCACAATTTGGTTCGAATTTTGTACTAGGTCTTCTTTAGATTTGTTGGTGTCTCGTAGAAGGTTTGCTACAGTCTCACGAATGCTACCTATCGACTTTCCCGCAGCAACTTCACGAGCGACTGTCTCCCTCTCGGGCTTACGGAGTTTTATATTCGCCCCCCGCCAGATAACCCGGAATGAACCGTCGTCCCCTTTTCGTAACACCCTATAGAATAGCAGGCGAGTATCCTTAGGGACATCATCTCCGTGCAAGCGCTTGAAGTTGAAAAAGAATTGCACCTCAGCATCCTCCGGAATTTCTTGCGCTCCTTCCGGAAATCGTCTTCTTAGCGACGTAGCTACCTGATGCAGTTGCCAGGACTCCTTAACGACAATCCTTACGGGATCTCGCTCGGTAAAGATATCATCAAGATCGATGAGTTCTATCTTTCTTCTTCTCTCCTGCGAGGGATCCCGGCGCGCTGAACGATGTGTGCGCCTGTCGCGGGGATGCTGTGATGGTTCGGTGTAGCGGTTTGTGGAAGCGAATAGCCAACCTTGTGAAAACATGACTGAACTTGTGGGTAAATTAAGAGTCGTAAAATAGATGGTCGTTAGTGCCGGGGGATGGATATAGCTGCTCTACACAGCTGCATGTGGCAGAATTAGACTGGCTAGAAATGGTACGGCCAATGAGAAAAAGCGCATAAATATCGAGTAGAATAATTATTCATTCGCAAAAATTTTCTAACCCGAACCATTATTTCTGATGAAGCTGTAATGAGAGTCAGAGCCTGCACACGCCACAGCCTATAATATCATCAGGCTTCTGCGGGGCAGGTTGTAAGTTAGGTCCTATAAGAAGAAAGGGTATCACTCAGGCATTCTGTAGTGCTCGAGTACGCATGCTCAAAGTTGGTACCTTATCTACCTACCTAGGTAGGTATTGTCTATGATCCACGAACGTTTCAGGTACTTAATTGGGTGGCAAGCTTCCACCGCTTCGTTGGGTAGTGCGGTGGCACCAAGCACTACGTGAAGCCACGTGAGACAATGAGGTACGGAAGTGAGCTGTAACCAACTGGAATACCCCGTGAGCTGCCTCGAAGAGCAGTGATTCGAGGGGGAATCACTCCAAAAAGACAGCATTTCAGGTCGTCGAGCTGGCTGGCTGTAACCATACTGAGTAAAGCTGACCAAACAACTAAGAAGTTGATGTACATACAAGTAGGTAGGTATGTAAGAAATCCTTCGTTGTATTCTTAGGATATTCTTTATATCCGATAATCCCCGTTTTGTAAATGAACGTCCCACCTCCCGCGTGCACTGACACTACCAAGTCAGTACCTGCAGCCGCATGGGCGGAACACCTCGGCGATGTAAACAAGAAAACCCCGACGCATATCCATACGGCTAGATCATACACTTATGGCTTGGCAATATGACACACAGCCTAGACCCTGGTTATCCCCGTAGAAGTTCTTCACGTCATGTATACCACCTTAGACACTGTTCTTGGGCTGCTTCATGAGTCGCTCCGGAAAGATGATTCTGAATGCCATCTCATATTAAGTAACCCAGCTTCATAGTTTATCAATTAGACACTTGCATAACGCAAGAAGTAAGGTGAACCGCTACAATTCTGCTGCGAAGATATGAAAGAGAGTCTATCAATTGTCGTTAAAAGGGATCCGTGGTGAACTGATCTTGCTTGGACTTTAAAGCTTGTAGCTTCAAACAAGAGAATTCACTAAATAGCTAGATCGCTTATGTATCGTTCATCGAAGTATGTACCTAATTCATAAAAGCCACTTGTTTACTTGAATTTGATCTTTGTTATGATAGTTGAAGTTGAGAAGGGGGGAAAATGTGAAGAGCGTCGGTCACTAAGAAAAAGTGGCCTAATGGACCTTATATGGAATAACTACCTAGGTACCTAGGTAATTTAGAATCACAAGTCCCTGTAAGAGACCCCAACATTTGTACAACTCAAAAGATTGCAACTCAATTCCAAGGTTTGAATTCAACTTCAAAAGTTTTCCAGCCGTCTCGACAATTTTTTTTTTTTTTTTTGGTTTATTTGATTATAAAGTTGCGTTCAATTCTCGAGCATCGCCTCTCTGGGATAAATGCATGTGCTTCGAATAGTTCCATACTCCGTCCGCTTCTTTAGAATAAAATCGGCCGAGATGCTTGCCTCGGCTAGGTAAGTCGTGATAACTAGCGATGGGCTAACCCAAGACATGATTCTCCCGAGTACCAATGATCCTTTCAGCGATTCAAAAAGAAAAATTTTGTTGTTCTGTCCGTCAACTTATCGACAAGAATGAGTCGGCCTCCGGGACGTAGGGCGGGCGAAAATATCTTGATCCAATTAGGCTCTCCATCTATCTCGTCCACCTCTTCGATAAGTTCCCCCGAGTATGTCTCGTAGCTAGTATCAAAACTGTAGCTCTTTAATCCAGCAATAACCAATAACTTCAATTGTAACCAGCGGCCCATTTCTTGCGCCCGCCTTATTATCTCCTCTTTGCCGATACACTTGCGTTGAGTGTTGAGGTCGTGGCTATAGATACGTAGATCGAGGAGGACGCTCTCCAGCATCGGCATTTGCGACCAAGATACCCAGATAGGTGAGCCTCGATCCAGGTCGATCATCCAGTCGAGGGCCTCGAGGTTGGCGTTGTCTATCTGGACCCCTCGTCCGACCATACTACGAGCATTGACATTGAGGAGGGTCAGCGGCGAGCGCACTACTATATGACGCAAGAGCTTAAATAAGAAAGGTGAACCGCTTGGCATCGTTCTCTTTTCGGTTCCAGGTAGTTCATCATCGTAAGGGAGAATAGCTCGGGGACGTTTCCCTCGGATGGGGAAAGCATCTTCTGGATCCTTCAGAAAGGATTCCTCTGCAACATTTTGGGGGAGGTCGTCGGCGGCGAGTTCAAAAATCTGCGTGCCTTCAAGGAGACACGCCCTAAAAACCTCATCGCGACAAAATTTGTTTATTGCCAAGGTGCGGTCGTCGAAAGATTTGAGGGGGAGGAAGATATGATCATCACCTTCATGTTCGAGGCTGGTTAAGAGACTACCAAATTTTCCCTTAGTACCTCGCGTATAGGTGACGACTCTTGTTGGATCCAATGTGTTGGCCGGTAATGGGTCATGTGGCTCACATATCTGCCAGTCAGGCACTAATAAATCAAGAGCGCACCGGGTTTCAGAATGCAGCGTGTTAGATAGTACCTTGGAAAGAATTTCGGGTGGAAGTGAGATATTGGCTGTTGGTTTTGCTTCCATTATCCGCATCTTTTTTTCTTCGGGGTTCTCTTCTGGCGTATCAAGTTTTCGCTTAGGACTTTTGGGTTCGCTTTCCTGGCCCCCGCGATCTTTGCCCTGAGCATTTAGGACTCTCTCTCGGGCCATGCCGACTATATAGGATGATTAAATTGGTAAGCACACGTCTTTCAAAGATACTGCTGATATTTTATCTGCACAGATTGGAAAGGGGGATAAATACCCAGTCCACCCTGTCCTTGAACAACCTCACTGCCGCCTCTTCGTACTCTCTCAACCATCGAACAAACTCCTCGTACTCCTCTTTTTCTTTCTGTCGTTTTTCCAGCTGTTCGGTTGTGTCCATCCTCTCTAGCCATTTCTTTCTACAACTTGCACAGGTGTATTGCAACACTTTACCCAACCCTAGGGCCTTCGTGTTGGGGGGGTTTATATGAAACCGTGATTTACATACTAACAACATTGATGAATCGATTCCCAGTAAGCGCCAAAATAATAGGACTAGAATATGAACTATAGGTTATCCAAATCGCTCTTTTGCGTATGATGTCTTGATTAGAGGGTATATATGAGAGAGGGACATTTTGGTAGAGTGCTAGGTGGGTGGATTTAAATATGTATGACTATTGATCAGTTGTTTATGACTGGAAAGTTAAAGAGCAACGGAGGCTTTGAAGATATATTTAAGCTTTGTCTAGTTGTAACGAATGCACTGTTTAGGTTTAAATTATGTCTTCGCACCATGTAGCTCTGAGCTTCAAGATAATAATAGATTATAGGGCGCAAGCCATCATGTCGTTTTGTTTCTATACTGGGCAAGATTGCTTGAGAAATTTCGACGAAGGTCAGTTTACCAGTAAGGCAATAGTTCTTGATGGGTTCTTCCCAACTTATGATGTCTAAAAGTCATAGAACCCTCTCTCTATACATAGGTAGGTATATATGACTTCCTGTGTTGTCACTCTAGTATTGAGAGTTATCATATCTTACCTGCCTACAGTTTCATAGGTCTAATATACCGTAATTTCGATTAACGTCGCGTATATTCTAGGGGTGCCTAACTGAACTATAAAAATATTTTCATCGTTACACACCAAGAAAAGGCATTGGTTACTACCTGTCGGTATCGGATATACCAAGAACAGATTCGACTGCCAGGTATTACAATCAGATAGTTACGTAAGGCACACAAGATTGAAACTTTCAGCACGAATACTCGCAGACTTTATAAGTTCAACTAGGGACGGTGCTATAGTTAGAGTTAGATCTTACTATACAAGTATCACCTTAGGTAGCTGCAACTCTTGATTGTTGCAGAACCAAGCTTTATACCGAGCAATAAAATCCATGGCCATACAATTTCATTCTCTTTGTTTAAGAGCAACAGATAAAGTACTCGTTCTTCACACCCCATTTAATTGTGTTATTGTATTCACATTCCCACCTCGTATGAATAAAAGACAACTCTAGAATCTGGTTTATTGAAGTTTAACGCCATTAGCGGTATCCGTCTTATACAATATAATGCCGGCCTTTCCGCCGGATGGGCCGGGTTTTCGTTTTCGGCGCTTTAAAGGAGTCATGCATTATAGAGTTTAGTGTTCTTCCCGACCATTAGAATTGCATCAATATTAATAAGTAGTCTCCTGAGGCGCAGTGAACATGCCACCATACGTAAGCCTTTTAGGTGCGGGCAGTTGAATTTGGACGAGGGATTCATATGTTGCAAGTCTATGCGACAAGAACATACATATACGTCGATAGTGACACAATTATACCAATTCATTATTGGCTATTAGCCCTATCAATTCCAGATCGTCTTTTGGAGCGGTGTGCATGCAAGGTACATGTATGACTTTGATGCACGGTTGGGGTTTAGCATGAATATAAGACCCTTGTTCTAACTTATTTGATATTAGTGATCCGTTCGAAACTCATCTTGGTCGTTGTTATGTAGGTACCTAAGGTATGAATCCAGATCTAAGCGCTACGTAAAGCTAAGGGGGGGTAATTATGAAACTGTAAGGTACCTAGGTAAGGTAGGTAGGTAGGTCTAGTTAGTAGGTATTTGAAAGAGTCCATCACAGGACAGGGGCTTTGCTGGAACACAGCCACATCCAACATTTTTTCATATTCAACTTTGATTGGTTGAGGTGTTATTTTATACTGTTGCCTACTATATTATAAGCAAGCAAAAAACAGTCTTATTTTTCACTAAAGAGTCAAGTCAAACTATTGCACAAGCTTATTCAGATCTGACCCGGCCAAGACTTCATGATAAGCAGGAATTTGAAATACCGTAACCCTCCAGCCCTCCTAAGGCATACAATTAAAATAGCCTTTCATTGGTCTGCTCGTAATTGAGCCTTGTCGATCCACCGAAGTGTTACTCCACGTTTTGAGATATCAATTACAAAATCCCGTCCCGTCGGTGCCTACGGTACTTGTAGCATACGAAAACTAACTCGCATCCCGGTGGATTTCCCAGGCTAGAGCTACAACAAAGTATTGGCCGTGCATCTTTCAAGTTACTATTAGCAATGGCTCGGAAAGGAAGCCATAAAGTTAGGACTGGTTGTCTAACTTGCAAGTATGTTCTAACTGTGTTATCACCGACTAAGTAACTAACGTTTGATAGAGCACGCAAGGTCAAATGTGACGAAAACAAGCCGCACTGTAACCGTTGCATTACGACTGGGCGTGCGTGTAGTGGCTACGTCACTAAGCCTAGCTCAGGACTACTCTGGCAACGCCCACGCCAGTTATTTCAGAGTATAGACAAACCCAGTGAAGGAAGAGCCCTGCAATTCTTCTGCGAGAAGACGGCCCAGTTTTTATCTGGGGCTACCGACCCGTACTTCTGGACCCATTTAGTTATGCAGTTCAGCAATTTTGAACCCTCGGTTAGACACTCCGTCATAGCCATAAGTTCGCTATATGAACGGTTCGAAGCCGGGGACGAAATGTCCCACTCGGGGGTTCAGCTGAGGGACGATAGTCTGGCACTACAACATTACAACGCCGCTATTCGCGAACTAAAGACAACGGACAACCAACCTCTAGTACTATTAGTCTGCATACTTTTCATATGTATCGAATTTTTGCAGTCAAACAAAGAGGAAGCTATGAAACATTGCAAACATGGCATTGCTCTGCTCGAACGTGCTGACTACTCGTGGGCAAAAGAGCACTTATTACCTGTATTCCGGCGTCTAAGTTCATTTCCGTTCTTCTTCGGAGCGGGGTCTATGGATTTTCCCGACCTTGTTTCCGTAGATAGCTCTCTTCCGCCATCCTTCAACGGGTTTGCTGATGCAGCGTCAGCATTGGATTCATTACAAAGCCGGACGCTACGGGTTGTAAGGCTGGGAGATTCCTACCGTTTTGGAAAATTACTATACAAAAAAGTGCCATCTGACCTTCTCGAAGAGCAGAAGGTGGTTGCAAACCTCCTAGACAAATGGCATACTCTATTCGAAAGCATAGATTCTGGGTCAATGTTACCGTCTACTCCCGCAACCGAACTGTATGATTTAGGTATAGACTTTCTCGAGGTGATGTCGCGTGCGATTCTATTAATACGCTACGAAATCAGTCGAGTCAAGCTGGACATGGCCTTCGAGGCAGACGAGATGTGCTACGACCAATACCTAAGCAATTTTCAACGAGCAATCGATGCATGCGCGCTTATTGACTTCATAATTCCTGACGAGGCTCGCATTCCGCCTTCAAAACGTGAACCCCGGTTCATATTTGAGACGGGCTTCACACCGTGGCTTCACCTTATCGCAACAAAATGTCGAGACTTAGCCGTCCGACTAGAAGCTTTACGCTTAATGAGATTACTTGGTGTTCCACGCGAAAATCTGTGGGAACTAGACCAGATGTATGCGTTGGCGCGCCGAGTTATCGAGATTGAGCACGGCGTGGTGCTAGATGGCGATGGACAGCCTGCCACTGCGGTCAAATATCCCGGTTTCCCACCAGACGAGAGGAGGGTACGAGACACCAACATGGAACCGAAGCCGTCAGTGTACATCGATTTAAACGGAAAGGAGACATGCGGGTGGACGGTAGGATTTGTCATGCGGGATGAACAGGGTGCGATTGTAACCCGCACCGAATTTATCATTGCCTCTTAATGCCTAGCATACATAGTATGGGCAACTCAATCTGGTCATTGAAACAGGCCCGACACCTCACACGCAATGAAGAGTCTGGTACTCTGGAGATAATCTGGTTTCAATTTCGCCGAAAGAAATCTTGACAGTACCAGGTGTATTGTCAGAGATCACAGGTAAGGAAGGTAGTCAGTGTAATCGCTAAGATGACACATGGGATAAGTTACTTTTCTTAGTTCACCTCATACTTTTCTATAAAGCGTCTCTAAACACAACAGATGGAACGAATCAGCGCGTTGAACTATAACCTCCTCGTTAGTTCCCTTAATTTTGCGCAGACTTTGCTTTGACGCTGACGAAATATAATCCTCAGGTAACAGCTTCGCAATCTAAGATACAGCCTTTGCCTTTGCGCTCAGACACTGAGCTACAAGCCTCCTTCGCTCATTCACAGACCTCATTATCTGTTACATTATGTCAATTAAGATTGTTCCCGAGAAAAATATTCTAGGACGTTGAGATGGCCGTGCTGGGTTTCCTGTTAATTTGGCTATGGATTTTGATTGAGCTCACGATATAAATACCTCCCTAATCCCCATCTAACCTGTATTTTTACATAGCCACCTAGCCATTTACCCAGAACATATCATATACTAATAGTGATCATCTTCACTACTCTCGTGAATACATACTTTCCTAGGTACATGACCCTATCTATATTTCTTCATTCACCTTCTTACCTTACTTACCTACCTATCCACTACATTTGTGATGTTGTCTCTAGTTAAATCTTAACAACAGAACACTTAGCAAAGATTCTTGTCAGATCGCTTTTTGAGCAATTCACTGCTAGATCTATTCTACCTCACTTTTCTTTACTTTATTTAAACACGCTTATGCTAGGTGAGTAGGTATCTAATGTTGAGAATTGAATACAAACGCGTGAGATTACACTCTTTGGTTGAATAATCTTGATAGATGCATCATACATAGGTACTTCCCTCTCGCACTGGACTATTGAACGCCACAAAAGACGCCACAGTGCTCACCGTCTCTCTTTAATCTAACTTGAAGAAGTATAGCGTTATCTTCCCATTTCCCTGGTGACGGTACAAAACAAACCGTCCTCTTAATTATCCTGCGTCTATTCCTATCTTCTCATTTATTTAGGTCGATTAGAAGGCGTGGACATCATGGCATCAACACGTCGCTGGTCCCGAACTCTTTTATTTGCGGTGCTTGGTACTGCTACAGCATCTGAGTTACAAATTCCTTTGGTAGCTCAGAAACCGCTAGAAGCAGGAAACACGCTTATCAAACCGTTGGTCAACACCAAAGACTTACAAGCCAGCATTAAGATTGAGAACCTTGTTGAACGCGCCAAGAGCCTATATAGCTATGCAGAGCTCTCTGAACCAGAGTATGGACATCCAACTCGGGTGATCGGAAGCGAAGGTATGTACCAGCTATATAAAATTTAAACTGATACAAACGGCGTGTCTAACTTAATTTATAGGCCATACCGCTACCTTGCAATACATCTATTCCGCCTTAGAAAAGCTTGATGGTTACTATACTCTTTCGAAACAGCCATTCCCGGCTGTTATGGGAAATGTCTACGAATCTCAATTAGTCATCGGCCATGAAGTTCCCAAGTCTGCATTTCCCATGTCCCTGACTCCCCCAACGACTAACAAGCAGCCCGTCTATGGTGATCTCGTTCTCGTGGCAAACGAAGGTTGTGATGCATCTGACTATCCATCCAACGTAACTGGAAATATCGCTTTTATTCTGCGTGGCAAGTGCTCCTTTGGTGCCAAATCACAGCTCGCTGGCAAGGCGGGTGCAGTGGCAGCAATTGTGTATAACTACGCTTCTGGGCCACTTTCCGGTACACTGGAGAGCCCCACTCCCGACCATGTTGCTACGTTCGGCCTATCAGGTGAGGACGCCGGTCCGGTACTTGAGAAGTTAAAGAAAGGTGATGTTATCGATTCCATCGCATACATCGATTCGGAGGTTAAGCAAATTGAAACGACGAACATTATTGCTCAAACAGTCGAAGGCGATCCAGACAACTGTGTTATGCTTGGAGGTCATAGCGATAGCGTCGCTGAGGGGCCGGGAATTAACGACGATGGCTCCGGTAGCCTTACTCTCCTCGAAGTTGCCACCCAGTTAACTAAATTTAGCGTCAACAACTGCGTGCGTTTCGCTTGGTGGGCCGGAGAAGAGGAAGGTCTTCTCGGCTCGGATTACTACGTCGAAGTTCTACCGAAGGAAGAAAATCTAAAAATCCGCCTTTTCATGGACTACGACATGATGGGTAGCCCGAACTTTGCGTATCAGGTCTATGATGCGACAAATGCCGCGAACCCTGAAGGCTCGGAGCAGCTAAGGAACTTGTATGTGGATTGGTACAACGAACAGGGTCTAAACCACACTTTTATTCCTTTCGACGGACGCAGTGACTACGACGCATTTATTCGTCACGGTATCCCTGGAGGAGGTATTGCTACAGGCGCTGAGGGTATAAAGACGAAAGAGGAGGAAGTCATGTTCGGTGGTAAAGCAGGTGAATGGTATGATCCTTGCTATCATCAATTATGTGACGATGTTGGCAACGTTAACTCAACCGCTTGGTTGGTCAACACTAAGGTCAGTTTCTTCATCCCCTTCAACCTAAAAATCTAAGTACTGTGTTGCTGACGCCCCTTGCAGCTCGTTGCTCACTCTGTGGCCACCTTTGCTGCCTCGTTCAAGGACTTTCCCGAGAGATCAAACACTACGGTATTCGAGGCACGCGAACAGAGTGCTAAATATCACGGGCATCGTCTTGTTTTGTAAGTATAGCTCAAACGCAGATAGGCTTTTCCGCCATTTAATTGCTAGAATACCCGTTTAATTATGAATCACCGGTGAATTGGGCCCCAGCGCGATTGATTATTGAATTATATATATAATCATGTCCTTCCCCTCTTCTTCATGGAACTTACTTACTACTCTTAAAAGTCCCCAGTGATGAACTTGCGTCAACATAACGCGGGGCAACACTGGTAGTCGTAGAAGTTGCCTCCCTAATCGGGCACGCGGAAGCATTGTACAGATCGGATTAAACGTGCTACAATATTGTACACGTAGAAAGCTAGGTGATATACATGTACATTGATATGCGTGTTTCGCGAGCTTCCCTATAAATTAAACAGGTAGGTGGGTTTAGTGTGTTGAAGATACGTGAGTCATGAGTTAGGTTTAACTCGCGTCAATGCAGATATTTTAAGTCTGCCCGATAATGTTAATATGCATTCTAGAATAACCACGCAATCAGCTAGCAGAAATCGGCGGGATACGGAGCCGTGATATTGCGAGTAACCCGAAGTACCAGGGTATGACAGGTTCCGAGATTCGTACGGCGTAGACATCAACGTGGTGCCAATTCTAACTTATACTTCGGGGTGGAATATAGTCCGCTGTAAGAACAACACCGTTGTCTCACAGCGTAACTCTTGCACAGACCGTCGCCCGTCTAAGTCAATAGTTTCTACAGCTATCTCACGTCTCGAAAGGCGAATTCGATCGGGTCATTACGAATCACGGAAAGTATTGCAAATTCACCGATCTTGCCAATATGTTTTCCAAGTTGCTTCCAAAAGTGAATACATTCCCAGCGGCACTCTTTCGGAGACCGGCCCTTATATAAACTAGTCGCAGCCCGCACAGGTCCCCTCCTTATTTTCCCACTGACCTCTAAGTTCGTATGGCAAATCTTGAGGATTGTTTTACTTTCCTCTAAACGAAACGAGGATGATTTTTACTACTTCCGTCCCGGCCGTCAAGGCCCGCACCATTCCACTGCTGCTTGGAGCCTGCCAGGTAACTCTGGCAACTCTTACGACAGTCGTTGTACCGCCCACAGAAACGCCGGCTCCGCAGGTTTCTGCTGCCGTTGGCCTGGCAGACAACTTCGTATTTACCGTGGTTAACTCTCACACCGCAGCTGTTTCTACACTGCACGAAGTGGGCGCCGGTAGTCCCACGGCAACTAGAATTGACAGCCCGGGGAATACTATCGCGCCAGGAGAAACCATTACCTTTACGGTCCCAACCGGGGTAAGTTCTATCCTATCACAGACATACTCCCCTCTTCTGTTTCATAATTCTATATGGGTTTTCAACTTCCTGTCCAAAATTCTATAGTAAAACCATGAAGCAAACCTCCTTGCTAAATATGAATCCTAATCTTATGTTCCCAGTGGTTCGGACGGTTGGCCGTATATGAGAATGGGTACGATATTGCAGGCCGTGGCACCTTGCTGGAGGGGTCCTTCTTTATGAATGGTGACCATGCGGCTATGGCGATGGACGTCAGCTATGTGTAAGTGGCAACTACCCGGAATCTTGCTGTTAGACTTATTAACCATTAACCACCATATAGTGACGCTTTTACCGTCCCGATGGTTTGTGAATGCGCGGATAAGGTACAACTCGGTTGTAACCTCAACTTGCACGAAATATGCCCGGTTCGTCGCCATTAAAAGCACACCATTGGTTTTGAGTATAGATAACTAATTCGTGATTACAGAAAGACCTCCAATTAAATGGGAAGACATGCGCAAATCCGTACAGAGACGACCCGCAGCATCCACCCGGCGCCGAGAACATCTTTAAGGATTGTCGGGGTATGGCCTATACATTTCCGACAGATGATCTCGCTACCAAGGTGGACCTGCCTGGTTGTAGCCGCAGCACCACATGCTGCATAGGGACAGAGTGTCGACCTCACCCTGGGCAGTTGAAGTGTCCCATGAAGGACGGCTACGCACGAGAATGCGCTCAAGCTTCGTAATTGAATGTGGATTCGCAGCGCGGACGTATAGTGGTCATTCACGCATTGGCTGGGTACCTACCCAGGTACTCGGGCAACCACACGCTGATATCACATGAGGGGGGGTTCAGCGCGAGGCTGTCGAAATAAAAACGGTGAAGTGAGAGGAAGAACTCATTAATATATTATCTGCTTGGGACAACATCTCGCAACTCGTCTATTGAATGTACAGGTGAAAGTATACTTTCAGGTCGTCTTGGGTGCTTTAGTATATAGCAACAGTCCACGCAGCTCCATATCAGGAGTATAACTCTCAAAGCACTAGTCCAGTGAGCATAATCATAACTTTTAATTACTTCGAATATATGGCTGAAACTCACCATATCGCGATCGTAACCGTGAGCGATAAGGAATCTGTGCCTTCCCAGGGATATGGGGCGTCGGCGGATGTCTCATGGGCGTTGCTCAGAATAATCAAGAATATTGAAGGGACTGCTAGGCAAAGAACCAAGAGATCTTCGCAGATCAAGCAAGACGGGGAGACACGGGGTATTGTGCGAGTTGAGTCAAGCAACCCAGTCCTATAACAACAAGTCAATAAGGATATTTCCGAGCAAAGATATACGGATATCGGCTTTATTTTCAGGACTCCGATATAAAGTAGATCTTCAAATCGAACGGATTTAAGCGAATTCCTTACAGCTCAGAGCCGTCGACTAACAGCGCAATAACAGCCTGGAGTTTGGTTTAACAACGACATTTATCCCAGGCGGAATTCTGATGACCTTACCACCGAGACCGAAAGCCCCAGCGTCTTCCCCCAGTTGACGCTCTCGTAGATAAGATTGGCCAGTAATACAACAGAGGCGCCTAAGCCAAGGATTCGGGCGATCGCGCCCGCAATGGCCGCCGCTCTTGGCGCGCGAGGCCTTGTCATGCCTTTTGAGAGAGTTGTGGGATGAGAAAGTTCAACGAAGGTGAGAATTCAGCCACCCAGAAAGACAAGAGTAAGATGTTTTTGTAATGTTACATATTCCATAGACTAAAAGAAACCCCTAGCAAAGAGTTCATTAAGGGTTCCCCTACGCAAGCTGGGGGTTCGGGGTCGTTGCATATTACCCGTCCATTCGGATGCAGACATCGTCTTGGCGGCTAGTCATCAGCACGGCGGGACGGTTCAGGCTTAACTGCTACAGTAAAGAGTATTATTCACAACCTTAGTCAGGGCGAATCCTAAGCTACTTAAATAATGGGCTATCTGTCGCCAAATAAATCTCGCGCCTTCAAGGAGTTTCTAGCAATTCTAGCTAGTAGTAATCGTAGAGACGCCACGACAATTGCATTGTGAGATAACGACCGATAGCTGATAAATAAGACGCAGTGTTAGAGTACGCCGGGACATATGTCTTAACTGAAACTAAAGAGATATAGAAGAACTACCGCCGAGCAATAGGAAGTCAACTCCGTACTGTCCCGGGTAGCATGATAAGTACCTTGAATGGTGGCAACCTTCAGGATCAACGATAACTTTACGGGAATATATAGTGTATGAAATACCAATAGGAGCAGATGCACAAATAGTTCTATTCTTGCTTCACGGTATCAAGAACAAGATTACTTTTGCCTTCGATAATATTTGAAAGAATGCTTCATGTGTTTCTTACATGTGAGAACACAATAAATTCATGGTTTGTAATTAAGAAAGATATGCGGTTAAACAGATTTTCTCAGTTACTTCATGTTATGTACCTGCAGAAGCGGGGATGCCCTAAGAAAGCTTGTCCACATGTGGGGGAAGATACAACCCAAGTTAGGCTCTTAGGTAAGCAGCTACGGCTAGAGACTTGGAGGGTCCCGAGGTTCTTCGTTGTTACCAACAAGAGCCTAACTACCTAACAATGATATCAGCAACTTGAAATTATTAACAGTTAATCGCCCATAAACTTGCAGTTACTCACATCCTTGGTATACTGTAATTTTATAACATCAGGTCTAATAAATCTTAAATCTATTACCTTAGGTTCTATTTTATTTTCTCGTTTAAAAATAGCATGGCATAGCATAATCCCCATTAAATCAATTTCACAGCTGTCGCAAGCAGCAGCTCAATCATCATGGCATCTACGCCAGCCCAGACGCCTCCCCTCGAAACGCCGAACGACGATGCAGCTATGCCAGCTCCTCAAATTACCGACGACAGTGAGCCTAGAGTTCAGCACTTGTTGACCTCTCCCTCCGATCCTCCGCCGAATACCCATCGTTGTTTTATCTGCCTCGTCGACGAGCCCGAGGATGCTCTCCCCGCCGACTGGTCGACGCCATGCACATGTACACTAGAAGGACATCACGAATGTCTAATGGCCTGGATCACAGACCTTGAAAATCAGTCTAAGGAAGTGAAGTGTCCCATCTGCAAAGCGCCCATCATAGTAACCGGGCGATGGGATCTTGCGATATACCTGAATAATTACGTGAATAACACCTTTTCGAAATGGTCTCCGCAAATATTGTTTGGATTTGTTGCTTCTGGTGCTCTAGTGAGCAGCTCTATCTATGGTCTTAAAGCTATAGATTTATTCGCAGGACCTGAAGCTACCATGGAGTTCCTGTTCGGCTCCGAGGACTGCGTGCTGTTCGGTCTTATACGTTATCCCCTCCGCGTGACGGATAGGACGCGCATGCCGCCCATCAACTTGGTAAACTTTGCTATATTGCCGTTCATCGCCCCAGGACTGGTGCTTAACCGGATACCTTTAGAGGGTGTTGGTTTATTTCCCACTTCGGTACTGGTAAGTAACTTCTAATATCACCGTACATCGGCCTTGCAATGAGAACTCCGCTTACCAAACTAATAGTATGCGACATTCGTCGCGCTCATTAACCACGCAGACGACTATTTTACATGGCCTCCATCCCCTCAACGGGCCTTAGCCATCTACCCAGCCGTCAGGTCCACGTATTTCCAACTCCATAGCACGATTTCCAAAAACCTCGAGAAGAGATGGGAGGCAAAGGCAAGCCAGCAGCCGGTTCCGATACCAGCTCGGGAAGAGCAAGTATTCCGACGCAACTTCTTCGACTTCGATTTCGATATGGCGATAGTCGACGACGAAGAGGCAATCCGTCGTCAGCAAGGTAACCGTCGAAATAGAGTAGCACAAGGCAAATCCCTCGAGAACTTTTTAGCCGGGTCATTACTCTTTCCGGGTGTATGCTACGGGATGGGCGAGATATTGCGATTTGTTCTACCGTCGCGATTCGTTACGCGGCCGGCGTCAGGCTTTCCTACAGGTTTGCTCCAAGAGCGGTGGGGACGAAGTCTTGTTGGCGGGTGCCTGTTTGTCGTGTTGAAGGACGTATTTTTCCTATGGGTTAAATACAGGAGGATAATGAACAGATCGTCGAGAACGATCAAGAATGCAGAAAATCGGAACCGCCGACGGTAAAAGGCAAGTACCTACCTAACCTACCTAATCATAGGGGGCGATCTCAGGGAAAATTAGCTGGCGTTTTTGGCGGGGTGCTTTCGAAGGGATGTTATATGGACTACGGTATGGTATGGTATTCGGTTATTATGGCATATGAAGGCATGTGCGTTAGGGTATGGTGATATAAAACTCTGCTCATTAAGCAGACTGAATAATTTGTATTGGAGGCTATAGGTAGTAGCCGCTCATGTTAAGACATATAGGATGGGGTCTAATATTACTTAGACTACTTCCCATAGTCATACTTATATTAGATTCCAAAGATATTTGCTTAACACATGCCTACCTGTCTGGTAGCCAGTGTAACGCCGTCCTCGCGAGTGAGAAATAAGACCCAACTAATATGACGTCGATCAAGTTAACAACAATTGAACCCCTGGTAATGATTTATCGACGTATTTACAAGACGAACTTTTTATTTACCACTCGACAAGATTTCAAATACCACACATACATCTCACTTATTTACCAATGATCTTTAATAACAACGTTTTATCAAAGGATACCCATGCCTCGTAAGAGTTACGCCATCACCATGCGGCGCAGACGAGACAGCTCATTTATAAAACATGTAAATCTCATTGGCTAGTAGGCTCTGACATCCGACTAAATCTAGGTATTGTTGTCTTCTAAGCCAACCTTCTCATTTCATGATAAGGACTCGCCAAACCTACAATTCATAAAAAAGATAGAATACTAGTGTATCCGCTTTAATCTCAACGCGCTTCCCTCGTCATCATTCCGAGAAGAAAGAGAGGGAGATAACTAAAAAGAATAAATATGTCCCCGAGCCGAACGCGCAGAACACACCAGGACGTCTTCACCCGCGCGGGTCCCGAAGCCGTGACCTACGACCTCTCGGTGCGCGACCAGGCCAGGATTCGAGTCCCCGTCGGCTCGGCGTGGACGTCCGGGGCGCACTGGCACGACTCGCATACCGAGTTTCTGCGAGTCCTATCCGGGCGCGCGCGCGTGACGCTCTCGGGGCGGACTTTTTGCGTTGGGCCCGATGATGGTGTTGTTACGGTGCCTAGGGGCGCGGTGCATGAGTGGCGGCGCGATGAGGAGGAGGAAGGAGAAGGAGAAGGCTCTGGACAGGCGGGGCCGGAGGATTTGGTTGTGAGGGAGTGGACGGAGCCGAAAGATGGTGCGAAGGAGATGTTCTTTCGGAATCTAAATGGGATTATCCTAGATACGAGTATGAGGAGGGGTGGAAGATTCGGTGGGGAAGCGCTGCTGACGCTTGAGTTGTGGAATTTGTTCTGGAGAGCGGATAATTACCCGGTTACGCTGGGGACGGGGCGGGTTGGTGGTGTGGCTACGAGGGCGGCGATGGGGGTTGCGGTCGTGTTGGGGTGGGTGTTGGGGAGGACGGGGGTGTATGAGGAGTATAGCTCAAAGTAGATTCTGTCGTATGTAGGTAGGTATATAGGGCATGTTAGGTATAGACATGTTATTACTTGGGATGCCGTCCATACACGGATTGAAATCTGCTAGTGTACGTGATGGGTGATACTATACAGCATACAAGCTTACTATCCTCTACGGTATGTACTAGTATGAACCTCAACTGTCAATAGCGACTTGATTCAATGTCTTCTCTCAAATGCGTACACGCTATATTTCTCAGACACCTAATCAATCCGCCTGCTTTGTCGTCTTCCATTCCCCAGTCTGCGGGTCATATTCAAGGAGATGCATTACTTTCGTATCAGCTTCGCCTGTATACTCGTATATAACCTCTAAATTAGGTTCGCCATAATTCCCCATAAATTCCAACTCCAACTTCAGCTCCGCTCCCAGATCCAAGTCGCTGCGGAAGCTAATAGTGAAAGGTTCTGCGCGAGCTCCCCGTCTGCTATATTGCTCAAGCTTTACCGAGCGGAGGAAAGTAGCAGGCGTGCCATCCACGTCAACACCGCAAATTTTCAACTGATGACGGTTCCCGCCCGTCGCCTCCATCTCAACTGTAAGTCGACGGCGCAGAATGAAGGGGGGAATGGGAATATCGAGTTTAGTCATTACCCGGGTCATCAGTTCATCCGCCCTCGAATAAATCCGCTGGTCCGCAAGCTCGTCCATCGGCGTGTCCTGGAGATTGCATATGATAAGTTTCGCGGCTTTTCTCCTACCAACGACTTCAGGAATTCCGTTCGCCGGGCTCACGGTGAGCGAAGAACCTAGGACGAGACAGAGGTCTGCCATTTTAGCGTGGTTGCGCGCGAGTTTCAAGGGCTCTTCGAATAGAGGCTCTCCGAAGTTGATAATGCTATCGAGAAGGGCGCCGCCGCAATACACGCATTTACGCCCTGTGCGGTGGTCATAGACTGTCTTCTCGTATGAAGCAACAGCTCGGAAGTCTATGAGTCGTCAGCGAAAAGTCGTGGCTGCAGTCTAGGTTGAGGAGTCAAAGTACCGCGAATATATTCCTTCCCGCAGTCTTTGCAGTATTCGCGGTTGTTGTTACTATGAAGCTCAGATATCTTATCCTAGACGGAATCAACTCTAAGCCATGGCCCTGCTCATCTCCCAGGTTGAATATCAGTCGGCTTACTGGTAGGATCCCGCTCTTCCTATGTAAAGCATCGCAGTTCTGACTGACTAGATACTTCAATATTCCGCGATTCTGCAGTTCAACAAGCGCCATGTGCGTTGCAGTAGGTACAGCTTGAAGCGTGTTCACTGTGCCCGTACGCTGTCTTCCTTGAGCCATGAGCGTCCATACACCCTCGGGTCCGCGGAAATCAGGAATGCCTAGTAAGACTTAGACCGGATGATGGCCATGATACCAAGATGGTGAAAGCTAACCAGCCGACGTAGAGACACCAGCTCCTGTGAAGACAATAAAATGCTTGCTCCTCTTTATCTGCTCAGCTAGAGCCGCTGCCTTCTGGTCAACTACATCAAGATCCTCTTGACGTTCTTCCGTGGGGACTCTCGGTGCAGTGTCTGCCATGGCTATACTATTCCGTTTCTGCAAATGAGTTGGCGTGAAAAAGTATTATTGAAATTGAATTGGGGAGCGAATATGATCGGTTTATGAGCCGTCTTGAATGCTGTCCAAGTCAGATAAGACCGAATAAGAGATATGAGGCTACCACGTGACACTATCTCACAGTTAGGTAGCTACCTAGGCAGCAGCGCTCACTATGACCAGGATTTACAATTATTACTGAATTGAATCGCTAAATGACGATCGTTTCATCTCTGAAGCACTCTTGAATGATAACTATGAAGTTAGATATATTGAAGCAATACCCTTTACATTTATGAGGGAGGGTATTAGTGTAGAGTTATAATGCTATACTGTACGTGTCATGAGGTTAGTAGGAGGTAGGTAAACAACTTCACTGTTCCGCAAGGAACTCTAACTATAGTAGCTCTGGAAACTAGAGCTATACATACAAGACTCTCCTTTGTCCTCTATGTCTCACACCTGACAATACGAAGTATGATATGATACCAACGGAATTTTTGATAATGTTTTTATCTGGACTATTCTTAATTTCTCATCAATCCGTCGGTGTTCCTATCATTCATGAGAATTCTACTAAGTACCTTCGGTACCTAGGCACTTATACTCGTAGTTAAATACTGCTAGAGAAGCTAAATTTAGATTATTTTGCGGCATTAAATAGTATTACGATAGCGTTGTGAATTATCTCAGTTTTAAATCTATATTACCCTTATTTCATGTTGATATAGAAGGGCTCTATTAAGCATCTACATTTGCTTAGTTCGCATTGTATGAAAATTCTTGTCTGTTGTTTCACTTTTATCCTGATAAATACTTAGGTAGTTAGGTTGAGTCTGTTCGTTATCGCTTGGTAGTTGTCAACGTAAAAAAGGTATGGTAAGAAGAGACATAATTACAACTCTGATATAGTATGAAGAGCTATGAACTTCGTTATAATTGGTTTAGTTGGAAGCTTACTTCTAAAGCGACCTCATGGTCTGGGAATATCACAGCTGAGGAGTGTTAGGCCCCCAATAGGAGCAATCGGGCAAACCAGCAAAGCTGGCTTATCTACCTGACTACCTTACGTTAGGTAGTCTACGTGGTTCTAGGTCTTCTAGTGGGAGGTTCATACCACCTGTTAATTACCGTATTAATCCACTAGATCGTCCAACGTGCAGTTATTTTACCACCTAGTTTACTGCCTTGCCATTTAACCTCTGAGGGTATTAATCTGCGGGAATAAAAATACGGTAACGTAGGCGACGCAGGCGGCGAGCGTAACCTCAAAGGGGAAAAGATCGTGATTATAGGACGTAGAGATAATATTTAAATTGGATAAGATGTTAATCTCATTCAGTTGATCTGCTGATCTGATGATATCGACTGATAAGTTACCCCATAGAGGGTGATGGTGGATATAATATCACCTGCGCGGTTAATCGTGGCTGCTATTGGTGTGAAAGTCTCTCTCTTGCCTTGAGGTCTGTTGAAGTCTGTTGAGGTCTGTCGATTGCTGACCGAAACTTACACCGAAGTTGAAGTCGCAGTCGCTCAGCCGCAGGTTCTTATTACCTACTAGGTATGTAAGATAATAAGTCTCGTGCCAACTCGTTCATGCCGGCTGTATGTAGGCGGTAAGACGAGGTGTCAGCACGTTACTAATAAAGTATTTCTCAGCAGAGCCGCTGACGGGGACCGCCGTGCATGACTCGTGGGTCAGCGGATTAGGTGAGAATTATTAGTATAAGGACATTTTCTTGCAGAACAACTAACTTTAGACTTTAAAATCTTAGTTGTTTTTAAAGATGACCATGATCTTCAGGGCAGTTAAGCGTCGAAGCTGAGATGTTACTAGTCATTGTGACAATCAACTAGCGGACCAAACTCGGCTAGACGGCGGTAAATGTCAAGGCTTTTTGAGATGAGTACCTAGCCTAGTGTAAGTGATGGGATGCCGCAGAATGATATATCACATATTCATCGTATCTAAAAGACCCTCACTCGGACATTACTGTACATATGCAGATAAATACTGCGTCGGACCCGCGTTGATAGCCCTATAACCGAGATGATTGGACCGGACAGGGCTATGGGCTTGCTTCTTAGTGGCATCTCCGAGGAGTGACGGGGTGACGGGGTGACGGGTGACGGGTAGATTTGCGGATCGATGATCGGTTGATGTCCGTGACAAGACAAATCGTGTGCAGACGGGACTAGAGTGGATTTGCCATGGTTGCCATGGAATATAACTCATTAGACTGATGCAATAATATAACAATTATAGGGTTACCTAACGCATAGGTAAGGTATGTAAGTAGGTAAGTAGAAGTAGGTACCTAACTCAACAACCTGGATATACGATATTACGGTCCAAGTCATCTGTAAGATTCTTAAGCAGTCAACACTTTGTGTACGTTGGGGACCTCCACCGGGAGTAAGCTATCTAATGTAGGTTATTTGGGTATTTCCTCAAGCTTCTTGTCGTATCTGTCTGCAAATAGAAAAAAAAAAAGGATGGTATGAAAAGTTTGATAATACATGGAACTACGGGTAAGATGCGATGCGGGCAGCACGAAAGTTCTAGGTTGTAGGTTGTTTGTCGGTCAGTGTACCTAATGTAAGTAAACACATGTACATATCGGACATGTGTACCCAATACAGGTACCTCCTAAAATAACCTGGAAGTGGAATGTTTGCAGGGTCACCGCTATTGTTACAGTATTCGTACCACCTACTTCACCTATCTGTATGTCCGCATTAGTACGCATGGTGCCGGTACCGACGTAGCTTCTTCAAAAAATCTACATGTACGGCAGCCAGCAGCTACACCCCCACATATCTCTTTCCGAACCCCTGGCTCTTTCACCACTGGCAATTGGATCCATCCGGTCGGGTCGCAAATCATTTTCCATTTCACACCTTCGTACCTTAGGCCTTAGGTAAGTACCAGTCACTTTTGACTTTTCCCTCCCTTTTTCTTTTTCTTCTCTTTTTTTTCCACCAACAATTTCTGGTACCAAATAATCCAAATGCCCCAACTAAATTCAATATACATATATGACCCTTTTCCGGTGTCATGGAAACACCAATCTATCTGTTTTCCGTTTGTCTTACCGCCGACACGTGTTCTGGGAATTATCGGCGCAACCTTACCCTGCAAGACGTTTGTAGCCGACCTTTACAAAGCACTAACCAGCTAACCGCTGTGAACAAAAGCGCGGCAAAACTTACAACGGTCCAGTAGTGTTACCCTT
Organism: Daldinia sp. EC12; assembly: GCA_002120325.1. NCBI lineage: Eukaryota > Fungi > Ascomycota > Sordariomycetes > Xylariales > Hypoxylaceae > Daldinia > Daldinia sp. EC12. The sequence continues at coordinate 504,825 of KZ112937.1, read as the reverse complement.
CGACTTACCTTCCCGGACAAGATTGTGGTAGTAATAGGGAACTTATCCAGTTTCCGATACATGGTCCATGGTCCATGGTTCTTGACTCACCCATTCACCCATTCACCGAGAAGACGAGCAAAGGAGTTTGGGGGCCGTCTCGGTCTGCCTCCTTGTGCTGTACCTACCAGCATGGGAAATCCAAATTTCCACCAAATTCAATTGTCAGCGTCGTTTGTCTTGTTAGGGATACGAACGCGGCCCGTGGGCGTTCGCACATTAATCCCTGTTTTCTCTTCTCTTCCCTGTCTCTTACGCTTCCAAGGTTGTTAGCTGCAAATTTTTTTTTTCTTTCCCCCTTCACAGTGATCAGAGTTCCGATTAAGTTGACGTGTCACCGCGCGACAAGTTCCTGCAACTGGCCAGGTGGACTCGTCAAACTGATGGTGTTGTTAAACGGTAGAGGGACCACAGAAGATATTTGTCCCACCGAGACGTTGGCATCTTTTCCAAGTGGATGGAAATCGGCTTGGAATTAAGTCACGCGCGTCCCCGGTTCCCCTGCCCAGTGCCAATCCCAACTACTTACTTGACAAGCCGGCAGACTAACCAGTGGCGTCAAATGGCACGCCTTAGCGTGATCCACGTTGCCGTGTATGCTGGATCGCTGGGTGGGTTGAAATGAATTTAAAGAGACCAGAAGTCAGCCCCAAAAACATGTACTCTTGGCTCGCGAATAGGGCATTCCGGCCGTGTTTGGAGCTAACATAAGTCATGACTGCCCAGCTTCGTATCTCTTTTGAGTTGTTGTTGTTGAACCTGCATCAATGCCCTTCCCTTCCCTACTTTCCCGTGATAGTTTGCTCTCAATTTATATGGCCTTTCGTGATATATGTTTTCAGCTTGTACATGTGTGTCGCACACCGCTGCGGCTACGGGAAACGAAGGTGCCGTGATACTTGATGGCGGCTTGGCAATAGAGATTTCGAACCCTTGGGAAGGCATGGACTCCCTGCTGTCCTATGCGGCTCATGCTGGTCGATGCTATGTTTTCTCCCTTGACCCCATGCTCTTATCTAGCGTTAATGATGACCGGTTACTTTAGCCGGATGGCCCGCGACGAACTTAGTGCCGCTTCTAGACTTTGATTTCGCCTCGTTTTTGGGACCCGTGATGTAAACCTGGAAATTAGATATGCAGATCTTGGGGAACGAACATCGGCGCTGGACCCCTTAGAAACTTAATATGCTAGCAGCTTTCTAGTCATACTTTTGTTCCACATTAAGTCATGTGTCTCGCTTCGTCTAAACGTTCCTCCTTCGTTCTGCTGGTGCTTAAGTCAACGTCTACCGATACACAAGGCATAGCCGGGCGAAAGAGTCGTAGACCTAGGTCTTTGCTAGTCTTACCCTGTCAGCCAACATCGGATTTGGTTCTTGCGATTCCTTTCAAGCTACCTCTGGTTCCATTGTTATTCCCGGTCTAGATCTGACCTCATCTAACGTTTATCCACGGTGCCTAGAGTAAAACGGTAGCTCAGGTGTGCGTCACCCGTAGGGCTGAACCCGGCACCCGATTTACTCTTTCACGTGGCTTCGCTTTTTCAAAGAGAGATTTTACCTACCTGGGTACTCCAGTTAGTGGTATTGAGGCCAGGCGTTGGTCAAGGCTTTTAGATACCGCCGCAGATCCGTCTCCTTGGTTAAACGGTGAATGCCGGACTTTTATGAACCAACAGACCAACAGGCTTGCCGTTCGAGTTTTGAGCCTCAACGACTTACATACATAGGAGGAGCACTACTGGTGTCACTAGAGGCTCTTCGATCGTTCGAGGGACTATGACCTGGTTAGGTAAGTTTATACGTTAATATTTACCTGGTTAATGTTGATAATTCCTCCTATGATACCCTCTCTCACAGAACTATGATCAGACGAGATGTCTTGGCTGCAGAGGCTCCTACCCTCTTACATTACTTTCCAAACCTACCATACACTACCTACCTCGGGCATTGGTCATTTACTCGATTAAAAACGATTCGAGTAGGCAGAGGTGCTCACGATATTATCCCCCTGTCTATAAATACCCATTCATACCTAATGATCCTTAACCCCCCCTTCCCCCTATTACGAGCTTCTAACTTTTAAAAGCTTACCTGTTATAATTGCTGTTCACATAATGGTATTGGGATGTATTATAGTACCATCCATCTTTCAACTTGTTTTTTGATGTCGTGGTGTAATGGGGGAAAAGACCTATTTAAAAGATTGGGGGCTAGTCATTAGTTACCTTAGTCAAGTCATGTCACCTCCTACCTTCTGTCGACACATCACCAGGTACCTGCCTTTTAACACGCGTAGGTGCTGGAGGAAGTAGTCAGGAAATAGGAAAGAGCCAACAACCTCTCATAGTTATATGAGGGAAGAGCAAGACTGGAGCCAGCACTAAACTTAGAAATAGCTTGGTCCTTCTGTTAGACATGAGTTGGATGCTGTTTCGTCCCTAGGTGATTTCCATCCAACGTCTTAACTTCCAACTTTCTCTCTTTTTCCTGACGCACTCACTTTTTTTTTCTTTACTACCCACGTTCACTGCTTTTTTGTTTCATGGTCAAAAACCCATCTCACTTACAATTACCCTGCCATTACTCGGATGGTAATAATTCATGCAACCTTCATATTGTCCTCGAACCTGTTTCAATCATCACCACCACTACTTCTGCAGTTCATCTCTCTCTTCTCCCGTTACCTATTTAAATAACTAGAGAAGACTTGGAACTGACCATCTAGTATCCAGGACATATCCATTCATACACCGCTTCTTCATTGTTGATCTGCACTGAACTCGCCTTAGCCCATTCAGCTAATTCCGGACCTTCACGCGATCTGGACTCAGGCTATTCGACCAGGTAGCGGCCGAGAGAATGATGGGACTGGAGCTGCAGGGTGTGCAGGCAGCGCTGCATTATATCTACCCCCTTGTGGTGTTCCTATACTTTGCCGTCACCTCAGCCGTTGCGATATGCACACTGCAGACCTCGGACTCGAAGAAGTCAACCCACGTTCGACGCAAGGTTATATACTACCTTCTCTGTTGCTTTATAAGCACCTTTGTCGTTCAATTTATCCTCAAGATAATTGAGATCATCGTGTGGGGACGATGGCCATCCCAGGACACAGTTATCGGTTTGCTATCCTGTATTCTAATCTTTGGAATCCAGCAGAATAGTCTCGGGGACGGTTCCGATACCGTCTGGTATCCTTTCTACGGATCATGGCTTATCGCGTTCGTATTGGAGCCTTTCAATGCTGCCCTCCTATTCATCGCAGCATCTGGACCGATAGTGACGACCCCAACAACTGGTGACAACTCAGCAACCTTCCTCCGACTGGACGCCTCTATCGTCATTACTCGCTGCATTCTTGCCTTAGGCGCTCTTTTGGCATATTTCGTTTGGCGAGAAGATGGGATCGATGAAGACGATGACGAGGAGCGAGCCCCTCTACTTCCCAAACCGGGTCAACGAGCGAATGGTGTCGACACATCGGCAGATAGCGGTTACGGGACTAACTCGGAGGGAACAAATACGGAAGCGACTAATACAGAAACAGCCAACTCGCCTAGAGACGTCGAGTCTCCATGGGAACGTCAGCAACGCATTTCCCGTGAGAAAATTGAGAAGCGCTTGAAGAATGAAGGCAGTTGGATTGCTTACGCCAAGGGATTCCTCATATTCTTTCCGTACATTTGGCCTGTCAAGAATCGCCGCCTCCAACTTTACGCCGCTCTCGTGGGCCTCTGCCTGTTGGCTGGAAATGTGCTCAACTTTCTAATCCCTCGGCAGTATGGCGCCGTCATGGATTCCTTGAGTGGCGTTTCTCAAAGTAATCCTTGGGTTCAAGTCGCGATTTTTGCTGCACTTCGACTTCTAGCCTCTGAGGCTGGCATTAACCTCTTAAGGCAGATGTTGTGGTTGCCTATCGAGTACTACTCTGAGGAGGCCCTCACAGCGGCCGCATATTCTCATATTATGAACCTTTCCTCCGAGTTCCATGATTCTAAGAGTTCATCGGATCTAATAGTGGCTATTTCGAACGGTACATCCATTTCGAATATGCTGGACTCGATATGTTTCCAGGCATTGCCGATGCTAATTGATTTGGTCATCGCATTCACATACCTGTCGACCAAGTTCGGGCCGTACGAGGGGTTCATCACCATTGCAACTGGAACGGCGTTCATCCAAGCTGCCACTCGCATTATTGCAAGCTTCAAGGAGAAAAGGAAGATGATGGTGCGAACGTAAGTGACATACTTTTTATGTGCTGGTAAATCAGCCAACACATTTACTCCCCATCTTAAAAAAATCCCTTCTCGTTGTTGACAGGTCAAATTTTAACTATTATTCTTACAGGTATTTTGAAGAACATTATATCCGTCAGGCCGGTATTCAAGGGTGGCAAACTGTCAGTGCCTTCAACCAAATTCCGTACGAAGAAAGACGATATGGCGTGGCGGTCAATTCTCGCGTCTCATCTGCGAAGTCTCTGTATTATAGTTATCTTGTTGGGCATGCTTTTCAATACTTAATCCTTCTCGCAGGGTTACTCGCAGGGGCGTTCCTGGCCGTATATCAAATTACTAACGGCCAGGCGACTGCAGGAGACTTTGTCATGCTCTTGACGTATTGGGGTCAACTCACATCACCTCTACGCTTTTTCTCTCAGCTCGGAAAGAACATCAGCCAGGATCTGGTGCATGCCGAAAGGCTTCTTGACGTAATGACGACGAAACCAACCGTAGTTGAGAAACCTAATGCCAAACCCCTGAAGCTCAAGGGTGGTAAAGTTGAGTTCCGGAACGTCAGTTTCAGCTACGACAAGAAGAAGGACATCTTGAAGAGCGTGAAAGTCTCCGTTCCATCTGGTACTACCGTGGCGTTTGTTGGCGCAACGGGAGCTGGAAAGTCAACCATATTAAAGCTACTGGATCGTTTTTACGACGTGACAGGTGGTTCAATCCAAATAGATGGCCAGGATATTCGGGATGTGACCATCTCAAGGTATGACCTATCCAAATATTTGATTGTTCTAAAGGGCCTTCTTAGTGTCACCTCCGCTAACCTTCGCATTTACATAGTCTCCGGCAGTCTATTGGTATCGTCCCACAATCACCGATCCTTTTTGACGATACCGTGATCAACAATATCAGATACGCTCGATTATCCGCCACAGATGAAGAAGTTTATAGCGCCTGCAAAGCAGCAGCAATCCATGATCATATAATGGGTTTTACAGAGGGTTATAAAACTCGCGTTGGTGAGCGTGGAGTGTGAGTTACATCTGATTTGTACTTGGTATTGAGTCTGGCTAACAGCCCTAGGAAACTATCCGGCGGTGAATTACAGCGAATTGCGATTGCACGTGCTATTCTTAAGCAACCGGAAATAGTGCTCCTAGATGAAGCAACTAGTTCCGTTGATACTGACACAGAGCAGAAAATCCAAGATGGTCTCCGCGCTCTATGTCATGGTCGTACCACATTCATCGTAGCGTATGTTCATGACAACCCGTTGGATTCCGTGGCTTCATTATACTGATTCTATCTTAGGCACCGTCTTTCGACTGTTATGAACGCCGATACTATCTTCGTCGTTGCGAACGGGGAGATAGCTGAACAGGGAAATCACGAAGAGTTGATTTCCAAGAAAGGCAAATATGCTGAGCTTTGGTCCAAGCAAATCTTCCTTAAGCCCAAAGAATCAAAGGAGGACAAGCAGAATGAAGATCACACCGGCGATGATACGATATCTCCAAGTGCTATACAGGCAGATGGGTCCGTTGACGAACCAGCAAATGTTGACGTCTCAGATGGTACCCAGGCAACGCGACCGGCATCTACAGTCGAGAATTCTCCCTCCACAGGGAAGGCTAACGGACAGGTTGTGAACACCCCTAACGGGCATAAAAAAGAGGTAGATCCGTCGAAAAATCATTCATGATTTTTTGATTGGCACTAACCTCTAACAGGGTTCAAGGTTGAATCCTGGTGCTCCGGAGTTCACACCCCGTTCTGCGGCAGACGTCCATTTAAATAATACATCTCCTATGCGAAGTAGTTGGGCCGAGGACGTCGAAGAGCAATCTAGACCGTCCGGTAATGCACTACCCGTTGATTCCGATACCTCTTCTGTATCTACTGCTGTAAGGACTTTCGAGGCAATTCCTCCGACTAAAAATGATGATGCCGTTTCACCTCTCATACCTCCCGAGTCCGCCGCGCAGTCAACGGTGTTCGACGCACCCGACCCAAAACCTCGTCGAAATACCCTTCAATCCGTATCTTGTCCCGAGCCACCACCGCTTTGTTTTTCGGACAGCCCGGCTCGGTCCGTTAGCCAACCCATGCCTACACCCACAAAACCCTCTCGACGAGAAGTCAAGCCCCCGCGAGAACAACAGGCACCACAAGCACCTTCTCCCGAAGTTAAACCATCTGCCCAAGGACCTAGTAAGGGCAGAGGTGCCCATCGCGGTCGGTCCCGCGGTCGCTATCGGGCTGGGAGGGGTCGAAGACGCGGCCCATCTAGTCCTAAGTTAAATCACAAGGATAGTACGGGGCCCTCGCAGAAACGTGGAGGCTCTGCATCCCGTGCAAAGTGATCTCGGCATTCCAAACGGTGCTTTTCGATGATGCAATATTTCTATTCTAGTTTTTCTTTACTTGCGAATATGTATTTCATTTTCTCGCGCGCATTTTACGTTTCTGGTTGTACGTGCCTATTCTTATGAATTTTTACGGGAAACGTTTTTCGCCTCGGGAACAAAAGAATACGCGCAGTACCAATCAATCATGGACGCTTTATGTTGTGTGTAATTCGGTTCTGATTTAGAAAATACGTATCGGCTGGTCATAGAGACACGGATAATGGACGGCGGAAAGGGGGGCGCAAGAAACCTAAGACGGCCGTGGCACTTTTCCTCCTCTTTTGATTCCTGGGGTGGTGGCATTCGAAGACTAAAAAGACGAAAAGTTATGTGTTTTAGGACTGGGCGTGCTGTTATTTAGAGGAAAAAAACGAAGGGACACTGCGGCATGATACGGAGTCGAGGTGTATGGGCCGAAAAACTTAGACGAGCATTGACTTATTTTCTCCTTGCCCTGCTATTTCTCCTGTCCGGAACTAACAAATTGTCTCATTATCAGCATACGCGGATCACAATGTACCGTTAGGACCCGAGTTAGCATTTTCGGTGGATTATGAATAGTAAACCCTTATATTGTCCCTTTTTGCCTTCTATCATTGCCCTGAGTGCTCGTCTGTCATAAGCGAAGTCTACTCGTGATCTAGGCCGCTCAAATCCAGCTAACCGTCACCATCCTCGTCCATTCATTCACCAAAAGGACAAAACGTAGACAAATGTAAGAACCATCACTGATTATAATCTCATATCCTTCCCTGCCCAGCCATCCTTGGCCCGTTTTTTTCTCTTCCCTGGAAGCGCTACGCTACGCTCTATGAGTTCTCTCGCCCGGTAACTCCTATACGCCTAGTATTCATCCCAAAAGGGGGAATATGATCTAGTACCGAGAAGGACACCGATCATCGACCTGCGCCACGGCCAGCTCCGGCGTTCCCGTCACCACCACCGCCGCCACCCATCATGTTCCTCGCCATGTCGGCGATATTAGGGTCGTTCATCAGGGAGCTCAAATCGGGCATGCCGCCGCCGCTAGAGAAGCGGTCGGCCATCTCGCGCAGGCGCGGGTTGCTCATGAGGTTTTGCATCATATCCGGGTTCGACATGAGGTTCTGCGCCATGCTTGCGAACATGGGGTTGTTCATGATGCTACCGAGATCAGGGAAACCACCGCCACCACCGCTACCGCCATCTCGGTTTCCGCCGCCGCCGCCGCCACCTAGAAGACTGGCTAGGCTGCTGAGGTCGGGACCAGCACCGCTGCCGGGTCCTCCGCGGGCGGAATCACCGGTCTCGGCCTCGAGCTCTTCGACGCGTCGCTTGGCGGTCTCGAAACCTTTTTTCATGGCCTCGCTGCCGCCGTTGCCTTCGTGCTCGATGCCCTGCTGGTAGGCGTCCATGGAGCCCTTGGCGTCGCCGAGGGCGAAGCGGGCGAGGCCGAGGCGCGACCAGGCCTTGGTGTACTTGGGGTCGATGGAGACGGCGGCTTCGGCGTCGGCGCGGGCGCTCGCGTGGTCGCGGGCGGCGCTGTAGGCGGCGGCGCGGTTGGAGAGGTAGATGGCGTTGCGGGGGTGCAGGGCGAGGGCCTGGGTGTAGAGGTCGATGGCGGCGGGGTAGTCCTTGGAGGCCATGGCGCGGTTGCCGCGGGCTTTTAGGTCTTCGGCGCGAGCTTTTTCATCGTCGGAGGGTTCCTTTACGTTTTCTTTTTCGGGTGTAGTGTTGTTGTTATTCGCTGATGATGCTGAAGCTGCCGAGGGTTTGTTGGCGGCGGTGGTGGACTTGAGCTTCTCGTAGACGCCGTAGATCTGCAGGAGGTTCTGGGTGCCGGTGGCGGCGGAGAGGGCGGCGGGGTCGGTGGGGTCGACCTTGAAGGACTCGGCGATGCAGTTGACGGCTACGTCGATGCTGTCCTTGTCCTCGGCGGATAGGGTGCCGTCCGTGAGGGAGGTATTTAGGAAGTCGCAGATGGCGAGGGCCAGGCGCTGTTTTGTTGTCGTCGCCTGTTGGTTCGCAGAGGGGAGATGTTAGTATTATGATATATTATCTACCGGACCTATATCTGGGCATTTATATATGGGGTATATTGGAGGTTATAGGATAAGGAATACAGGGTAGAGTAAGGGTAGAATGAGAAAAGGGAGGAGGGAGGTATAAGATAAGGTAGTTCGTACCATGGTGACTTTTTGTTTCTTACAGAATTCGACTGAGGGGTCAACCAGTTAATTCGATTCACGAGATATGTGTACTTGTTCTTGTTCTCGAGTAACTATAGAAAAAGAGACGAATGAGAAGAGAGGATTTTGTTTTTTTTTTTTTTTTTTTTTCTCTCGTTGTGTACGGACCAAGCAAAAGAGAGAAGGAGGGAAAAAAAATAATAGTCAACAACTCCCAAGGTTCCGTAGGTGAAGAAATCAAGTAACTAAAAAGGTGAGAGGGTTTAGGTGGTATATAGGGTTGTTGTTCTCGAAATTTCGGCCTGATACTTGCGAAGGTGGGAGGCGGGATAAGAACGCCTAAGACGGAAAGTGGGGGTTGGGTTTGGGGCTGCACTGGGCGCTGGGCGGTGTACGCTTTAGCTGTGCTTCAATGTTGCTTAGGAACGGCAGAATTGTTATCGATAATGAGCCTGAGTGTAGGTACATAATGTTAACCTTGTGTTAGGTACCTAGTTGCTATTCACTTCACTGCACTACATTTACTACATTACTACACTATTAACCTACCACTTAACAACTTTGCCACTCTTTAAGCTTAGGTACTTGTGATAATACAGCTCAGTAAATTTTGATTTTCCTCTTTAGTTAGAATTCATCTATTTGTATTATATTTATTTATATATTAGTGGACGATGTGGCTAAGCGTAGCTTTATAAAGAGTTGTGAGACGTCTTTGGACAAATACGTTCAAGTTAAATATTCATTCAATAATTATTTATACACGTAATTCATGATATAGTATTAGTCATCCATTATATCATAATATTTCCTAAGCCCTCATTCTTTGACTTCGTGGGAAACACGTTGTATTAATAGCTGACCAACTTGGAATTAATTCATATTGTTTACTAACATTGTCAAAACTGAAACTCCATTGCTTTATTAAAAAGCTCACTTTAATGTATATCCAACTACAATACAACTACTAAATCAACACTACTATTAAATGCGGTTGGAAGATTGGCCCACCAGTGTAAGGCTCCAATTAAGCGCCGAAGAGTTATTCCAATCGAGCCAGCTGAACTCTAAGGCTCGTTCTAATTTGAGGCTATGCATGACATGTTGGTTGCAATTAAAGCACACCTAAATTCTACACTGAATTTTGAAACACGACTGCATAGATTCAATGTAACGGTGATATGTATGCATTTACCCAACCCTCGTGATAGCCGATAGGGTGTATTCGATCCAACACAATACGATCGTAGTCCTAAATGCATACAATACCAATAAAACAGACGTTGTCGTGTATAAGACTTAGACAGTTACCTTACCTAATAGCTTGAGCAAGAAAATTTACGTTTTGTTCTAAAATTACAACCATGCCTCTCCATTTCTGACCTAAACTGGCAAGGCATAATCGGGTCTGGCCGTGGTAGACCTCGAGGCTTTCGTCTAAGCGCCCGCTCTATGTACCGATAGAGTCCCGAGTGTAATCCCGAGGACATCAGGGAGTCATCGCGGGCCGAAGACATATTGACCATCAATTAATCCCGACCGGCAACCCATATAAAGATCTATCATATCCCTTGAGTGTTTTAGAGTATTCGGTTATTATACCTACCTAGCTATACTAAATTCAACATAAGGCTTGGAATAAATGCCTTATACAATATAAACAGTTTCAGCAGCACTATCTCCCTCACCCCTAAACCCGGAAACATGGCAAGTTACAGTGTATCCAGAAGGGAAGCTGCACGCCAGCTCGTGCAGAATATTTCTAAGGAACATGGCTACCTGGGCGAAGATGTTTACGCAACCATGACCCCAGAAACCCGTCGTACAGTCCAAGAAGCATTCCTCATGGCCTATAAACTGATAGGCGCATCCGTCCTAACGTAATAGCTCCCTTTTTAACGAGAACTTACTGATGCACTGACATAATGCTTCACTAGACTGGCGAAGAATCTCTATACGAAGGATGTTAGATGGATCTTCGAGCTCTTACAAAATGCCGAGGATAACAAGTTTTCTTGGGCAGCATCTTCGGGCGCCATACCATACGTATCTTTTGGTGTGTATAAAGACCGAGTCGTCGTGGAATGCAATGAAGATGGCTTTACAGAGGAAAATCTCCGAGCGATATGTAAGGTTGGTGAAAGCTCTAAGATAGGGGCACAAGGATATATTGGCGAGAAAGGCATTGGATTCAAGTCCGTCTTCAAGGCCGCTTGGAAGGTTCACATCCAGTCTGGATACTATTCCTTCACGTTTACCCATCGAAAAGGCGACTCGGGTATGGGAATGATATCTCCAGAATGGTGCGAGCCGACAGAAGACATACCGATACCGTTGACTCGAATTACATTGTTTTTGCATCCCAACGACGTCCCAGGAACTGAAGATGCACGCCGGCAGAACATCCTAAATCAACTGAATGAGCTGAAGCCTACGATGCTCCTCTTTCTGAAGAAGCTAAAGAAGATCGAAGTGCGCATAAATGATGATGAGGAGAACGAGATATCATGTCGTCTACTCTCTATATCCGAAGACAGTCGGTCTACGGTTCGAATACTTAACCAGGTTAGCACAGAGAACGGAATCACGACGAATAAAAGAGAACAATACCATATGGAACAGTTGATTGCGCGTAATCTTCCTCAAAACGAAAATAGAACCTACACTCGTCAGGAAGAAGCATTGAGGGTATACGACACGGCTCCAGTCGTCCTCGCATTCCCACTTTCAGACAAATACGAACCTATAATCGAACAACAAGAAGTCTTTGCATTTCTTCCGGTCCGCCGAGAAGGGTTCAGTGTAAGTGATACTCTAATGCCTCAATAGGTATGACCCTCCCTGACAAACTCAATACTGACAAGCTAGATAGTTCCTTATGCACAGCGATTTTGTAACGCAGGCAAACCGAGAAGATATAGTAACCACTTCGCCGCGGAACATACAGCTGCTAGACTATCTAGCTGATGCTTTTGTTGCCTCAATGGAAGTGTTTTCCGTCCACTCCACCCTGAGATTTACATGGATGCGTTATCTCCCAAAGTTATCGGACTATCCATGGGATCCATTCTGGTCAAAGCTCGTTGAGAAGATAAAAGACCGTATTTGCAGCAAATACATTATGATTCCGCGACACTCAGGTACCCGAAGAAAGATATCACAGACAAGGCGAATCCAACGGAACATGTTAGATCGACATAAGCTTCCACTGTTTGAAGATTTTCAAGGCCTTGAAGCTCTTTACCTCTCAGATCAGTACAAATCAAGCGACCTCCGTCTTCTCCAAGACTATGGGCTCAATTATCTGCGTATGGTTGAGCGGCTTAGACTAGTAGAGAGAGATTTGTCAAGTGCTACATCCAGGATGCGCTCCGTGGGGACCGACATTGATTGGCATGCTCGTGCAGCCCGAACGCTAGGTCAGCCATTTGTAAACAGGCAACAGGAAGAGACGTCCATAATCAGGTCTTTGAAATTGATACCTCTTATCGATGGGAAATGGGTCAGTTCAAACGAAGGCAACGTGTACTTTGCAACCACACCCGACGGACTCCAAATCCCGACAGACCTCGGATTTCACCTTATAGATCCCAACGCAACGGACGTACATGAGAGGAAGCAATTATTCCTGCATCTCGGTGCAAAATACGTTTCCGTGGATGATGTCCGCGTTAAAATCATTCACAGATATGGTGGTAGAAAACCCACTGGGATAAACTACAAAACTTCTCTCTCCCATCTCGAGTTCCTCTACCTAACCCATGACCAAGCCTCCACATCTCGCTCCGTTGAGATGTATTCTAAACTGTGGCTGTACGACGACAATGGGCATTGGTATTCACTGGCACACCATACTTCTTATTCGGATATCGGATTTCGGGAAATATACCTATCGATTGCCGAGCACAGTGACGATATTGATGAGATTAACGAAACCGATGTGAGTGACCAAATTGGTGAGCAGATATATGGGGATCCTTTCTGTTTTATCTGTACAGACTATTTCAGAGATGGCCCAAGACAAGCAACTAAGCATAATTTGACGTGGAGAGAATGGTTACGAACATGCTTAGGAATTCGTAACTACGCAAGCCTTGTTAACCGTGACGGATCGGATCTTTCATTGGAATGCATAATCAGTTCTCTCTCCAGTCATTGCAAGTTCCTCAACCTTTTGAAACAAAGTTGGGCTTCGGAAAAGAACAGGTTAACGCGCGAATTAAAGACGAAACTGGGACAGAGAACTGTACAAGGTCAGAACTCTCTATATAAGTTCCCAATTGCACGCGGATACCTCCCCTCGCCCATGCTATTGAAAATACATGGCGAGTTCAAGCAGGAGGGGGAGATGTTTCCCTTTCTCGAGCTTGGTGAGGAGTCAGGCTCATTATCTGAATGGGAATTTTTACATGATCTAGGAGCGAAGTCCGATCCAGATCTCAAGTTTTACTTGGAAATTCTCACTTCGAAACTGGAATTATATGAGGAGGATCCAGTTTCTGTTAATATTCCTCTTATTACGCGTTTATATATACGTATCCATAGAGAATCCTTAGACTGCACAAGCAGAGAGGAACAAGAGCGGAGGACGTCTACAATATGGTACGTACCTATATTTCTTACCGTAAATCTCTTCTCAGAGTGAATAGACTAACCCTACGTGATTAGCACGGAATTCGAAGAAAATGGGTGTATAGTTATACCTACTGAGGAGAACCAGAAGCCAGACTTTGCTAAGCCAAGTGAGTGTATACTCGACGGGCCAATGGGTATGGAGACTGTCTATCCAGTTATCCCTCTGTATAAAGCTCAACTTGGGGATTCTATATCTGGATTCTCCGCCCTCAAAGAATTCTTCCAGAAGACTTTGAAGATCCCAAAGTGCTCATGGAAGCATATTCTAGAAGAGCTCAAATACCTCAAGGAGTCTGATTCTATAGAGCTCTATGATAGAGCTGGCGATTTATATTCTGAATTGAGTACTATGAGACTCTCTGGTGCATCACTAGAAGAAATGAGGTAGGACTACTTGCTCAGTAGACTCAAATAGGCACCAGATATGCTGATTTCTATGCTCACAGAAACGCATTCAACGATGATGCCTTGGTTTTTGCGGATGTTGGTCCCCAAAAGTGGCACAAAGCGCCTCAGTGTCTATGGTGTGCCCCGTCACCGATTCGAGGCAGGGTGAATTTGAGCAACTTATATGACAAAAAACTGGAATGCTTCTTCATCGATAAGCTGGGCGTACGTACGCTGGATGCCGGTGTTGTCTACAACGAATTGCTAGAACTGGATCCGGAAGAAACAACCGTACAACAGGCCAAAGACCTTCTTTGGACGTTTAATTCACAGATCGAGCTGAATCCTCCCGACAAGCCTCCTGATGGTCTGCTCGAGCGTCGAATTCTACCAGTTAGGGAGGTTGGTGGTCAAATAGCACTTACCTCGGCGGCGACCAACTTTGGGATTGTCGACCGCAGAAAGCTTGGCGATATATTCCACGACAGAGTCAAGACCTTGGATTTTACCGTCAACGAAGTCGTCAAATTAAAGCCTCTGATAAAATGGGCCGGCATTGAGAATAGGTATTTATCAGGATCGATCCAAGAGACATCCGTTTTGGATCCAGGGTTCAAAGTGCCAATATCAGACCCAACCGAAGATATCAGGAGGAAGGCTTATGGGCTATTTCGGTGAGCTTACTTGTTCTTGTATACATTTAAGATGCTCTAGCTAACAGAGTTTCTCACAGCATCGCAGCTCATTTCCAGAGCCCTCGAATTGTAGGCGATGGCCAGGAGTTGTACGACCTTCTTCGCAACTCATGCACGTGGGAGACACAGAACATATCAACAACCTTGGTACTATCTATCGGTAGTGAAACTGCGAGTCAGGTTATCGATCGCGGATTGGTACACATCGATGATACCGATGGCCTTGAAATATACGTTCCTCACGACGAGGACCTGAGAGATCAGGCATATCTTTCAATTCTCCCAAACCGGTTAGCGAAATGGATAATGACTGATCCCATCACGAAACTCAAAAACGAAGTTGATTCTAGCATGGCCTTATTGATTCATGGTGTTCTAATTGCAAAGCATCGAAAAGTCGATTATTACCTTACCGAAAACGGCATTGTTGAAGTTACTATCCCTGAGCAGGATAATCAAGAAGATGTTATTCCTCGCCAATCAACTCCAACCTTAGCTTCCTCTCCCACAGCTGTCGGACCGTCTACTCCTTCGACTCCCAGAACATTACGTTCACCTTCTGTAGAGCTAATGACGCCCCCTTTCGAAAACCACTTCATACGTGAGAGTATAGAAACGCCAGCTACAGAATATACTCCCCGTTCTGCTCGTGGGGAAGGTTCAGCTAGATACCATCCTTCGTCAGTACAAGAGAGCCCGTCGCCTAATCCGCTTATCACGCCCACTGCGGAACAACGGACGAGAGCAACCGAAGAGTATCGCGGTCTTTTATCGCAGGTGGTGAGTATAGCTAGGAGCAGCCGAGTCCTCTCCGAAGCATTGGATCTCCATGAACTTTTGGACGCTATAAGCAGCAACAATGTCAACAATCGAGTCTTCAATGAATGTAATCTATTCAATGCTCTGTTTGGTGGCGGCATGCCTCAAATCGAGCGCGACAAGAGGGTGGGAGCCGCGGGGGAACTATTCGTGGGTTATGTCCCAGTCATTTTCAGATACATAAGGAGATTGACAATATTGTCTAGGTTTTTGAACTTCTCTCCTCCATGAACCCATCTCTCAGAGATTTCACGAGAGCTAATTGGACGAGTACGATTCGGAGATACGTCACAGTTCACCCAGACTACGAAGATATGTCTGCGTGGTCCGGAATCGAGACTTCGGATCTCGAGTACGAAGACGTAGACGGCAGACTAACAGCAGTTCTCATAAGCAAGGGACATCTCCGTAGCGAATGGAGAGGCTTACGGCCAAAATATTATATCGAAGTCAAAACAACTCCAGGAGCTAGAGATGCTCCCTTTTTCATGTCGGATGCGCAGTACCACAAGGTATGTTTTACCTAATTCTTTACGTCCAAGCGTCGCCTAAGCTAATTTCCCCCCCCCCCTCACTCTTGTAGATGAGGAGACTTTGTACGAACGAATCAATATATGTGATATTCCGAGTCTCCGATTTGTATACTGGCGGTCTCACCGTTGACATCTACGTCGACCCGGTTAAGCTTGACAATGAGGGGAGGTTGGTTTTCACCGCTGATAAATGGACGGTGAAGCCAGTTCTGAGACTTTGATAAGGAATGTTTTTAAACCTATCTGTGCTTTTCTTTTCCAAGTTATTTTACACAACATCAACATACTCTCTTTACGTAAGAGCCGAACGTATGGAGTGCGGGACGTGTGTACGGCTGATGCCGTTTTCTTCACCCGAGGGACGGGGCGACCCATACGAGCTAGCGAAAACCCATCACTCGGTGGGGAGGTACTTGCACGTAGGCCTGTTTTACATATATGACGATGATGATGATGATGATGATGAGAATCCTCGTGTCTTATAACCGAAACTTGGAAATATTCCACACAAAGTCTTATGAGTACAATGATAAATTTTCTCTAATATAATTCGTATATATACGTCAATGAAGACCTCATCAATGTACTTTAAGGCTGGTTCGATAAAGCATGACATTGATTTTGACTTGTGGGTCTTGGTGAAAGAACGCACTGGCGCATCGGATTTTTCCCAAGCTAGGTTAATGATAAGCGGTTGGCCATCCCTGAAGCGTTTTTACGACGTACCTTGGCGGAGATCTATTCCCGGAAAGATGATCATTTAAGTATTAGCCTCCTTTCCTTTGGTAACGGGTGCCTGGGCCCAAAGAACTTTAAGCGAAAGTGACTTGATATTATTGGTTATGATTGTCCCGTTTGATTCGTCTGTGATCGCTTGTAAGTGTATAGAGTATAACTTCTTTACCCCTTTTCGCACCCATACGCTACATAGTCTTAGGTACCTAGAAGCAGGTACTAGCAACCTCTTTACGAGGTGGTTCTTCCTTAGCCGACTTATGCAAAGTTTTCTTGGTATCCGCGTATAAGCAAAAGTCCTACGGAGTGAATTACTTACTTTCACATGTAAAAGATTGAGTCGAGCGTGACGATGATAGACCTGTTTATGCATACCAGAGTCGTCCAGGGGGCGCGTTCTAGACTTTAGGAAAGAGGTACCTTATATATTCGGTACTGTTGAACCCGAAGCCCATCCATTCCGTGGAGATATGTTTAGAGAATGTTCTTCGAAGGAGATTGTGTTAGAGATTCGCGTCGCATGAGAGATGTTGCATTTCCCACCTATAGCATTCCACAGACCCTTACCTGCCCCTAGCACTATTTTACCTAGTTCGCGCCAACTCTAAGCACGCAACTCTTTTAGCAAGGGAAAACCTCCAAGTACACTTTCTTATGACGAATCGGAACGGCTCTCATACACGCATGGCAGTGCTTAAGGAGAGAAAAGCCCTGCGAGTTGGACTGTTTGGTTGCTCCAGTAGGATTCGAACCCATTCATGTAGGGGCTTCTGCGGGCGCGGGCCAGCACAGTCATTCAGACAGTCAGTCCTAGGTATACTTAGATTAGGAACTTGTTTGAATGAGTTGCCAAGAGACAGAGCCTAGGTGTAGTACATCCTGTCTTGGCCTAGGATGTATATAGGAGAGACCTCCCTCCTCACTTACACAAGTTAGTATATTAAGTCAAAATATACCTCAGCACAGTAGCTGAGACAAGCCATACCCAACACCGAGGAATATATTCGGGCAACTAAACGAAAATTCCATTGAACCTACTTGTGGCTAGCTACATCTATTACCCCTTCCGTGAAGCCATCCAACGATAGTCCTGTTGAAAAAGCCAATATGTCGGACATTTACGCTGATAATATAGCCCGTGACGAACGGGAGCTTGAAAGGTACGTACTAATTACGGGTTTGCCATAGCACCCTCTCTAATTAGTCGCAGGCTTAATACACAATTAGACTATATAAATACGTGAGTGCGATTGGCGCGGAACAATCTCAAGTAACTGTCACTCATTCATACAGGAATATTGGATACCTACTACATCCCGCCGTTGCTGCCAGCCTACCTCCAAACCCTCGAATCGCAGATATAGGAACCGGAACCGCCAGGTTCTTATTACTCCTCCGAGAGCAATACCCCAATGCCATCCTAGACGGTTACGATATATCTCCCAAACTCTTTCCTCCAGAGAACAGGTTGCCGCCAAATGTATCTCTTGGTGTACTAGACATGAAGCAGCCTGTCCCAAAAGAGTTACATGGGAAATACGACGTGGTACATGTTCGTCTGATGATGGCGGCGATGCTGCCGACTGAGTGGCCGTTCGTAGTGAAGAATCTATCTGAGCTCCTAAGGCCCGGCGGGTTCCTCCAGTGGGAAGAAACCGACTTCGTCCAGGCCAAGTACCTGCGCAGCCTCCCAGAGGGAAAAGTAGACTCGTTACGCTTCATGGGCCATCAGTTCAGAGATGGGCTTCGAGAGCGCTTCGAGCACGGATGGAGTACGCTCCCCGATCAGATGCGGGAAGCCGGCCTGAGCCCTGTTTTGACGGACGTCGCCGCCACCGATAGAGTTCCGGAGACGAGGAAGATCTTGACTACGAGCTGTGCGGGGCTTTTCTTTGCTTGGGCTCGCATGATGGCTGATCGGGGTGCGCCTGGCGCGATGACGCACGAAGAGCTGGACGAGATGGAGAAGAAGGTGAATGACGAGATTAGCTCGGGCGCCTATCTGAGGTATGAGATTTATGTAGCTTGCGGCCAAAAGCCTGAATAGGAGAAGCTGCGTGGTGTGAAATAAAGCAATAGGATTACCTACCTCCCTATCAAACTTATATGTACCGACTTTCAAAGAGCCGCTAAAATGAACGCATACTACTCTAGGCGCTTATAAATGCCTACCGAAGTAACTAACCTACCTAGGTACCTACAATCTAGTCGCTACTAATAGTATTTGCTTGAGATAGTGAAGGCAGATCGTCTTAAGACACTAAGTATAAACTTAGACCCAAAATAGATTATAGTTTGCAACGGTGAAAGTCATTCTCTCAAATAAACTGTTACGAAGCACGGTGTATGAGCAGCGCGAGTAGCATGCCGACTAATCGGACTTAGTCCTTCGCCGAAGGACCTGGCTTACGTCCACATCCTCGCTAGGTGAGGCAGCTCATGCTATACCCAGTATTGGAATGTCCTTTGACCTCCTATTCCACTGCCAATGCGCCATCTCCTCAAAAGTTTCCTCAAGTATGTAAGTATAGTCGATGTATTGAATTCAAACCAACCCGGCCCCAGCGGCTACCAGCATCTACGCTCGGGCAACCGCCTTGACACAATTCAACCTTAGACATGAATTGGCTACCTACCTACCTAGGTAAGCATTCTGAGCATGCCAGACGGTACCCCACACGGCCAAGTACAGAAGTCACTACAGACCCGAGACGTTGTAAGGTAATATGTGTTGATCATATTACTGATGTTAGCCGCAAACACTTCCTCCTAGGGGTGCGACGAGGCGTTTGTGGCCGGCACCAATGATACGCCTCGGCTCTTCCACGTAGTACATGACGTACATGTTAACGGTTCCATGCTTAAATGGGCAGCCAATAACAAGAGTATAAGGTGAAGAGTATTGCCGACAGATTCTTTCAGAGCCTACCGCATATTAGCCGAGCGTCAGGTATATATTTCATAATAACATACATACCATCAACAACTACCTCTGGCGCAGTGGTATGTGTTCGAAAATTAAGAGTCTCATACGCTTGATACAAATTGAAAACTGTTAGCCGTAACACATGTTCCTGCGCCCCATGAGGTAGGACCACTCGCATTAGCAACGCCAAAAGCCTCAGGGGTTCGATTCTACATGTACATACTCCAGAGTCTGGAGGTCTGATATCAGATTTGGCAGTAGTGATCGTTCAAAACCTGAGGGGGTGTGTCTGATTTTTTTTTTCTTCTATTTTCTTTTTTAAAAATAAAGAAAGAAAGAAAATGATCATAATAGGTACATATTCTATATCGCCTAGCGAATTATGATTTGCCTCGGTGGTATTGTAGGTTCGATAGCAAGTTCGAGACGCAGGAGAACTAATTATTGTGAGAACTATCTACACCTTATAACATTTACCTTTTTCAAATGCACCCCCCTCTAGCATTTAAAGATACTGACTTCCGATCATGTATACGATTCTAGTTAGTACAGGTCCCCTGGACGAATTTGAAATTCTACAAGCCACATTCCCGACTCATCTACACCAAAGCAAATTTAAAATCCGACTATCGAGGTCTATAGAGTGTTGAAGAATATTGAGGCTTAATTAATTTGGATTTTCGCTGCTTCGATGAACTAGCTCTAGAAGTCTGTAGCCCCTATCTATTGTACTTGAAGACATTTTCAATTATCTATAAGTACCTGATAGGCATGTAGATAAATGCCCGTTTAAGGTACCGCACCGCAGATGAGCTCTATATCTCCCAGTTCCCAGACGAAATCTGCGGTGTTTGTCTCCCAAGTCGCCCAATTAAACGCTGCGATGCCGTTTGTCCTTGCTCCCTGGAATGAGCTCATAGGAGCCACGACTCTCTGGGCTTCTCCGGTGAAGTTCATCACGTATCGCCATGTGCTATTGTACAATTCCGATGTACAATCATCCGCCGTCTGCATTTCAAGCGTAATTGAGGCGTCTTGGGGTGCTTTTATCGTAAATGCGATCGCGTTGTACCCAGATGCTCGCTCAGAGACACAGGGTACGGTCTCATAGAAATAGGATAGTCGCTGGGGAGCGAAAAAGATGGTATCTTCAGAGACCGTGAGATATCTCATAGATCCATCATCTGTTGCGAATTAGTCCAGAAAGTTCTGTGGTTAGAACCTTCAGCGACAATGAATATCTCACCGCTTGCCTTCATTCCAAGGCTATTTCTCTTGTCGGAAAACCGCGAAAAATCATCAACGAGAAGATTATAACGGCACATGGAGGCTGCAGCTTTCCAGGCGCGTAGCCCGATCGCTAGGTAACGGAGGATGCGCTGTGGTTGCATGGTGGAATATGGCGCAAAAATTACTAGTTATCCGGAAGTAGGTACTAGGGGGTCAGTGAAAAAAAGGGGATCAAAGGAATAAATACCCTCGTGGTAAGGTGACTCAGGCTTTTAATTAAAAATAATAACTTCAAGGTTTTGCCACAAGTGCCTTAGCAATGGAATATTATAGTTAGCTTAGCTATCTACCAATGTCTCAGCAAGCTGAGAAGCCCGAGTTACTACCTACTCATAGGCCTCCGAGAGGTAAGTGCTCAGGAGGAAACTTTCAAAACTATCATTGCTTACTACCAATCGGTGAGAACGGGCTAACTTAGAGTCAGTGGAAGTCTATCGTTTGCTTAAAGTCAGCTTTGATACTATTGAGTGCTAAAAAACAGTTCGTGATGCAACTAGTTGCGCCTGAGAAGCAGGACTTTTCGTGCCAGTTTCTTTCTTTCTTTCTTTTTTTTTTTTTTTTTGGTGTTTTCTTCTATCTGGTGGCCAGTGAGATACTGAGCCATAACTATGAAAACAAACGCAAGAGTGCCATCTTCGAAAAAAGCATGCGTAAGAAGGTCATGCTTAAGACTGCTATACTCAGTCGTGAATTAATGCAGGAATGCCATAGTGAAAAGAAAGCCACAAGAGATCGTCGTTGCTAACGCCAGGCCATGCCATGCTACCTATGTCGTCCAGTTCGTATTGTCATTAATCAAGGGTCTCTAATATTCGGGATGAATTCTTCATCGTCAGACTCGCTGAAGCCGACCGCTCGCTCATGCTGTTCACGGTAACGTCGAATACGTTCGTCACGCTCTCTGTGTTCTCGCTCTTCTTCAGTCTCCTGGGGAGCCTGGGGAGCTTGGGGAGCTTGATGAGCTTGAGGGACTTGAGTGGCCTGGGGGGCCTGTGTACAAAAACTCTGTTAGCTACGTGTCATTATATACAAAGCACTATCTGGGGGGACTCCTTACCTGCTGAGTGAAGTGAGGCGCGGGGACTCGAGCGTTAGCCTGGGCGGTGCCCTGAGGCGGGCCCTGGGTAGCTCCTTGAGCAGGAGCATAGGTAGGATGATACATATTATAAGGTGGAAAGTAGGAGTTATAGGCCTGATGCTGGCCTTGAGCCTGGGTTTGACCCTGGGTTTGACCCTGTGCACCAGCTGCTTGAGGCGGCTGGGGATACTGCTGCATCTGGGGCGCGTTGGGGTTTCTAGACTGACCCGTAGATCCCTGGGACATGTACTCTCGAGCCTGTCTGGTGAGAGCCTCGAGACCAGGTCTATCTAGAGCAGAGACGCCGGTGCTTTGGGACGGAGTTTCTGCGCTACCAGCGTACGGAGCAGGGGGACGACCAGTCGGGTCATGAGTGCCACGGAGGAAGTAGTTGCTGGGATGATAGTAGCTAGCGCAAAGAGCGCAGCTACATCCGTAGAAGTGGTGAGGTCGTTGAAGCGGACCGGGTGTTCCATCAGGGTTAACCGTCGGCTGGGGGGCCGCTGGGGGCGGCGGGGGCGGAGCTGTTTCGTAGAATAGTTGTATTAGTTTACATCCATAAAATCGGCACGAACATCATTTATCACTGGATTGTGTGATTGTTATAAATAAGTAGAATCGATTCAAAAGAAAAACGGCAACTTACCTGAGTAAAACGCAGGATCATAGACACCCGTGTCGGCTCGAGGGTAGAATATTGGGTAATCTATTCCAGGTCTGGGCTGGGCGAATCCTTGATGAGTGGGTGGCGCGGGAGGGCCAGAAGCCGGAATACCGGAGGTCGAAGGACCAGAAGTAAGAGGCGGAAGACGAACGACGGGGAGACTAGCGCTCGAGACACCTGAAGCCGGGGGGCCTGAAGCCAGGGGGCCTGAAGCCACAGGGCCGGGAACCTGAGGTTGTCCAGTTGATGCAGGGGGCGCAGATGGACCACGTAGTCTAAGGCGTATGCGAACGCCTGGATATTTGTCCGCAGACCCTAATTCCTGAGGGTTACGCGACATGATGGAACAAGTCCGAGATGGAATGATGGGTTATTAAGATACCACGAACGATGAAGGGAATGAAAGTTGAAAAGGGATAAAAAAGTTATTAAAAGTCAGTAGAAGTCTCAGATGGCCCCTCGCACATGTATGGGCTTAAGAAGGAAGTTCGAGAGCTTGAGGGATGGTATGGTTGGGGAGAAGTTGGAAGGTTGAAAGATTGGAAGGTTGAAAGATTGGGAGGTTGAAAAGCTAGGTGGTTTCCTTGAGAATGATCCAGCCAGTCTAGTTTGTTTTTTTAATTCTTCAAATTTTTTATCGTGCCCTAAATAACCCCGTCTTTCATGTGACTGTCGTATACGGTTGCGGCCAACGGCTACGGCAGGGTGGTTTCGAAGTTCTATACAATAGTCTTGACTATAGTCGCCGATAGAGTGTTGGTGGAGATAGTAACTGTCTTTGTCTACTTCATATAGAGGACGGTGATAACGCAGGAGGACTAACATGTGAACGAATAAAACAAGAGGATGAGAGGCTTCACGCCGAGTCACTCTCTTAGTCCTATATTTTACGACGTCTATTTGACTTGGGCGTTGGTTGGTATTATCTATTCGACTACTAGCCTGTGTGATATGTGAAGGAAAGCGGCTCCTACATTTATCAATCTACAGGTAATTTTCAGCCAAGTTGACCACTGGTGATACTCCCCTTTTCAACCAAGTAGCGATCTCCATACTTCCTCATATTCTCAAGTCGTCAACTGAATTATTAGCCATCACTTAGTAAAACCAAACAACACAAGGAGGACTTCGTTGTTATTTAAGGAGTTCTAATATATTTAACTATGAATGCCTAAACTATGTTCACTAGAAATGTAGATATCTCATCTCAAATCCCGAAATCGCCCACCAGTTGTAGGAATTGCAAACATGTACGATGGCAATTTCAAACAGCTAGCCAAGCAACAGTAGTCACCTGATGTTGTCTAGAATGGGAAGATATTCATCTTGGGCGTATCGATGTTTAGTAGGCAAAGATGGTAAATATAGGAAAACGGAAGAGGGTTTTGATGTCTTCAAAATGGGGTGGGGTTACAAAGAGGGTGAATCGAAACTCTCGTGGCGTAAAAACTATACGAGTCAAATATCACGGTCTCTGGAATAAGTAACATACAAATAATAGTCTGAAGAGCTTGCTTTACTTATCGCCTCCTTGTATTTAGTGGAAAGGGGCATTGGTCATATTACTGTTCATTCTTTTCAGGGTGTTAGGAATAGGGGTATTAACTTGGGGGTGGGAGTCGCATTAGAAAGCGTCGTAGTCTAATCCATGTATCTTTGTTAGATACTCTATAGTGACGGTTCAAATTAATAACTAGTTAGTATAGATAACATAATAAAAAGTCAATCATCTATGCGATATTATTAAAGTGCTATTCCTCCTTATATACGAATATATTCACTCGTCGTCACTGTAGAAGGCTAGACAGGATTTAATTTTTTACCTATGTATGTTAAGATATTTAAGTGAGATGTCTTCTTTCCAACAGTTCTGTGCTCAAGGTGCAGTATACTATATAATTTGCGTTTTAGGGGGATCTTTAAGAGTGGAAGATTGAGATTTATTATAGTAGACGGCGTTACAAAAGACTACTTACCTGGCTAGGATAATGATACATACACAGTTGTCCAAACTATAACATCTTTGCCTATTATAAATAGCATTGGAGCGTGGACCTATGCACTAAGTTTAAATGTATTTAGAATTCTCGGAAATCCCGGGCTCCGAAGTCTAGTGAACCAGACGACCTTATGCAATCTTGGTGGGCTGCTGTGAGCATTATTGGGCCCGTTAGTTCTGTATGGTGTCAGCGAGAGGTTGGACAGTGGCAGTGTTTTGCTAGCAATATTATCCAGCTCATAGCTTATTTACATGATAATATTTGGTGGCCACAACACCAGCGAATATTAAGGAGACTACTCTATCAGGACTGGTTAACCAACAGCATGTAATCAACACGTCAAACAGGATCCGATATTATATGAGGCTGCCTAAATTCTTTACTTGCGCTAGTTACGAGTTCCGCATCGTGTGAAATTGTATAATATGTATCTAAAAGTACCTTGTAGGAAACCAATAGGTATCAGATATTCTCCATTTTTTGGTATATCTATCGGAAGATTGTAAATATGAAAAGATGTAATAGGTGACGTATTATTGAGAAGAGTTTACTTTGCTGACATATACTTTTACTGACTTTATCGATAAAGAAAGAAAGCCATCAGATTAGATAATCACTTGGTTACCTACCTACCTAAGGTATTCTATTTTATCTTTTCTCCCACTTTACGATTGATTTATTCGACGATTGTTACATCATTAGCTTAGCTCACTGACAATTTATTATAATAACGAACAACATCAATGGTCCCGAAATTCCTCCCGTATTTCCGAGATGTATATTTTGAGCCACAGTAGTACATAAATTTATATTGCCTGTGCCGAACAACTATCATGGCTACACCGCATCGAGTCCTGATTTCACGTTGGATTGGTTAGGCTATCCCAGCCACGCCCACATACGATGCCCACTAAGGCTCCAATCATTCCTTTTATGTACTTCTTTTACTAGACCCATCTACCTGACTCTCACTAGAGTATGGTTCGGGTTTTCTGGGGAACATCAAATAGACGGGCCGTGTTGATCCCAAGCGGGAAGGTCTTACAACTCGGGGGTTTCGATTCGTTTTGAGTCTCTCAACTCAAACATCACGTTTCAATCTACCTGAATCTACCTGCTGCCCTAGTCTGCTTCATCATTAACCTTAGCCATACATATGTATTGTAAGGGACCCCGCGATCTACTTGTTCCATATTGGACCCGTTCCTCTTTAAGATGAACCTATCTGTTGGATAAGGCAACCAACAGTAGCCGCCCCAACTATGTACCCTTACAAAGGACCCTTGATAACGTGCAGATGCCATATTTAGAAGTTTAAATATGGGTCTTCAGGCGAGCTGCAAGTTTAATGGAGGCTGGCGTGTTGCCCTAGGGCTTTTTGGCGTCGCTCAGCCTCTCAGCCGTTCTCATAGAACTTACTATCCCAAGCTTGAAAACCTTCCTAGCGTTATCGGGGAGATGGACCTCAAAGAAGCGGTGTCCGTCGTTGGCTAGGAAAAACGACCACTAGGTTAGGTTGTTACAAGTTCATGCAATTTTTTCATCATCCGAGGTGAGCAAAACGCGATTGTTCTGTAGCTTAGACTTGCGGGCCCTAGAAACTTGACCAGCTTGAGCAATCTTGGCATAACCGCTACGGTCTATTGGATATCATGTCGCCGGGAGCGACGGCTTACATATTAACTACTACGTGTATATATGCTTTGCCGCCTGCCCGATAACTTGTAGTCACCTAGATGAAAAGGTTTTCGAGGCCCAAACCACGACCATGCAATTTTGACTGTTCCGGAATACTTGAGCGGATATTCATATATACCGGATATTAAATGCGATCGCAAATTAACTAGATACACTGAGTCCTCGATTGGTTCTTGACGTCTCGGCCACCAATTTGATTTACAGCTTATATGATCCCGTTATTGAGGAGCTGCGCCGAGTACAGTTTATTTGCGACTGTACAACTTATACGCCATTGCGAGGTGTCAGCAAACCCTGCGTCGTCCACTTCCTAATTCTTACGCTGAGCATCTCAATTTCTCGAACACTTTACACGAAGGAAAGGGACTGTGTGAATATTGATGCGTTGAGACTTGCCTGGCAGAACCTATTATCCTGAACAGGTTTCGGTGAATAAATACTGGACTGGACCCAAGGCATAACCACGACGGGAAGCTCGGTGGCCGAATTATCCCTGCGCTCGAGGTGTAACACATTGAGAATTTGAACCTGGCGAGACGTTCCTTCAATAATGGATACTACTACGTCGTCAAACTCGGGGCGATCCTGGTATGCCGCATTTGCCCGTGCTTATTTTTTCAAGCCGCGATCTTTAGTTCGAAAACTTCAGAAGAGGAATTCACTTCCGGTTGAGACGAGCGACCGGAGGCCATTCAGCTCGCCGACAATTCGCCTAGTCGACACCGATGATGACCGTCAGAGTTCAGAGCGCCGTGCTGAAGCCACCGTCTCCAATTATAGCACATTGTAAGTTTTTTTTTTTTTTTTTTTTTTTTTTTTTTTCAATTCGATGCAAACCCCCCCGTATGTCTCAAGTGGCAAGGAACATCAGCTTCTACCTCTCAGCTTTTTACTTCAGCTTCCCAAATCCCATATGAAAATCTTTTAACTTTCTAACTCAAGACGGTTCATTCTTCCCGAACTCCATGTATTCCTAAAGTTGGGTTTCCTGGTTCATCTTGTGCCAAAGTCAAGGAGGATGTTCCATTCCCTATTCCCCCTTTCTATGTTAACTGGACAAATGGCGTCATACGTTCCTTGGTTGCTTTGGTGTTCCTAGGGTGATATGCCGCTCTCCCCAAGGGAACACATCCATTCTGTCAGGGGTTAATTAATTTCCACCGCGATATGCTACATAAAGACAGCCTCGCGCTACCAACAGCCGAGCTGGCCGCCTATTACGAGTTTGAATTGGTTTCGGACTATTTCTAGATAGCCTAAGCCAAATATGACCAGGAAACCCAGGCTACGTAGTAGTTGTTAACAAGTCAGGAAGCGCCATGGGCCCAGAGCTACGACTTTGTCTAAGCTCCCCCGACCAAAAAGTTCGCCAGTTTAGGTGATGCAAGGCACACGCCCGGTCTTTTAATCTCTTGTGGACCCATCGAAACCTGCCGATCCTCACCTCTGGTCTTTCAATGTCTATCCTTCTTAGCCGGGTCTCTTTCTTTCCTACTAATAAACCTATTCTTTCTTCTAGAACCACGAGGCACCGGAGATCACAGACTGAATCTGCTGTGGTGTTTCGGTCAAGATCTGACGATATTGTGTCGGAGTCCGTACAATCGCTCGACGGCTCCACAATGGGCCCCTCGTATGCTTCTCGCGACCCCGGATCTACTCCTAATTCTTTTACGATACGAGACCCCTCGGCAAAAGAATCCACGATGAAGGCAGACCGCCCAAACTTCAACCCCATTGGACCAACGTACGCTCCGCAAACCCAGCAGCCAACAAGATTACCGCCGGCAATGATGGGCAATTATGCACAGATTGATATGCGACCGATACCTAACCGTTCTAGGAGGACTTCTAGCAGCGGGTCTAGTATTGCGAGCTCGGTCAGAACAAACGACACTTTCGATGCTATCCTTGCGAGTCCAGCCAGTAGTAGAACGAGTCTCGAGTCTTGGAATTCTACTCCACGGAGAATCGAGTATGGGTTCCAGCGACCGGCGCCAATTAAACAATACAGGAGGAGGAGAGAAACAGGTGAACTCTTAGCAGCTCTACCTGAAGAGGTCTTGGGACTTATTTTGGACGAACTAAAGAAGTTGCATCTGAAGCCCGGTAGTACAAGTTGTGCAACATGCATGATGAGAGACTTGTGCTCTGTCGCCATGGCAGGGCGGGGATTATTGAGAGTCGCTCAAGTCGCACTGTGAGTTGTTCTACAATAGCGGAGACTTGAGAAGGGCGTACTAACAGATAGGCGATTGAAGATACGAGGATATTCAACTAGTCGGAGCAGATTCGCAGATGCAAAGGAAGCGATATAAGCTGAATTTTGGATCTCGTCTAGTGCTGCTTCGGCGGACTTTGAGATCAAACCCCAAACTGGCGGCGATGGTTCGTAGCCTCAAAGCACCCGCTGTTACCCAAGGCGTTCCTCTCGACCTATACCAGAATCTGGTGGCTTCTGTCATTATGGCATGTCCCAACTTTGAGCGGTTGGTTGGTTTTCATCAGAACCACGATTACTCATTCAACCGTCTATTTCACGCATTGTCGACTAGGCGTAACCTAAAAGAGATGCATTGGACTATTGAACCTTCTCAGTTTCAGAGGAAGCGTCGTCTCTCAAATGCTGCGGCCTTACTTAATTCAGAGAACCCAAACTACCAGGAAGCCCCAGGAGATTTGCCACACCAGCTGAGCGAGGACTTCTTGGAACTTCACGCGGATTGGGAACACTTGAAAACTCTTTCGATACACTGTCTTCCGGGTGCAACTCTTACCCCGGTGTCTCTTATACCTGATATATTATCTCGACTACCAGCTCTCGAGAATCTCCATCTATCTCATTTGCCTTTTACTGCTTTTAACGACGCGAATCTACTCTCATTGCCTCCCTTGAAGACGCTCACATTATCTCATCTTCCAGGGGTATCAAGCGAAGGGTTATCCTCCTTTGTCAGGCGACCGTCGAGTAGATCACTTAAAAAACTTACCCTTCAGCATATGGATGTTGACTCACTACCAACACTGAGCCAGATCCTCTCGAATCTTACAGTCTTAGAGACACTTTCACTGGTGCAGAGTTCTCCGCCGATTATGCCACCAAATGAGATGATATGGCTATTCCCTTATTTGGCGTCGCCCTCCTTACGCAAGTTACATTGGGATATCACAAGCAACCAAACTTCAGCGAGCAGAGCAGATTCGATACTTGCGAGGAGCATAGAAGCCAACGGCTTCCCATCACTACGGATTCTACGCACGCCGAACGATCCCGAAGGAATTTTCCAGTCGCTTTGTAAGCCGATGGAGAAGATTGAGACGTCTAGCGATAAGTTCCGTGGTCTTATTTCTAAATGCACAACGCGACCTAGCCCTCCGGCAACTCCGACGACGCCAAATACGCCGAAGACCCCGAGCAAATCTCCCTTAGGTCTTAGCTTCCCAATGGAAGACCAGCTCTTCCCATCTAAAATGTCGAGCAACCTTTCTCAAGCTCGGACCGCGGCGCAGAGCAGACTAGAAGCAGCGTGGCAGACGCCCCGGTTTTTCGTAAACGTAATCAATGAGGACGGATCTATAGCTGAGGATTATGGCATCGCTGGTTTCATCGGCCAAGTAGGGTCAAAGATCCAGTACTGTGTGATGCCAGATGAAGGGGCGACAGACGAGAACGGCGGACTTGTTGACATCTCGGACGTGCTTGGCGACCAGGGCGAGAACCTCAAAGTCGAAGGCAGGGAGGGTTGCAACGGGCGCTGGAACTCGTATAATGGAGCTATCGCCGATAAGAAGGAACGAGAACGGTGGTTCCATACAGAACGCGGACGTTGGCGTTTAGTAACACTATCCTAAGGGGGGTACAAACAAATGAACTGGGTTCGGGGAGGCGGACTATTATGACTTTCGTTTTGATTTCATTTGCGTACATATACATATACCATTTTATACCATTTAAGAGAAACGAGGGGGAAATTTATGTTTGAATATATCTGGAATATAAGGGAAACGAAAGGGGGGAATAAGGGGAGATCGGATATGACGACTCCCGTGTTCATTATATTTACTGATGTTTATATACGATACCCCCATCTATGTAGTTAATTGGAAAGCGGAATTTAAGGGTTGGAACTAATTATTGTTAGTTATTGTTTATGCCATCGTGTAGTTTATAAATACTTATGAACCTGATCAAAATAAATTTCTTCAAGTAGTGTAACAAAGCTGCTCCCTGTAAAAGGGATAAGCGACCGGAAACGCCGGGTCCCTCGGCGCCGAAACTTGGATGCGCGGAATTATAGCCGAAGAAAACCGCAGTAAACGTCATAATTCCGAATTTAATATTTTGACTCCAACGCCAAAACTTCAGCAACAGTTACTATACTTTCAATTCACAACCCTTGAAGCAGATACTAAGGGAAAGAAACCCAAGAGTATACCAGTATTGTTACACAGGTTAATATCCAATTCAGAAAAATATTAGATACGATTTTTCTGTTCAAATGCGCCCCTCATTACTCCCTCAAAGACCCTTGCGGCGCGTTTGCGATGCCTGTAAACGGCAGCACCTCCATGCGACTTCGAGGACTATCACCAACGTTGCGCCGATCAGCTCCCTCGTACAACACAAGGATATTTCTTCTCGCCATTCTGTTGCCATAAGATCAGTGTCACAAAGAACGCATATCAGCAGCAACAACGTCGCCAGTCTAAACCTACAGACGAGACGGCATCTATCAAGCACCGCAACATCCTCGCCCCGCGCACAAGGAACAGCCACAGCAGAAGAAACAGAGCAAGGAGCACAAGAATCAATTAAGACGGAGCGCGAAGGCGGGAATAAGTCTATCTCGCACTACGACTTGTTCCCGCAAACTCTCCCCCAAGGCCCCCCACCATCCGGCCCCTTCGCAATCGACGTGCGCGCCCTGCGCCGGGAATTCCTCACTTTACAAGCGAGCGCGCACCCAGACCTCGCGCCCTCCGGTAGCACATCCAAGCGGCGCGCCGAAGCCGCCTCGGCGCGTATAAACGAAGCCTACCGAACGCTCGCCGACCCGCTGTCCCGCGCGCAATACCTGCTGCGGCTAAAATGGGACATCGACGCGGCGGGGGAAGAGACCGCGCGCGTCGAAGACCCCGAGCTGCTGATGCTGGTGCTGGAGACGCGAGAAGCGATCGAGGAGGCGAGTTCGGAGGGGGATCTGGAGCCGCTGAGGGAGGAGAATGAGGGGAGGATACGGGAGAGCGAGGGGAGGCTCGCGAGGGCGTTTGAGGAGGACGATAGGGAGGGGGCGAGGAGGGAGGTTACGAGGTTGAGGTATTGGGTTAATATCAGGGATGCGATTCGGGATTGGGAGGAGGGGAAGCCGGTTGTTCTTCAGCATTAGGAGAAGGAAAGGAAAGGCAGTGGGAGGAGAAAGGGTGGAACGAATGGGATATGGAGGTTTGGAATGTTGAGGGAGATAAAGTCGATTGGCACGAGAGAGCGAGGTGTTATACGGGAATAGGAGGCATTCCATCTAGAAGGAGCGTTTACATTACCGATAGACTTGGGGTTTTTTACGGGGGAACTATCTACGCTGGCCATGAAAAGGAAGCTTCTCTCGGTGTACTTATTACCCCTATCTACTTAGTATTAAGACCGAGCCAAACCGCTATATTGAGATTCCAGGAACTATGCGCCTTATCTGAATAACGCATCCTCTTTTGATACCGTCACGAGGTGAGACAGAGAGGCAGGAAAATATCTTCATTGTTCCGCGCGGAACTATACCCCAAATACGGGAACTACGGAGTTGCATCACGCAGTAAAATTGTCTTTCATCAAACTATGAGCTTTAGTAGATACCTACTTAAGATTCTTGTAATGTGAAGTTATCAGCGACCGGATTCGATAGCCCACTGCATTCAAGTATGAAAACGTAAGATATTGATAGCTTCGTTACGTAAATAATATAAATTACCAAGATATATCAGTTTCCCTATAAGCTCTCTAGGTACCTAGGTTTCTAACATTCCCCCGACCCCCTGAGTCGACATCTTTCAAAACAAACTTCGTGGATGTCTTTGATCTGTACTAAAAATCAAGCGCGTCTTCTCGCCCACAGACCATAAACACGAATTTCCCGATTGTGAAAACATATTTTCCATGTGACTGTTCGTCGCAATCCTCAAGGGTCATACGGCATTCGGGCTCCAAGTATCCGACTAGATCGGTCCGCGAGGTCTTTCGGACCACCTTTTCAATGTTTTGTTTCAGGGAATATTTAGAAAGATCGACCATGTTCACCGTCCACTGGGAAGGCCGACTGTGCACATATCTCCAGGTTGGTGTTTCGGACGCTGCTGGTTCAAAATAGCCCTGCCCTATTTCGATATAACCCCACCCTTCTACAGGATCACTCTTCAGTGAGTACAGTGGTAAGCAATCCAGATCCGAGTGAGCGAAGAGTTTCTGTGGTGGAAGCAGGCGCTCGCTCTAGTGACAAGTAAGTTCCATTTCAGCAATGCCAACAATGATTAAACAAATAAATAGTTAGGTATATAACAAAACCAAAATACTTACATCATCAATGAGGCTGCTTATGGTTTCCACAAACTGAAGTAACTCGGGAATTATATATGTATATTCTGGTTCGTGTAGTATTCTAGAAATTGCTCGAGGGACAGTGGTGAGATCTTCACTTTGTGTATGTATAATGCTATAGGTAGGCGAGCCGACATGTCCTATATCTGTGAGCATGAGAGCCAACTTCATTATTAGCTGCGTTTTCCTTCCTTCAATAGCGCATTGCAAGTTCTTAATACTTAAAAATGCTTCGCAGAAATCTATGATTCTGTCCTCTGCCTCGCGGTTCAAACGTGGGTATTGAGGATGTAACAAGTCGAGGAAGTCTATCAGAGCCGGTCGTGGAAGCTCACTTGGACTTGGCAATAAGCTCTCGATTGTATCAATAAATTCATCCATATAACCGAGATATGCAGCCATATTAATTGAATGGACGACTCTGAAAGCAAGATATCTTGCCTCTGCAGCTGTCTTCATTTTCCGATCCTGTATCATCTCTGAAGAGAACCTTGGAGTAGTGTTGATTGCTAAATCAAACTTTGCTTTGAGTAAATAGAGAGGCAAATCATCGCCAAAAGTATCAGGATTTGACCTCGAGCTCTCCTGGACCTTGTGTAGAAGCTCTCTGAGCTTTCCGGATGTATGCTCCCCACTGGATCGTAGAATATCCAATAGCTTATCCAATTCGTTCCAGGCCGGTACCGTCGCCGCTCCCCCAAGCCGAAGTGAGTATTCGTCACAGTACGCAGCTAACCAAGCGCCTAATTCGTAATGGTTAGTAGCTATAGCGCTGTCCTCTCTGGACCGATCTCTCTCCTTCCGTGCATTACACCCTGCAAGTTGCTTTAAAGCTGCTTCTCCGGCTATCACAATTCCATTGAATAGGTCTAGGATCCCTCTTTCCTCGTCTGAGGGCTCGTTCTCTCCAGACTTGTAGATAATATCATGTTCAATCTGTGACCAGGCATGCATTACCACAGTACCTATCTGGATTTCGACCTTGTAGTGGGATCCACGGTGCCATTCCGGAACTGCATCTCCTAATAGTTCTACAGTCACATGTGTTGCTCGATACCCTGTAAACAAGCTCTCGCTCCTAGCCGGTTTCTCTTCTAGATCCTGAAAGTCTTGGTCGGAAGGTGATAATGACTGCTGTTCCAACATCTCTACATATTTCCTGAGCTCGTCCATGTCTGCAGTCCCTTGGGTCTTTTGGCTTATCTGTATGATTTTGATGGATTCGGATCGCCTGAGAAAAGACATGACTTTCTCGACATCGCCTGGGAAGTAGACACAGACCCGTGCGCCACCAAAATCATGAAGGGCATTCAACATGCTCTCGGTGTTCTCGAATGGGCCCCAATCATTTATGCGTCGTTCTTTTCTCTGCCGCTTCCAATATAGTTCCCAGTTCCCTCCTCTCTTAGACATACGTTCTCTAAGCTCTCGTCGTTCGAGTCTCGCAGCCTGTCTCCTGGCTAGAGAACCTAGAGCCGAATTAAGTTCCTTCGTTCTCGTTGTGATTGGTATAGCTCGGAAAACACCCGATTTAGAGCCGTCTTCGAGTATTTCCTTGACCTTTCTAACGTGAACATCGAAAGCGGATTTTTTGTCAGCGTAGATCTCCCTAAACTCATTAATGAGTTCTAGGCGTAAATCTTCGCCCATCTGATCCTAGTATTATCTTGAGTGCCTATTTAGGCAGTTATCAATACAGGTCGAGAAGGGATAACCAGGCGAACAATATCGTAATAAGCTAATATGTGCGTAGATAATAGTACTGTGACAGGAGTATTCTGAATGAAATTGATATCACTCATAGAGAAAGGAGTAAAAAAGACGGGTGCTCGGTTTGCTACAGAGTCTCACGCACATAGGAAGTGTCCATGGTATATATCAGCCACTTTATTCTAGGACTTGCTTTTACATTCCACGAGCGAATAGAAAAAAAGGGCACACAACGCCTCCGAAGGTGCGGTGGAGCGCCTTGATAGGCGCAACTTTCGCCATACATACACTTTGTGTTCTTAGTATTAAAGTATCTGAAGCCATCAGTAAGTACCTGGTATTTATTGTGAGAAGAACGCCACTTTCGCCGTAGGTGTTTCGGGGTATTCGTCAAATTATATTACGTACGAA
Source organism: Daldinia sp. EC12 (assembly GCA_002120325.1). Lineage (NCBI taxonomy): Eukaryota > Fungi > Ascomycota > Sordariomycetes > Xylariales > Hypoxylaceae > Daldinia > Daldinia sp. EC12. Next base: position 469,806 of record KZ112937.1, on the reverse strand, counting down.
AAAAGTATAAAGAATAGATATAGTAGCGCAGCTCTTTGGCTATATATACTCTTATAATAATAACGCATAATATTCTCGAATTTAACATGTTCTGTTGCACTTCGTGTTACCTTTCCAGAGCGATTTCATCTTCCGAAAAGCCGCCTGAGTAGGTAAACCGGAGACTACCAACACTACCAGCAAAAGAGGCACGGCGGTAGCCACGTATATCCAGACTCCAGTACCGGCGATTGAGAAATTGTCGCTCATGCTAAAAAGAGTCGCAACGAAGGAAAGTGGGAGGAATACTATGGCTATATACGTCAATCGTTTAACGTATATCGCTTCAACAACCGATCTGCGCGAGTCCAGTAGCTGAATAATAGATGCCATAATAGGTATCATAGCTTCCAGTGCATTGCCATTCTGCTCGATTTGCGCGATGATATAGTCAATGTCCCGTATTAAAGCCTCCCCCTCTTCCACTAGAGCAATGTTTTCGTGATGCCTCTTAGAGATGTTTATCGAGGATTCAACGAACCATTTCAGGACCTGGAGCTTGTGTAGGCTGTGCTGACTCCTTCGCCGCCACCGATACAAGTCAACCACGTCCTCGCTTTCGAAGTTTCTTAGGCGACCCTGCACGCTCTGTGTCGAATACTCGTACACTTTGATGTATCGGCTCATAATAAGTGAATACGTCAACCACTCATCAATGATTAGTTTGATTGGGCCTGTTGAAAGGAAGAAAAGATTGTAAGCTGACGGTGGTCTCGTGAATGTCTCAGCGCAGTCCTGTAGTAACCTTGCGACTTCGTCCATCATAGAGACAGGTCGCATAGGGCTAGAACTAGGAGCTTTGCAGAAGTCCGAGAACTTTGGCATTCCGCTGATACTGCCTCTCCTATTTCTGTATGGGACTTGGCGTGTTCGAAAGCTGGCCTGCTGCTCGCTATCTTTGGTTGAAATATAGCCTATAACATCAGTCGATATGGAGTCCATCAGCATTAGACCTGGGAAGCATTAGCAACCGAGGTATAGGAAACGTTAGAACTGAAGGAGTGTAACATTTAAGGTGGGCTTAGTCACATACAAATCCATCGATCACCGTCAAGCCTCTTATAAAATATAGAGAAGCACGAGCGAATAAGTCCGACGTATCTTCCGAACAATTCTGGAAGTGCTCTACGAGGCCTCGTAGAGCTTCCACGAAGACGAAGATCGTGTGGGATATTAGGGTACGAACCTAGTTCTCCCAGATCGATTGGTCGTTGGTAGTGAAGGTTCGCGAAGTTCTGAGAGCCGACACGGGATGGAATAGACGTCATGAGGGATGACGGAGGGTCCTTCTCGATATCTACGAATCTCCTCTCTATATGTCCACAGAAAAAATAAGGGTCGATATCCAGGATCTCACCCAAGGTCTCCATTACACTGGGTCCGATATCTTCTATGAGAAGACAGAAACCCACGGTATTCGGCGATGCATCTTTCGTGATGAATCTTGTAGTTATGCTAGTTAACTCGTGATTGTCTATCCTGGAGTAGCTCGTGGTCTCATCGCTGCGGAATTCCAGGCCCGCAACATGACACTCGACTTCCTCGACATTTGACTGAGGACAATAACCTGTGAGAAACTCGGACAAGGGCCTTAGGTCGGGTTGATTCCTAGATAAGTGTTTCACATAATCACAGTACGACGGGTCCATTGGGTAACTTGATTGGATAGACCAAGACCCAAGCCGTGTCCTATTTCTTCCACTTTCGATTATGAGACCAGAACAAAATCAAACCAACATCCCACCTAGGATGTTACCACTATGTAATAAGAGTACAATAGTTGAAGCATTCGTTAATTTTAAGTGGTTTACTAACTATGCATTCAAAACTAACAGAGCATTGTTCATGGCAACACGGAAACCAAGCACCTAAATACACAGATCCATCAAGAAGGAAATATAGCATTCAATAGTGACCGAACCCTCTAAGTAGGACTTTACACCAATGATAATTTAACTTTCTTCGCACGCGATGATGCTAATGCATCGTTTGAACGGTTGATATGCAAGTAGCTCATGTGCACATTAACGCAGCCACAATAGTGGGACTATATTTCCAGTTGGTATATATAAAATGCCTTACCAGTCTACCAACCGGGGTAAAGATTCTTTTTCGTGGGAAAATCCGGGGATTGGTCTAGATGATGGCAAAGGCACTTTCCGGCCCACGATTTCATTGTTGATTTCGGTTAGACTATTTAATACCCTGTTCCGTAGATCATAGAGATCTCGATGTAAGCCGGGGCACGATCACACCGAAATTAGCTCTTCAAGCAGTATACAATTTCCCTATCATGCTGTCCTGTTCCAACTCTTAGGGTTAATCTCTGGGTGAGTTAGATTATAATAAAGAGAATAACTACGATGAAAAATGAAATAAAGAATGTATCATCTTTCGGTATCAGATAGGTTAAGGGAATTAATTACCTACCAACGTGTTTTCTGCTTATACATACGTAGTAAACAGAGCCTCACTTGGGATGGTTACAATGCAATCTCGCAACCCCAACTTGACTCAATGATAATTAATCCCTTCAACAGCCTTGGCATTATACACCATCCACGACCTTCTTCGTAATAAATAAATAGCATACATTTTGCTACTGTTGATATCTTGACTAACAATGATCCTCTTAAAGGGTGAAGTTCTACTACTCTCAAACAAAACGTTAGTTGCAAGACATTACACAGGTACTTCAAGCAACGATCAAATAAACTTGTCATATATTATGCAACGCAATGGGAAAGATGGAAACGTGAGAAGTGATTCATTCCATGCGGTAGTTAAATGAAAGATCTGACTTGAGGCTGCCGAATATTCCTTAGGGAGTGTGTGATGGTTAGAAACGGAGATATGATAATAACCGATTTATATAACAAAGAGCTGTAATGAATATGTCCTATACCCCGCCAACAACACCGACCCAAGCTTCCCCACGTTCACCAGCAAGCAGCAGGTACCAACCGTTACACGCCCCCACCTTCCAGCTTGTAGTCACAACTTCATCTCTAAACTCTAAGCCTTGTCTGGTTTTTTTTTTTCTGCTTGTCATAATAATCCCCAACTTTATTCTCACCCATTCACGAATTAACTGATCCTTTCTTATGCCATAGACACAACAACTCCCCCAAAAAAAGCTATCAGACTAACCATGGCAAACCCAAAAGTTACCGAGGCGTTAGCCCAGGTCCAATCCTCTCCAGACCCAGCAGCCGCCTTCGAAAACCTCCTAACCAACTTCCAATCCGTATCGACGCCGCAGACCGCCCTAGAAGACCTAAAAGCAACTATAGAAGCCATCTCCAACAGCCACACCTCCTCGCAGCTCGGCGTCGTTGCTCAGCGCTCTCTCCTCAACTCCTTCATCGCCGCCGCCCGCAGTTTCAATAACCCAGAGCTATGGGTATCCGTCGCCAACCACGCTCTCGAGACCCTATCCGCAGCCAGCGGGCAAGCTTCCGCTTCCGTATCGACTGCTACCTCGGCCACTACGTCCGGCACTTTCGCCGACCAAGTCGCGGCCCTTCTTGAGCTCGCGGCCGACGGCTACGAGGCTAACGAGGATAACGTGGCCGCCGCCCGCGCGCTCTCGGAGATCCCGCTCGACAGCTCGCAGCGGCGCGTGTCCCCCGAGGACCGCGTGCGCGTCTGGGTGCGCATCGTCCGCAACTACCTCGAGGTCGACGACACCACGGCGGCCGAGACGTACCTCAACAAGCTCAAGAACGTCATCTACCAGGTCGCCGACCCCACCCTCAACCTCCACTTTCGCCTCTCCCAGGCCCGCATCCAGGACGCCAAGCGAGAGTTCCTGCCCGCCAGCCAGACCTACCACGAGATCAGCCTCTCCCCGGCTATTTCCGAGGACGAGCGCCTGCACACCCTTAGCATGGCCGTCAAGTGCGCGATCCTCGCCCCCGCCGGTCCCCTGCGCAGCCGCGTCTTAGGTCGCTTGTTCAAGGACGAGCGCTCCCCGAATCTGCCTGAGTTCGGCATGTTAGAGAAGATGTTCTTCGATCGCCTGCTCGCGGCTAGCGAGGTACAAAAGTTCGCTGAGGGTCTCGCGCCTCACCAGTTAGCCACGACGGCAGACGGCTCGACGGTACTAGCTCGCGCCGTTGTCGAGCACAACCTACTAGGCGTGTCGCGACTATACAGCAACATTGCTTTCGATGCGCTAGGCGAGCTGCTGGGACTCGGTGCCGATCGTGCAGAGGATACCACCGCCAAGATGATCGAGCAGGGCCGCCTCGTGGGCCGGATCGACCAGATAGAAAGGATAATCTGGTTCGAGCACGGCGAGGCTTCGGGAGAGAAGGGAAGCGGCCGCGCTGAAGTCACCGTGGGCAAGGAGATGCGGCGGTGGGATGCCAACGTGCAGAGCCTGGCCGAAGAGGTTGAAAACGTCACGAACGCGCTGCAACGCGAATTCCCGGAATTCGTCGCGGCGAATCTAGTGGTATGATAGACATGAAAAGAGCGTAGCAGATCGCAAACGGAGAATGAAATAAATGAAAACGAGGCATGGTAGGGAATTTTTAGGTTACGAGTATGGCGTTGCCGGGTAATGACTGTATGCATTGATAGATACGGCGTCAAGGACAGACACGTTACATATGGCTCAGGGGATCATAGCGATTAGAATCCTCCCACCACCAAATAGAGTATCAAGGATGAATGGACGAAATGAAGATAATACTTCTTCTTAATGCATTAGTTAATCTAATCTAAATCCGTCCTCCGCACAACGATGTAACCTTGGCTAAGCAATCTCGGATTCCCTCTTTCCTCCTCGAATATCAAGTCCTCGATGGCCTGCCTCTGCCGCGCGTCCGTTACGATACTGCTAATATCCGTATCTTGAGCTTCCGCGAGTCTTATAAGCTTGATAAGTTCCCCGGCGATCTTTTCCCCCATCAGGTCGTAGCCGGCTTCCGTTAGGTGCACTCCGTCCATCTGCCAGTACTTGGGTCTATCTGAAGGTTCCATGTTGTGGTAAGGTATGGCGTTGTGTAAGTCAAAATAGTAGCTATAGAGAGTGCGGTCAATATCATGGTACCTCGTATTGGCTTGGGATAGAAGCTCCCCTTTCACAATATTAACAGTACGGGGATGCCGCAGCGTTTCAAGGAGGAAAATAGGAAATGTATCACTTACAAGTTGGGCTTCCTATATTCCTTAATGGCAGCATTTACTTCATCGCGTCGTTCCTTAACATCCTTGAACCGAGCTCTGGTATCCGGTATCGTTAAAGCGAGCACTTTGCTACCTTTCGATAACGGTATATCCCAGGTTCGCTTTAAGCCAGCGACGATATCGTCAACAGTACAGCCCCAACCAAGGTCGCTGTATAGGTAACAAGCTAATATTAGTTTAGGGACCTCCAGAATGAATTTGGAAAGCTAGGATTCTTCTCCCCATTGAGGAACACAGATATGTATCAGGCGAAAAGGAGCTGAGTCGGAGAAGGGTTCACCTACTTAGTTCCGCCTAACACAATCGTCCAGTCGTAAAAGTCCGATCCCTTCTTCCCTAGCAGTATAAAACCAGTCAGTTTAAGCTACCTGACGGATTTACACAGCCCCACAATATCGAGAAAAGAGCGGATTTTCATAGTAAGTGGGTAACGTAAGTAATAGGAAAGATGTCGGGTTTGGGATGTGAATGGCGATAGGATAACTCACATGAATTCCGCATCCGATCGAGAAACGACCCCCTCGTCACCAAGTCTCCCGGCAGTCCTTCGACTACATACTGGATCTCGGCATATCCATGGCCCAGAAGCGCCTCCTCGAGTTTCTCTCCAAGCTTTTCTGCGTACGGCTTGCCCGCCGGGAACCCGCACGTAAGAGAGTTGCCAAAGCAGAGGATGCGCAACGTCTTTCTCGACATTACGGCCAGTGAGGAAGCGAGAGAGATAGAGAGATTCCCGGGGTTATCCGCGGGCGGATACCTAGATCAAGAAATGGACGTTTGCCTTCGAAATAGATCAAATGGGTCGAGGGTATAATAATGGTAAGTACCGGAAAAGACGTCACGAGGTTTCAACTGGAAGATGGTGTGGATAAGGGGGACCCAGTCCAAACGTCAACACATCCACACACGCTAAGAAACAGGTGCGTATACGTTGTGTTATGACCCCGAAAGGGTTGCCGCTTGGTAGATGGAAAGTGACCCGGAGAGTTAAAATGGAAGGAGTTACGAAATAATTCTTCTTTAATCACAAGGTGATAAGTTTAAAGAAAAAGGGAAAAAAAAAACCCAGCAAAAGTGACCCGTGAGTGAGAAGGGCAGCGTGAATAAGGCTGAAAGTATATGAAGGTAAGAGAAAAAAGCACGTGGGATGAAAGTCCCCAAAGTTGTTTGTTTCAATTTGTTGGTAATGCGCCATGTTGCGTCAGGCAGCTGCTCCCTCCTCCCCCCCTTCCTTACCTAAAGGTTGGTCGGCAGCTGCGATAAGCTTCGGAGCCATGTGGGGAACGTAAAGCTGGGGTCATGCTTGTAGAACCGTCAGCCCTGCGGAGCTAAAAGCTTGGAGAGAAGGCCTCAACAAAAAAGTGATTGATTGAACCCTTATTATTTATTTATTTATTCCGTATGTCTCATCTACTGCCAACTTTAGCCCTTTTCACACCCGGCTTTTCTATTTTGTTCATTGCACCTGCCAGGTTCGAGAGAACTGTCAAAACAGTGATATCGTAAAAGTACCTACTAACTATCTAACCGGATAATACTGTGTTCTACCGGCATAATATATCCTCACGTGATAGAAGTGTATGCATAGTTGGTCATTCCATATATGGACGTAGTGTCTATATAAATAGTCGATTGGCTCTGCGTTACATTCTAAATTCTGCAGGTGCACATGGAGTTAATGATAGTCGGCTATTCATAGGTACCATACCGGCAAAATGTAGGTTTGTGGAATGGTTCTAAACGCGGAATGGTTCTATAAAATAAGGTATTAAGGCTTCTGATTGGCCAGAAATTTGATTTAAGTGGGTCAACAGTAAAAATATCTTGAATTGGGTGCGGAACCATTCCTAAAAAAGTAAAACATTCCAAATTCAGAAATGGTTCTAGGGTGTGGTTCCTGAAAAAAGAAAAGAAATTCTAAAAAGAGAAAAAAAAATTTTTTTTTTTTTTTCGCTAAGTCATTTCTAGAAGTTTGGAATAAAAGCATATAAGGCTCAAAATCAATAAAGTTTCCACTCTGAATCTAATTCGATGAGACTGGCCACCTCGTCCCATTAGCTCAATTGCAAAAGCACCCCACCAAAAAAGGTGGGGTACAGTTACACATATTTGTGTAACAAATGCGAGAGCTGTGGGTTCGAGGACCAGTCTTTTCGTTTTTTTCAGATTTTTTAAATATAGACCCACTTATCTGATATTCTGACCAATCAGAAGCCAGTATGTATGGAATTTTCAATATTTTGCGGAACGTTCTTGAATATGGAATCATTTTGATTTGGAACAGTTACAAATATTGGAACCCCGGCGATTTTTTCCAATGATTATTATAGGTGGAACTTTTTGGGGGGGTTTTGGAATGATTCCACAAACCTACATTTTGCCGGTATGGTAGGTATATAGGTAGGTATATTATATGTCGCGTAATTATGCATCAAATTTGGCCATGCTACTGCCATGCGATGGCGAAATAAACCAAATAACCCAGTCGTGAGCTTTGTGACATTCAAAACCAATATCGTTATAACTACCTACCTAGCTAATTTCTAAGCTTGCTAAAAACGGAGGCCATTAGTAAATTTATATAGAAGATTAAGAACCGTCATTCTTCTGCGACGTACGACTAACAGAGTTTAGATAACGACCGGGACGTTGCACATATCCTACCTTACACAGGAGCAGGACTACGAAGCCCCAAGCTACAGAAAATCTACACTATTGATGGAAAAATTAATAGGTACCTAGGTAGTTAGTCATAATTATAACTAGTGTATTATAGAAGTATCATTCATATACACTAAATATGGGTTTAGGTTAGGTAGGTAGCCCATGCTTCGATAATTTCAGCAAGCCATTCCTATGCTAGAGATGCAGTTAAGCCTCCTCCTCTTAGGGATAAGGCAAAGTAATTTCGAAAGGACGAAAAGAAAAAGAAAAAAATATTTACAAAATAACATATGAACACCGGGAATTATGCTTATGCCTCTCTACCATATGACTCGTGAATCGCCAACCCGAATTAATAAAATAAGGAAAAAAGGAAACAGGAAAAAAAGATACTGATGAGTGACTCGCTTGCGCTTTGAGGAACTGTTCATTCTCGCGAACATCTTGACATAGAAAATTTTCAAGGAATGAGTAAACGCCTCAACAATGCTTTCCCCGGTGGGTGTTAAATGTTCTATGATGCAAAGGTTAAAAGGCCTGTCCATGGTAGGCGTGGCCTTGGCCTCGTCCGCCAGGCGGTGGACTCTGTGGCGAGAATTGACCGTACGGTTGCATGCCCTGCTGGTGTACACGAGGATCGAAGTTCCCGGGGGGTGGCGACCTGAATCCCGGCCCAGGCGAAGACCAACCGCCTTCCTGCTCGTATGACATTGGACTAGGACCTCCGTAGCTCCCATAGCCAGGAGTAAGAGGTAGATTACCGCGGCTCATGTTGGAATACATTCCAGCAGGCGGCATACTAGGCGACGGTAGAGGCTGTTGATATTGTTGAAAAGCTTGCTGTTGTTGACGCTGGTTGATTGCATGCTGTGCTGCCTGACTACTCCATCCTTGTTTCATTTGTTGTTTTTCTCGCTCCCTAGCTTCAATTGCACCTACTAGACCTCCACTGGTTTGTGGTGCGTTCTTATTACCCGCCATATTGATCAAAGGAGAACCCGTCACACGCGCTACATGTTCTTGTTCACGAGCTGACAAATGGGAATCACTGGCTCCTTGTCCGCCAAGAACGGCACCGGCACCTCTGGACCCGGGGCGTTGGAACGGCTCATTTGGCCCGCGAGAGTTTGGGCGCTGTAAGAGATCTCGAGAATTACTGCGGGAATGTGTCCCAATATAATCTGCTCCTTGACCGCGATTTAATGGAGGCGTTGGCGTACCCGTTCTCAAACCTCCAAGACTTATCCCCGATGAATGCCTCTGGTGTGCATATTGTGGCGTAGCCGAAGCAGCAGCCGCTCGTTGCTGAACGAATTCCTCAGGTGATAAGCCATGTCCGGCGGTGCTAGACCCAGGAGTTGCTGGTTGCCAGATCATGCTTCGTCGTACTGTATCCTCTGAATCTTGCCGGCTATGTCCCGTCTCAGTTCCGGGGGATCTACGGTGAGGCATGTGAGCTGGAGACTGAGAGCGCGGTCCAGGAGAGAATGATCTCGGTTGCGGGTTTCCAGGTGTTGGAGTCTTTGCAAGATTCAAGGTCGGACCGAAATCGATGTCTGGAATATCAAAATCTGCCCCACGTGTTTGGGTAGGAGAGTCGTCTGCGTTCCCGACTGTTCGAAGGACGCCTGCTCGTGGTCGCTCGCGATCACTTGAGGTCGCTGTGTCTGTGGAAGGGCGAGAGCTTGCATAATCGGGACTATCGGTGGATGCGGAGTCATCGTAACGGCTACTGGATTGGCTTTTGCTGGTGTCAACACGATGTACACCAGAATTCGGAGGCATTCGGGATGTGTTAAGGGGACGGACCTGGCCTAGTCCAGTCGCATCGATGCGATTGCCCGTCAGACTTCCACTGCTTGTGGATGGGGACTGCGGTGTTACATCGTCACGATTTCGGTGCTGTAGGCTGTCACTTCGAGCTGGAAGTGGTTTTCGGTGAATAGGAGGGGAGGTGTTTAAAGGTGGTAAAGGCTGGCGGTTAGCTGGAGATCTTGGTCTATCAGGGCGGCCTAGAGGAGGTGGACCTTGGGGGGGATAACCACGATACATATTGTCTTGAGGTGGATAGTTTGGTCGGCCGCGTCCTGGCGGCGGCATATTCGGTGGAGGACGGCCGCGGCCTCTTCCAGGAGGGGCCATGCCGTAAGGGGGTCCTCGCTGGCCTGGGGGCATGTTACCTGGTGGCGGACCATATCCGGGCTGAGGTGGGGGTCGATTACCTGACGAAGTACCGGGTCGGGAAGTAGGTGTTTTTGGCCGGTTACCAGGACCTGGGCTGGGACCTCGCGGGCCAGAAGGTGGAGGGCCCATGGTTTGGTTATGTGGCGATCTTGATCTCATCCCAACGGGGTCCATTTGAGGCGGTGGCAGCCCGGAAGACTGTGGTTGGTTATCCCTTAAAGCTTCACGAGATCCGGCATTAGCAGTCATCCCAGCGTTGTTGGCGTGAGTATGTACCGGATGTTGCTGACCAAATTGGTCAGGTCCCCGTGAAGGCGGTTCACTGTTTTGTAGCTCTTCTACGGAAACGCCGCCAGCTGTCGCAATCTGGGCCAGGGTTGTCATGGATAAGCGACTATTAGCTCGACGCATCTCCGGCGAATGGTAGGGACGAGTCGTGGGAACATGGCCAGGCGCGTGGGAGAAACCGGGGGGTTGGGACACTGGTTCCGGAGTTGGCATCCTTCGCATTCCTTCAAAATCGCGGATCGAAGGGTCTGTTCGGTCTTCGTCGGAACTCATACGCTCCGGAGTTGCCGCCAAATCGTTCCTAAACGCACGCCCTGCATTTGGTCCCTGTGTGGAGGAGGCTGGGCTCGACGCATAGGAACTGTCCTGGTGAGGAGGAAGTAGAGAGTCAGGCATATTCGAGTCGGACACATTGCGTGCATGGCCTGACTGGTTTCCAATCACTGCAGAAGGATTAGGAGGAGGCGGGACCGATTCATTTTGGGGGGGAGGTCGACTGCCGAGCGACATAGATCGAGAGGTACGAACGGGGGGAGGAGCTTCGTCAGCAAAACCAACACGAGGTTTCGAAGAGCCCCCAGCGGCGGGGCCAAAACTAAGACGCTTGCTATGGCCAGTAGTCTGTCCTGAACTGGAGCTGGTGCTTCCTCCATCCTCCGCAGTATTCATGCGGGTTCCTGTTAGCTCCTTGAGTTTCTTCCTCCATTCTCGTTCGTTCCAGCTTGAACTGCCTTCAGTTAAAATTAGTCCTGCTACATCCGATAATTCTAGATAACCGTAGCGTTTGTGTTTCGGCATCGCAAACATAAGGGACCTTGAGTCGAGAACGCTTGCAACCAGTCTCCCTGGACGGCCATAGAGGCCGAATGTGTCCCAAGTGGGAAACAAGAACCTAAGCATCATCTCAAACCCACTAACCGCCGGATGAACTTCAGGCATAATAAAAACAAACCCCTCGCTCTCGGTAGGTGGGTTAGAGTGAATAGTAATGTTTCCCTCAATTTTGATCAGGGTTGAAGCATCAATCAATGACTTAGCTTGGGGATATAGGGCGTACGCCGAATAGGCGTCGCTAATGGTTGCTATGGGTAGCATCTTCTTGTGCTTCTTCCCATCCTTCCTACTATCGTAGAATCTGATATCTCCCTTCAGTAATGGACCGTGTCGATCGTATGGCGACTTTTTCTTATGTTCTTTCTGGGCCTTTATATACTCCTTCTCGTCTGGCGGGGAAATGACACACCAGCAGCGTCTCCACGGAACGCCAGCTCCGAATCGGACTCTAACCCATTGATCCATTGGCGTACGTGCTCTCTCCATGATAACACCAATATTGTTTAGCGTCTTGCCTTTGCCTGCAATCAATGCCCCGGTGTATGCTTCTTGGAGAGTGGAATGCTCGAACATGGCAAGTCGGATACCGGCAGTCCATTGTATAAGCGACTGCCGAGAGTTGAAATGAAGGAGATATCGGTTTCGTCCCGCCGTCGATATGCTCAAGATGTTTTTTAAAGGTGTCTCGTCGTTCGACCTCGTAGGTAGAGACTCGATCTGGGGATACGTTAGCTTACAGACCCATCTTGAAAAAGGATGGCCTTGCTATTTTTTTCTTTCAGATCCATTGGTATTCATACCATCTTTATAGAAGCATCTGTCAAGTTCAAGAACTTGGGCAAAACCTCTCCATCCTCCCCCGCAGCATCCAACTCCGCCGCATCCCATAAGGACAATACGGTTCCCACCAACTGCGCAAAGCATTCCGTCCAGCTCCGGTCGGGGTTTGGGTTTCCCTCTGAAAGTTGTTAGAGTTTTGATGCACTCAATTGGGCAGAATTCGAACTCACGGGTATTCTGATCATCCAGCTTTAGGAAATACCCCTCCTGGTATAGCTTATTCGCATGGCTATTGAGAAAGGTAAAGATAGGCTGGAGCTCAGGAATTGTATCTTCGTTGATATCCATGAGGGGCGGTTGGTAGGTCTGTACCATAGACAAGGGCCTCTTTGAAGTACGACTTATTGTTCTGCGATGTGTTTCTGTAGATATAGGGTTTATATCTATTGGGGAATTATCATGGTTAACCCGGGCGGGAGATGCTGGGATAGGTGTCGAAACAGCTCTGGCTCTCGTTCGTGTGCGGAAACCACCAACGTTGATGATATGGTGGCTTTTATTGGTAGGGGCCGAGTTCAGCTTGCCGTTGGATGTGGGGGCCTGGCCGTTCGGAGGTGACGACGAAGGTGTGGGTGAGGCGCTATGGTCGTTTTTCGGGTCACCGTTGTGCTGGAAATGATGAGAGCCGGAGAACTGGGACATAAACGAAAGGACTTAAAGTTCGGAAGGGGACCAAGTTAGCATAAACCGAGCCATTAAACGGTGGTACTTTGCATAAAAGGAGTTTAAGAGTTTAATGCAGTAAGTAGGTTGTAGGCGCAGGTCGGTGCAGGTACAGGTGCAAGTGCAGGGTGGGTGTTTGTGAAAGGGGGACCTTTTGAATTAGTGGGATAGCAGCTGTGTTGTAGCCGGTGAAAGAAATATTATTATGCGTATTACTGGGGATCCTAGAGGTAAGGATGGATTGAAAAAAAAATAAAAATAAAAATTATAGGGGATAGATAGAGTTAGTGTGGAATATAGCGTGTGCGCAACTGTGAACTTTAAATCGTAAAAAGTTAAGCTCCATCACAATCGAAGCAGGAAGCAGGAAGCAGCAGAAGTAGCAACTTCGCTTCAACCACACTTCAACCAAGCATCAACCACGCATCAACCGTAATCATGTAGCTGTACGTAGGGATATGGAGTGGATCAACCCAACATTCAAAGCCATGCCGAGTAAAAGTGAATATTACACTTAGAATGACAATCCCGTGTTAGATGGAGACCCGGGAATCCGGCACCAACTTTCGGTGTACAACAGTCAGGTCCCCAAGTAACAGGGTGATTCTCTTTGTCATGGCCTTGGAATGCGTCGGTTGATGCTCGATCTTCTTCTCCCACTAACTCATACCTCGACCTCGACAACTTGTCGGATTTGGGGGCTGCGCGTATACCTATAGGACGTAGGTATATGTGTATACGAGGGTAATGAGAGGGTGTGGGAATAAGCGTCATACATGTACGTTTGTTTAACATAGATATGTTTGTGCAAGGTATGATGGATGGTGCCTTACAATGCAACTTGATGGATTTGAGAGGTAGGTATCATCCGGTTCTGGTCAAAGAAAACGAAGAAAAATGTGTTACTTACCGCGATTCCGGGCCATTTTATTCTACCAGATAAAAACCCAGCAGCTCCAAAATCAAAATAGAACTACCCCGACAAAATCCTATTCCATCAGATGGAGTTGGCTTCGCACGATGTTCTCTCGACTACCTGAGGCGAAGGGTAAAAAGGGCAAGGGTGGCCCACAAGGGGGACGAGTCGGACGTTATGTCGATCTGAAGCCCAAGTTCGAATTTATTTTTGTTATTAGTAGGATGCGATTCCAAAGTACTTAGGCTGTATGTATCATAGTCCGTCGCTCGGAGAACGAAAAGAAACAGTGAAAATAGATCAAAGTCTAGTAGATAACAGTGAAGATGCAAATGAACCGAAAACCCAAAAAATAGTCAAATTCCAAACTGTCTCGTAATAGGTGGGCGGGAACGCTGGTTTTGTAGCTCGGGTCCTTAAGTGTCTCCACGCGATACGAATTTGTGGAATGCGAGGGAAGGGTACAGTCTCGGATCCCCGTATACCATGTACGAGCCGTTATCCTGCAACAAAGATCAGGTGGCCCGGTCTTGTCTTTCGCTATTATAATGCTTTCCAAGATAAGCTATATTTTATCCAGTGCAGAGAAAAATGAATTCAAGCTCAACTCAAGTGTAAAGTATTAATGAGAGCTTTGCTGTAGGAACTTAGACTCAGTACGAGTTTCCAGTCGCTTTCTGCCGAGACGTTTCCGAAATGCGGAAGCGCCGGGCAGTCTTATAATTATCCTAGCAGGAGTCGATTTGCGTGCTGGTCGGAATTCTATGTTCAGGGCTAAGCGTCGTTCGTTCGATCTTTTTAGCCTTCGGGATTAGATGAAATAGTAGCGGCAGAGCTTTCTCTTGATTAAAGACTACTCCTTCTTCAGGTAACGACAGGACGAGATGAAAATGAGTCGAAAAGTTACGCAAATTCCCTTCTCAAAGTGAGAAATGAGAAACGGGCTACGGATGTTTGTATCTATCTACATACACAATAATAAGGTGGTATGTTAACGTGGAAGAGGGAAAAAAAAAAAAAAGCTGATGACAAAAAAAAAAAAAAGGATGACGGAACAGGGGCATACGTCAGTCCAGAAAGACGGTATTTGTTAACGATGGCTGGAAACTAGTAATAGTAACTTCATATTAATGGATACTTTTCATCTGATTCGGAGATACCGTCTTGTTCTAGTGGCTACAAATATAGCTTAGCCTACCATACTACTGCAAAGCTACGGTCGACTATTATAATATACACATGAGAATATCAGTTCTGGTTGCAACTTGCAAGGCGTCAGCGTATATGCATTCATACGTAAATACGTCCCTTGAGGTTGTACTATGGTGTATTGTACATACATGTATATATGTACGCTAGACATGGATACGTCGATCAATCCGCCAGTTTGCAGCAAAGCTGCTGGCCAGCAATTATTGCTGACGATAGCCGATTTGCCGGGTCCTACATCCAGGAAGATCTACCTAATTTCGAGCCCTGAGATCCCTAAGATCATACATGAAATATCCTTGAATTCCATAATACCTTAGCTGTATGCTGACACTACATAGATAGAAAAGTTACCAAGTACCCAGCGAGCGGGTATTAAAGGAACCATGTTACCATGGTCCCCTACAGACGAAAACGATTGGACAAAAAGGGGCGTCGGGTGAGACGGATACTTCCATATGTGGATGCGTAGTATATGACCAGCCTCTATATTTTCCTATGTAGTTTTTCGGTTCCATAGCTTGCTCAACCCAAGCTAGGTTATGTGTGTCTCGGTGGACCTGACGTGGCATAAAAGCGGGAGAAAGTCCATAAGCCTTGGCCTATTCAGGATCCGCACGCGCCTAAGTTGTATCGCAGCGGTTCGACTTTGCAAGACAGAACCAGTCACGAAACATGCCTTAGGTACGACACCTGACGAACAAGCGCTTGGTTACCTACCAGCCCTCTGCCGTCTATCCAGCTGAGGCGCTTGGCCTCTGCTCCACAAGGTGAAATACTAACATGCGAGCGCATGGCTCTCTCTCGCCGTACGATATACGGGCTAGGCCTCCGACATTCATGGTTTTTCATTTAACAAGAAAGGGGAAGTTTTGGTCCGATTCGAGCTGAATTGCAGAAAGCGCACTGCGCCGCCGAAATACCGCGCACAACCCAGGCACTTTTGCATCTCACAACTGAGAGACCCTAGTGACAGATCACACAGGGGGTCCCAAGTTTCTGTCGGCCTTTATTTCGACCGCCGAGATCTGGCTTGTCTGGGCATCCATTTCCCCGGCATAGGGTGGAGGGCACAGCATGCCCCTCCGCCTCCACGCCCAGGTATTTGCTCGTGTTCGTTCTTTGACAAGCTGCCAATGATAGCTAGGTGAGTGTGTCCTCGCGTACCTAAGCCCCCATATGACGCGCGTTTTCTGAGAGACCCTTCTGGATCCTTTCCTTTGATGAAGCAAGAAATTTCAAATAATTATCTAACCGGTAAGCCAACGACTTACCGGATGCATGAAAGGAATGGTGATAAGCAGGTAGTATGACAGAAAGACTTTATCTGACAGGTACAACAAATTTCATTTAGAGCAGATACCTACGTCATAGTGTCTAGCCGGCTCATCAGCTAGAACTGAAGCTAAACTCTAGTGCAGAAAATTCCAAAGGTCTAGATGCAAAAATAATTGTGAATTATGCTCTCGCAGCAATACACTACTAGTTTCCCAGTAGATATAATTGTGGTTCACCCCAGAAGCTATTTTTGCAATACCGGGTTAGATTAAGCTTAAGTCAAAACTGCTAAAGTTAGTGACAAACTATCTACCTACAGGCCGGACAGGTAGTTATTCAAATACCTAGCGAAGTTTAGAGAGTGTTAGTGAGTTAAATTAATTGTGTAAGTTAAATACCTAAGGGGAAAGATTCATTAACTATACCTTTTGCAATGAAATAGAATTCACATTTCAATTTCAAGTATTAGTAGCCTTGGGCACTTTACTATTCACCATAACGAGTTTAGAAACAACTGTCAGGAAAACCAGGGCTATGGTCGCTAATCTGTCAGTTCTGTTGAACGAAAGATCTGCGGTTTCCACCTTCGTCCGCCAAGACAAGAAATACAAATGCGTAGCAAGCTTCGTAACAAAGTCTCAAAAAGGCGCGGAACATCTAAGAATATAACTCAAGTAACTCTGAATCCACAATTTGACCTTATCAAACAGTTACTCCTTTTATTCTATCAACCATTCTAAAATATCTCATACTTATAGACTTCAAGTCAATCCAACAAGACTCGATTCAGAGGCTACGTCCCGAGATAATGTCGATATGTAGTGAATTTACGCAATAACTTCATCTTTCGTATAATCGAAAGTGATGTCATGGCAATCCTAATAAGAGTAACAGCTCGATATACCGAGTCATAAGCTTCCGGAGGATTTTACCACCTACATGCATCAAAATCCCATCCTTCTCACCCCAACGTGGCTCTTTGCAGTCAATTAACCCGAGATGGCACTTTGCGATAAGCAAAGTTGAACTCTCTTATCGAAGCGTCGTCGGCGTTTAATAAACGTAGCGCGTTTTTTTACGTGGTATCTATCAATCAAATAAATTATACTCTTGGCTGCCAATCCAAGTGCCCTTAAGGTCTAAAACTAGACCTCGTTCGTGGGCATGAGAAGGTTGGCTCCCTCTTTTTTGTTGGCCTCTTATTCTGGTCCAACACGACGGATATTATTATCTTCTGTTGGCTTAACACGATGGCATCGGCGTCCCCAACATACTGCGGATGGTAAAAGCCATGCTTCTACCGCCACCGAAACATCCGGAAGGATCACGACACCTCTTCCCAATTCCGAATTAAAATTACCTTTTCGCTTCGAGACTGGCTTTGCGCTATACGCGAAACGCGCTCCGAGACCATTCCCCCCACCGTTCCTCTCACCACCGTCGGGCTCATTTTCGGACCCCCTTAGTACTCACCACCAAAGTCGTGATAAAAGAGCGTTCGTAGACGGCGAGATCATCCGAGGATGGACAAACGGCGATGATGCGGTTTATGCTAGTGACCACTTTATTTGCGCCAACGATGGCGTTGGCGCCTGGTCTGCTCGACCGAGAGGCCATGCAGGGTACTTGTCCCACGGTCGTCTAAGCCTTGTGCATGGCAATCCGTAATTAACAATGATTTACAGCTTATGGTCGAGGTTAATACTACACTTCTGGGTGGCGGCAATGGAAGAAGACATCTCAAAGTCGCGAGCCCCCGACCAATCATACCGTCCGGATCCTATGCATTATCTGCAGCAGGCATATGAGCGGACAATCGAAGCCACATCGGGACCCAATGATTGTTTAGGGACCACCACAGCGGCCGGGGCCCAGCTATTCTACAAGGCTGACAGCAGCAACTCGACATCATCTGTAACACCACTTTTATATGTAGCAAATCTTGGCGATTCACAAGTCATGGTAGTACGGCCGAAAAGTCGGGAAATGGTATACAAATCCACAGAGCAATGGCATTGGTTCGATTGTCCGAGGCAGCTCGGAACAAACAGTCCAGATACGCCGACCAAAAACGCCGTTGTCGATATAATCGATGTTAGTGAAGGCGACATCATACTAGCTATGACGGACGGTGTTATTGACAACCTCTGGCCACATGAAATTGTCGAGAACGTGTCTCAGAGCGTCAAGCGTTGGGAGGCAGGAGAAGGAGGCCAAGCCAGCGGCCCCCGTAAGGACGGCGCGGGCGGCGGAATGACATTTGTCGCTCAGGAACTTGTTAATGCTGCAAAAGAAATTGCCTTGGACCCATTTGCAGAAAGTCCCTTCATGGAACATGCTATCGAGGAAGGGTTGGCTAGTGAAGGAGGTAAGCATAGCACCATCCACTTTGAGTACGGTTATACATGCTGACAGGAACAGGAAAACCCGACGACATTAGCGTCGTAGCAGCGTTATGTCAACGAAACACAGCATCATGACACGCCTAATATATAATATAGCTAATACATCTATCGACAGGACATACCACCGCATGATATTGCTAGAACTTAGACAGCTTTGTCGGGGTCCACTCCAATTATCCTCAGTTGTACGAAGTGCCGAGGCAGTATTAACAGTGTATAAACCCAAGCGGATCTTAGATGATTCAGGTTGATATGGGATTATAGACCGTTTTAGATGAGTTGGACTTGATGGCGTTTGGGTGTTCATTTTTATATTAGCACAAGGGGGGTTATCCTATAGAAGCAATATCCTTATATCGAATCATGGTATTTGTACTTAGTACTTAGGTACCTGTCCACTTTTTTCTAGTTCGACGATAGCAAAGTTGAAAAATTCTTATCGATATCCTTATCTGCCATGCAGAATTAGAATCCAATAATTTTCGAATTCAGGATGTTGACTTAACGATCTTGCAAAACAAATTCACCATCTATTAAAACAAGATGCCTCGTGCGAAACGATCGAAGCAATATCGGAAGCTCATGGAGCAATTCTCCATGAGCTTCGGATTTCGAGAACCGTATCAAGTCATTGTAGATGCCGACTTCATCGCAGAAGCAAATAAATGTAAGATGGACGTCATGCGCCGGTTGGAAGACACTCTACATGGTCAAGTCAAGCCCAGTATGTGCTTATCTCCCTATCTCCCTCTCTCTATTACTTTTCAACTAACTCTAGTCATATAGTGATTACTCAATGTTCAATGCGACATCTCTACGGACGAAAATCGGAACCTGGTGTAGAAGCAGCTATAGAGCAAGCAAAAAATCAATTCGAGCGACGGCGATGCGGTCACCATCCGGACGAGTATCCGGAACCACTTAGCACACTTGAATGTCTACAATCCGTTGTCGATCCGAAAAACAATGGAGTAAACAAGCATCGTTACGTTTGCGCTATCAACGATGAGACCGTCAGGGCAAAGCTACGGCAAGTGGCAGGGACGCCGTTGATATTTATCAGGAGATCCGTCATGATTATGGAGCCAATGGCACACGTTAGTGTGAAGATTAGGTCTAAAGACGAAAAGAGCAAGTTCAGAGCCGAGCTCAGAACTCCCGATAATAAGAGAAAGCGAGAGGACAACGATAGCGACGAAGAAGACGCGGGACAAGCTGCGCCACGAACAACAGAGACGGATAAACCTAAGAAGAAAAAGAAGGCTCATGGTCCTAAGGAACCTAATCCCTTGGCTGTCAAGAAGAAGAAATCGAAGCCAAACCCAAACACAGATAACCAACATTCAAAAGGACCGAAGACGGAGGAAGCAGTTACAACAGACGCTACAACAAAAACAGATCAGACAGAGGCACCCAAGCGAAAACGTATACGGAAGCATAAGAGTAAAGGTGCCTCTGCAAAGGGTGAAGCAGCTACAGCTTCCGGTAGTGGTGATGGCGAGGCGCATGCGGTGGGTACAGAAGCTTGAGAGAGCTAGTAATGTTATCGTACAAGTCATTTTAAACGAACCTGGTCTAACCTAGGAGATTTCTCGGCGTGCAGTTTATTACCTAGGGCATCGCAGTTTATATTGTGTATTTTACTGGCGTTTGATACCACAATGCTAAGTTTGGTTTTGCAGAACTAAGCTACCTCCTATCTAAGATATAGGTACTAATCATCTAGATATCACATAAATGTCATATTGACTAACTCTTGAATTGACTGTAATGAAAACCTGAGATATACTTTTTAAATACAGCTTTAACGCTTATCCTAGCTTCACCAATGTGAGATACGGTACATGTAACGCTTTGAATATGTAATCTCTCTAACTGCATCTTGACGGGTCTCATGCATGTTCCGTCCTGAGCCGATAGTGGGGGGGCTTTTACACGTAAGTTAGGTCCTGCTCAGCCTCATGTGACACCAAACCGGGTCCCTTTCTAGGCACTAAACTAGCCTAACTCGGGTATCCGTGTATTGATTGTATCGCATGTAGCTACCTAAACGTAGTTGGACATGGGCTACCCAGTAGTACATGGGGCCTGCACATGGGGCCTAAAATTGTTGACTTTCACCTGCAGCAGCTAAGAATGATCTGCGGATTCCAACCCAAGATACTTCGTTATTCTCCAAAATTTCAAATGTCCCATTATCATCTAAGTTCTAGGATACTTGCATAATCTTACCTTCAACCAGTCTTCGCATATCACCTCGTCCAAAATTCAGGACCTTGCTTGGAATTATTAGAGTGTGGTGTCAAGAACCCATTGCTTCCAAGCTTTGACCTATGACTTAATTGCAGGGGTTTGAATCAAAGTTCGAGGATCCTAGCCATTTTGTATTTTTAACGGATTTCTTTTGAACGTCTTCCGCTTTATTGCCGTGGGGAATATAAATTCCATTGCAACCCTATCACGAAACATAGCACATTGGAGAACTACCGGAGCTCTCCTCGAATAGATAAGGCAGGCAGGCAAAAAAAGACGGGAACACCTAACAAATTCATAGTGAAGCCGATAAATTAATTACATGCGCAAAAGAAGGTCCCATGGCGCCGGTAGGAGGAGCCCAGGAATTTGACGATTTTGGCCTACCTATTAGGAAATATGTAAGCCCCAAAGAGACGGAGCAAGATGGGACCAAAAGCCAACCACCAATTGGCGAGACGGGGAGCAGCTCTAATATTACCACGAAAGAGGTAGAGCCCTCACCAGAAACCCCAAGTAATACAGCCAACATAGAAACGGCAAAGGAAGTTACAAAAGAAACAGCAGAAGCCAGCAGCTTAAAACCCCCAAAGAAGGTTACGAAAGCGGATGGCGCCTCTACCAATAATAGTGACAACGACGACTTCCAAGATGCGCCCTCTACCCCGACACCGGAACCTGCACCACAAGCCGAGTTAAAAGATGCCGACGAGGCCAAAGCTCATGTACCTACGCAAACCCAATTCGAGAAAGCGGGTATTTCAAAAGAGGAGGCAAAGGAGGGGCCAGATTCCTACGAGAATCTAGATTTGTCGCAAACATCGAAACGCAGGAATACGTCAAGTAAAGATGTGCAAGCAATTTCGGGGCCTACATTTAAACAAATCGAGGCTAATAAGCATGTGGACGAGGTCAAGGAAGCTCCACCACGTGTCAACCATAATCGAGACGTTAGCTTAGCGAGCACGAACCACGACATTTCCGAATTTTCCCATCAGCAGTTGACCGGACACCACGAAGAGAAGAAAGACGATGACGACGACGGCTGGCAGGCAATGCCGGCTTATGCACCTTATGACATATACGACGACGACAACAAACTCATAGCTAAAGAACATAATCCGGAAGAGGATGATCATTATGGGTACGCGGGTCTTGGCGGGGCCGGGAAAGGGTACACGAGAGTATTGGATGATGAAGATGCGGAATCGGAAACGAGTATGGACGATAACACAAGATACCTGTTCAAAGACCCTAAAAGCACGAGCATGACAGAGATGGACGAGGAACAACGAGATGCTGTCTCTCAACTGCAGGCCACCAAGGATCTATTAACAGAAGGACAGAGGATAGCTTATGTTGGAGTCACTCGTTTAGAACTCTCCGAGATGGTGAAGGAGGCCGAACGCGTTGAACGACTGAAGAAAATCAAGAAGGAAGTCCAGATGGCAGCTGAAGCAATGAAAATGTGGTCTCAAAAGATTATGATTCGGTTATATGCACATATGGAAATAAGCCCCGCCGAACAAGTGATGATCGAGCAATTAGCTGAGCACGGCGTAATGCCGAATGATCTCACGCCGACTTTAATGCAGAACGCAAGAGTCAAGAACCCAATGGCCGAGAAAACACCGTCAACTCCGAAGACATCGTCAAAAAGTACGCGGTCATCTATTTCTACATCCGAAATAGTCGCAGAGTCACCTCCACCTTACGAGAGTCACGAGGGTGAAGAAATGCCAGAAGTAAGGACGCCCTCACAGTTGCCAAGCACCGATAAGATTGATATCGACTTGCGGTGGACCGTTCTCTGTGATCTCTTCCTCGTACTAATCGCCGATTCGATTTACGATGCTCGGTCCCGAGTGCTGCTCGAAAGAGTAGGCAAGGACTTGGAAGTACCTTGGATAGATATTTGCAGATTCGAAAAGCGTGTTACCGATGCCTTGGAAATGCAGCAACAGGCAGAAAAGGAAAACTGGAATGAAGAAGAGCACCTTGAAAATAGGAGGAAACTTGCTCTCAAGCGGCGATACGTCATGATGGGCTTAGCTACCGTCGGAGGTGGCCTGGTTATCGGTCTTTCTGCTGGACTTCTGGCACCCCTTATCGGTGCCGGTCTTGCTGCTGGTTTTACAACCATCGGGGTTGGTGGTACGGGCTCCTTCTTGGCAGGGGCAGGAGGAGCAGCCATTATCACGTCTGGTGCCGCAGCCTCTGGAAGTTTCATGGGTGGCAAGGCCGCAAACCGACGGACGGGCGCTGTGAGGACCTTTGAATACCGGCCATTACACAATAACAAGCGCGTCAACCTCATTGTGACCATCTCTGGATGGATGACTAGCAAGGTCGACGATGTCCGTCTACCTTTTAGCACTGTTGACCCAGTCATGGGTGATATTTACTCAATTTTGTGGGAGCCCGAAATGTTGACGAGTATGGGCGACACCATCAATATCCTAGCGACAGAGGTAAGAGATGCCTGCCAATACCAATGAGAGGCATAAACTAACGCATACAGGCTCTCACTCAAGGATTACAACAAGTGCTGGGGAGCACTATCTTAATTAGCTTAATGGCTGCCTTACAGTTGCCGGTGGTTTTATCCAAGTTGACATACTTGATCGATAACCCTTGGGCTGTGTCCTTAGACCGCGCATGGGCTGCTGGGCTTATCCTCGCAGACTCCCTAATTGACAGGAACTTGGGTACTCGACCTATTACCCTGGTCGGCTATTCTCTGGGCTCCCGCGTCATTTTCGCCTGCCTCCTAGAGCTGGCTCGAAAAGGCGCTTATGGGTTGGTCCAGAACGTGTATATTTTTGGTTCGCCCGTTGTCGTGAAGAAGGAAGAATTTCTAAAGGCCCGTACCGTTGTAGCTGGCAGATTTGTGAACGGGTATAATAGAACTGATTGGATCCTCGGTTACCTCTTCCGCCTGACGAATGGCGGTATTCGCCGGATAGCAGGTCTAGCCTCTATAGAGGATATTCCCGGTTTAGAAAATCTAGACTGCACAGACTTTGTGGTTGGTCACATGGAGTATCGAACAGCGATGCCTAGGCTTTTGAGGGAGTGCGGCTGGCTCGTTGAGAGCGACGAGTTTGGTGAGATCGAGGATCCGGACCCGGACCAGCACAGGGAGCGTCAACGGGAGCTGATTAATGAAATCGAAGAA
Source organism: Daldinia sp. EC12 (assembly GCA_002120325.1). NCBI lineage: Eukaryota > Fungi > Ascomycota > Sordariomycetes > Xylariales > Hypoxylaceae > Daldinia > Daldinia sp. EC12. Next base: position 445,859 of record KZ112937.1, on the reverse strand, counting down.
GCCCGTAAGGAATTGGAAAAGGAAGGGTCCTCGAAAAAGGGAGGATGGGGTATTTTCGGCCGCAAGAAGAGAACTTCTCGACAGGAATGGGAAGTTTATGAAGACAGTAGCAAGGCGGGGTCAGAAGCACCGTCCAAAACTGAAGATAAGGAAGGTAATAATCATGGTGTCCTATTTGACGTCGATGCGATCAGAGCAGAGCTAGCCAAGGACGAAGAGGTCAAGGTCAAGGAGTTAAAGTCTACGTTACCGCCGATGAAGCTCGAGTATTCGCCGTCTTCATCGACGAACAGCCCAAGAGATACCCTCCATAAGGCCAGAAGCGATGAAAGTATCTGGAAGAGCCCGTCCTACGACTACGGACTATCCCGAGAGCGTACGCCAACACTACCTCCATCTCGAGCTCTCGGCTTTGGCATGCCACCACCGCCAGAGGAAGAAATAGAGATGACATTCGACACGGCCTATACCGAACACCGCGATACTCCGCCGCCCCCACCTGCAAAGGACTATTCTCTTCCAAGGCCGGAAATCAAGACGTCGCAGACAACGCCCAACGTGACGTTAGCAGATCCGTGGGCGGATGATGACGATGACTTTGGTAAGGAGAAGGAGATCTCTATGACTTTCGCGTAACCTGCCTCCTACATGGGATTGCCTGCTCGTGGGAAAGCTGTAATACGCACCCATGTATCCAACGCCCAATATGGTTTACCCGCCTTATCTTGTCTTCTATTGTCTATGTCGGGCCTGTGGTTTCACGCATACTTGGGAACATATTCATCGGCGTTCTTCGGTGTTTTTTAACAGATGGGTCTCGTCGTTCATTTCATCCGGGCAAGGCCGCCAGGTCATCTTTTGGAGCTTTTAGGCTACATATCTAGATCTGTAGGTTAGGTAGTTAGTCACCTATTTGGGCGGGGTTTGTGAACGACGATATCCAGACCATGGAATGGAATGTGTGGGAGAGGTAACTAGTTAACTGGCTTTTGGGATCGGGGAGAGGTCGGAAGTAATTGAAATTATAACTAACTGGACTGATATATATTGGTCGTGTACCTATGTACTGTGGTTAATGAGATAAGATATTATTCGATGGCGTTTATTGAATTACCTTTTGACAACTGATCTTAGGCGGGTAGTTAACGTGACGACTGTGACGTTGAGTGTTGAATAGGGGTAGTTCATCAACTACAACCGATATATAGGTAGGTATATAAGCACCTTAAATAATTTAACATAATGGATGTTGTTATTTACATTGATGTCAATATTCCGAGGTTGCTTGTATAGGTACTAGTTACTACTATTGTTTAATGGAATACTAAATAATGTGATAATCAACCACGACTTTCTGAATAGTACTTTTATACTTGTGCTAATGGTATGTAATTCAACAGAGATTTTATACACTCTTGGGCCGGTAGGGGAAACAGCTCTTAAAACAGAATGTCTTTCTAACATTTACCTTTGAGTCTATTTAGCAGCTAACTAACTCGCAAGCTAGTAATATTGGATGTCGCCCCTCAGTCTTAATCTGTAAACTGGCCTTGTAGAAAACATCGTGAAAAAGAAACGGTTTACTTGAGACTGTACGAATAAACTTTCTTTGAAGCTCTAATTGTCCCGTCGAACATGAAACAAATAGTCGGGAATAAAAGGACTTTTTTTGTCTATACCAGAGAGCTGGAGAGAATCTGCTTACTACTACGAAAATCCTCATAGCTCTTCATAACAAGGTTATTTTATGCTTAATCCACGAATGGTGGCGCAAGTTTGTCACAAGATAAACAGTACGATAAATTAAAGTTTCGGATATATAAAATACGTTACGTCTCGATGCTATTAATAAGACGTGCCTACCCACGACTTAAGAGCGGTTATTGATCCTGCCGTGTTGGTGTTCTGATCCTACAGGAAGCAACGTTTAGTTCCCTAGGTGCCTTAGGTTAGGTATGTACCGTTTGGATCCGGGAGTTGTCTTCGGCCGCGTGAATTTTTTTTTTTTTTTTCTAGAAGTTCAGCTACTCTTGATAATATCATGATGTTTACTTGTGATCGTCGCTATTTCATAGGAGGTAATTAGTTACCTACCTATTGCGCTCCTTTACTAGCATTAAATAGTTCGCGTACTCCGAGCTGGGAATACTTTAACTATTAAGTACTTCTAGTTGACGTCCTTATTTTTACACTTCATTTGGAGTGTAGTCTATCGTCTTTCTCGTTGGAACTAGTTAGTCCCTTGAGATCGTGGAGTGTGTACGTAGTATCGTGAGAATAGGTTTGCTAGCAGTAACATCGGGGATACTTTAAACTTACGTTGATATTGCAGGGAAATTCCACGATATAATGCAACAATGGTTTGGGTATATGGTAAATTGAAGGCGATATTTACTCGTAGCATTCTATGCTATTCAGCTTTTGGTTCGTACAGTCGGAATAGGAGTGGCATGCGCTTAGGTAGTGAATAACTATTAGTACCTAGCTAACTAGGTCATTTTATAACATTAGTATGCTACCTTGAACATGCGCATGAAGTATATCGGGATTCTAGACGAGGCATCTATATCGATGAATACCCTCACCATGTACAACCTTACTAAGGCTTTAGGAGGTAGTGATGTTAAAGTCTCTCTTAATAGGGGTTTACGTGAAGCTACATAGTACTAGTTACTACCTATACCCTACCTAAGCAATATGCCGCTCCCAGTTCTTGTCATATCGTAATAATACAATACATGCACTTTGTAAATAGGTATCTATTCACCTTAGGCACACCCACTTCTTATATGTGTACTTTGACGGAGAACCGGAACAAGAAGATGGGGTTCTTCGCGGCTTAAATTTGGCGTCTTCTGTCGCACAAGTGCTAGTGGCATTTTCCTACCACATGGCCTTAGCATGGCGAATGGCGTATGTAGTGAGATATGCAGTGATACGTGAAAAAGCCTGGTAGGCACGGCGGGACCGGAGGTACAGACTATGGAGACCGGTATTGCTATTTTTGCACCGACAGCTTAAGTAATGCCTCTGCTCCACTAAGAAGCACTAACGGCAACTGCTGCGATACGTTACGCCCCATGCTCAGGCGTTGAGGCGCTAAAAGACACTAAACCTAGGCGAGGGTTGATCAGCCGCAGTCTAATCTTTTGTTATTTCTGGCTCAGCCCCGTTTTTCGTCTGACTGTGCAGAGTTCATCTTTATTAAATTGAGACCAAACTTCGTTTCTACAACCTTTACCGCCGAAGAGGAGCAACTCTCGGGGTCGTAACTAAATAAACAGTGTCGCTTAACTGGATTAGGACCTCGGTTTACAAACAACGATGTCATTAATTTTTCTTGGTTTTGCAAACCAGTTATATTTAAAGGTTATTTTTCTTCAACACACACGGCTTCCAAGAGACGGCTTGCCTTAACAATCAACCCTTGCTTCAAAGGATCTAGACCCCTTCACCTCAATGGACCCTGGCGTCAGACGGGTACCGCTATCAGCAAGGGCTGAACCAATCATCAAAGCTATACTTGTTCGGGGTGCGGATCCATGATCTCCAAAAAGGTTCCATTCACCTAGCCGCTCTGCTCCTTCACCGCAGAGCACTATTGTCCATCGGATTTTGATCAAATGTATTGTAAACGATACTGTTTCGAGGTGGTATGACCCTTGCGCAATGCTCGCTCTCAACTTACCTCTTGCAGCATTAGCAGTATTTCATACAAGCCTAGTATACGGAGTAACTCGATGCAACGACTTTTATGCAACCCCCCATGGTCAGCTATCTACCTGAGGGTGGTGTAATCATTGAACAGTTTGGCCGAAAATGGGTATTCGTCATCATATCCCATAGCACCATAGGCTAAGAGCGGGTTATCATGGCTTTCTAGGCTTACCGAGTAGGGCACAAGTTCTTCAGCCCAGCCATGAATTCGTTCGTATTTAAACATGGTCGAGCTTTGATGTTAGGGCGTTGGCATGATTCCTTAGGGCATTCCTAGCCAAGTAGCCTAGTCGGCTGGGCAAAACCGGGGTCCGGTCCCATAAGGCAGGCAATAGAAGCCGGCCATATACCGTATGTACGTGTGTCTTGCAATCTCTACTATGTACACACGTAGAAGCGTCCTGCGTATGTAAAAAAGTACGGAGATCTCGTGGGTCGGCACTGGTCTCTATAGGCTCGTAACTGATGGTGTCATCCATCCCATAAACTAGTTGGTTTTAGAGGCGCAGTTCGGTGCCCATTGGCTTACTGCATGCTGAACATGGTTGGTGCACTTGTAACAAATACTAGGTAGAACCGGGACCCGCACATCTTCATCCATTCCCTAGCGGGCAGAGCTGAGAGCTGACAGGCCCGCCCCCTGCTGTTCTCACTTTCCTTTCCTTCCTCTCACGCCCGGACGACTCTCCTCGTCTTTCTTATCGTTTCTTCTATTTGGATCTCGTACGGTACTTTTGACCAAGTTTCCGGCTGTATCATTGGCGCAACGAACAATCATACTCACGAAAACGGGCGTAAACTGGTTAAGATACCTTTAATGTCGGATATGTGCTGAGGTTTGGGTTTCTGGGCTTTTGGGAGTTTTACGATAACAAAATCCCGACTTTTGTTCATACGACGATGCGGCTCGATGGCTCGAGATTCGGGATCCTGGCCTCTTTAGTAGGGTTGGTGGGAGCGGAAGACAATGGCTCCCGTACTACAGGCGGAGCTAGTCCGGCGTCGACTGGCGGGACGGGAGTAGCGACGATGGGGTCTTCCCCGAACTCCGTAATTCAAGTACAGAATCTCCCGACGCCCGCCATTTTCAAGCCGCAAGGGATGGATCAGGTTATATATTTCAATAAGGGGCCAGGGATCAAAGAGATGAACGTCAGTGCCATCCATCTTAAGCGGTATAAGGACAAGATCACGGTTGCGATGGGAAAATTGAAGAGCAGTGACAGGACAGGAACCTCCGCAGGCTCTTTGTTAGATGGACAGGTCATAGCAGAACGACAAGACCAATTCCCACCAGTTTATTTTCCGGGTAGGTCACAAGGTTTGCCTTGTATTTCAATGCGCGATACTAATAATGGGACTCAGCGACTGATGAAAGCTTAACTCTCATTCTTACGGGTGATCTTACACTTACATACGGCGATAACCTTATGCAACCTTTATACTACGAGATTCAATGGGAGAACACCACATCCAGTGGTAATAGTTACAGTCAAGTTCTTGCTGTTACCTACACCGAAGGATACGAGGAGGCCAGTCGTCTCCTAAAAAATACAGGAAAGGAGTCAAACCCGGCATTTCAGGAGGATATAGAGGGTTCTTCGACCGATGTGGAAAGTTCCGGAATTTTAACAGTCACAGCAGTTCCAGCTGCTGAAACGTCAGCCCAGGCGGCTTCAGAGGCAGCTCATGATCATCGAGGACTAAGTGCCGGTGCTATAGCAGGTATCGCCGTGGGATGCGCCGTCGCTGTTATCATTATTGTTGTATCTGTAGTATGGTTCTTCTGCTTACGGCGGCGTAACAATGGCGAGCACGTAGGTGGAAAGGATTATACAACCGCCTCGGGTTCGCACGCCATGATTGCGGAAAAGGATATGGTCAACATGTCGGAATCATCACCGCGCTCAGCGTACCCTCCTGACCATAGCGGACAGCTACACGACCAGCGTGATAGCATAGTACGTCCTGACGACGCTTCTTACGCACCGTACTCAGATCGTGCACCATCCCCGCCACTACCTCCAGGAGCGGCATTTGCTACGAACAGTCAGTCAGATCTAGCCTCTACTGGTCGCGCGAGTACAACGGTATCGCCTTACCAGTCCCGTTACGCACATCTCATCGAAGAAGGCATGACGGAAGAAGAGATAAGGCGTTTAGAAGAGGAGGAGCGACATCTCGACGCGGCGATCGAGGACGCGGGTCGAAGTAGCCGCGCGGCGCACCAACCATGACGATTGATTACAAGACAAAAGAAAATAGCCAAGTGATGTTATGTGTAGAATCCATGATATTTTTATTACTCAAGCGGCTTTTTTGGAGTTTTAATGGGGTCTTATATCACGCCTAATTTTATGTGTATGTGGAGGGTTGCGCAATATGTGTGTGTGAATAAGTGAGAGAGACTAAGCGAAGAAGCGAAGAAGTAAAGAAGATGATTAACCTACACCCGCCTCACGCGTATATATGACTATTGTACTTTCGTTACTCTTATATACCCCCTGTGTAGCAAAGTAGTTGGGAAGGGCTTTTTCAAGGAGACCGAACTGGGGAAGCGATGTGGTTATGGCTTCGTCGTACAAGGAGGACTTGAATAGGACTAGGACTGGCTTGGTTCAAGATGGGTGATGAGATGATGTGGAGGGGTTCAAGTCTAGCTGGTTTGTATATGAATATAAAGTACGAATCTATTGGATTAGTTGACTGTTAATGGCTTGTAATTAGGAACATGTATGAATGACTTTGGATATTGCAGGTCGTATATATTCCCACGTGATGATAGCCTCCTATTAAGCCCATGGTTACACTTCGTACGACACGATAATTAGACGCAATAATGCACATCTTTGATAGGGCTGATATGCTAGGTGCCCTGGGAAAGGTATAGCCTTATTGTAACCGAGCCGAGCCGAGCCAACCTCTTGTACTTATAGCATGTCTTTCTCGCAGTATAGTATCTTTCGTCTGGAAGACTGTCTAGGTAGGTAGGCAGATTTAATTTCTACTTAACGAAGTCTATAGTAGTTCTCATATATCCTTCACGCCGATGCCACTTAGATTCGCGCGTGTCATCAGGTCATAAATATCATAGTATTATACATCAGGTTCTTGTCCTGAAGAGCTTTGCTAAGATAGACAGAAATACACCCGTGTAATAAGTTCCTAGGTAGTAACTAGTAGTAGAATACCATACTTTGCTACCGCCGTCCTTCCAACTGGTATCAAAGATATTTATAGTCTAACAGGTAGACTATTCCCCTCGGTCTCCTTTTTCTTTTTTTTCTTTCCCCCTCCTTCAATAAATTTCAACTGTCGTCTTGGATTTCTTGGTGGAACGACAGATTACGATCGGCCAAAGGTGAAGAAGCGGCCGACCATATTGCTGGCGAGGTTGCCTGCAATATTGCTCGAGTAGAGTGCGCTACCGGCGATGTTGGACGCCTGGCTGAACTTGTCGCAGCGGGAGAAGGCGAGGGAGTTGGTGATGGTTAGGGAGAGCGCAATGGCTGTGTGACAGTGAGTTAGCTTATCTCTTCTCTTTTTTTTTTTTTTTTTTTTTTCGTTTTATTATCATTTATCATTCCACGACAGCAAAAACATACCGACAAGAGGCAGCCACATGAACTTGAGGCGCACGAAGGCCAGGATAGCGAGGGCGACCCAGAGGACGGGCTGCGCGTAGATGGCAAGCCAGAAGAAGCGGCTGTCGGTCGCGTTGATGGTGCGGACGGCCGGGTCGCTGCTCTCGAAGACCCAGCGGCTGTCGCCCGTGGAGGGGTCGACCTCGTTCCACCAGCGCAGGCCGACGAGGCGCCGGCCGGCGATGTTCTTGAGGTAGTAGAAGTCGGCGGCGAGCAGCAGGATGGTGATGATGAAGATGAGCACCATGTTGTTCGTGAGGATGACGCCGAAGAGGTACACGAGGAGCGAGGCTATATAGGTACGAGGGGCGGCAGGGTTAGCTTTGCATATCCGAAATTATCCTGAAGTCTTCTTTTATGCCACAGGTAGGTATGTATATAGAGCAAGGTGTGAAAAAGAGGCCGAGGGCTTACAGCTGCGGAATGCGAGAAAGGTTAATAGTGTAATGGGATGCGAGCTGAGGCGCCAGCTCAGCTCGCCTTGTTGGGGCGGCGCTGATTCCATTCGGGGCGGGTGGTGAATTTATTTAATCTATTTGGCTGTATGAACGTCGAGGTCAATTGAACATGGCTGTTGTGTGATTATAGGTGTGTAGTTGAAGCTTGGTTGAAGCTATAGTGGTGGTGGTGGTGGTGGTGGATTTAGAAAGCCACATGCACCTGCGCAAAGGACAACGGGGCTTGCAACTTAGCTGCTTAGCTGCAGGTTGCGTAACGGCGCAGGGCACCGCGTTCATCCGATAATGCTGTCATTTCTAATCGATACTTGACTAATGCATAAAACCTCTATCGTTATATGTCTAAGCACATTAATCATCTATGGAGTACGTGGAGATTGTAAAACTAGGTTCCAAGCTTGAAGCTTGATTGAACCCTGACTTGACAAATACATGATATTACCGATGTTAGAATTATTTTGTTTTTGTTTTAACAGGAACAATAATTCAATTTATTTCTCATTTTGAGATGGACGCATGGGGTAATAATATTTATGTACCCTAGTATGGATACGCCCGTACCTCGTCCTCTCGGCTGAGGTCCAAACCTCTCGCTACTTGCTCTTCATACTTCTTATCTAAATACTCTAAAAGCACTTCTCCATACCTTTCCTTTCCCTTATACCGACTCACGTCATCTCCCCAGCTCCTGATAGCGCTAGCTAGTCGCCCCGGTACGTAGTCCTCTTCAGCGATCTCTGTGATCGGGTGGAAGTATGTTCGAATCGTGAACACCACACCACCACTCCGTGGGAGCCGTCGGAGAGTCTGTCGCTCGGAACGAAAGTAGTGGTGTTTAACTGCCCGGTTCTTCTCTGCCGTGTTCCAACTTACCTCTGACGAGTCTTCTGATCCGATACTCCACGACCATGCCAGGTCGTCGTCCACTTGCAGGAAGTAATTGTTTCGCGCTACCATCTCCTCCGGTCGCAGGCGTCGGAAGAAGTTGAGCATACCCTTCTCTAGCTTTTCCTTGAACTGCGGTACATCTCCGGAAGTGTGAATCTCCGGCAACGCCATACCGTATTTATCTTCCAGTCGCCAAAATCCGGGCAACAGGATTGCCCCTGCTAGTAGATAGTATTGCCCGTCTGGCCTCTCGGTCATGATCGCCAGGTCGTCTTGTACCAGTCGCGCTGAGGTTTGCATCGGGTCCTCCGCTAGTGGCCGCGTTGTGATATCAAAGCTCTCGCCGGACCAGAGGTTATCAATCCCGACATCTGTCCGCTTGTACAACGACGGATACCGCGCCGGCAAGTAGTCAACCAGGTCCTCGAGAAGTTCAATCGCAGCGGGATATGCTTCGGGAGCTGTCCTGCAGCACTTATGGCCTCGTTCCTGAATCCGACGTGCCTTATCTGCATGGTACCGTGGAAAGTGGTTATCAAGCTCGATCCAGTCGACATGTTTAACTGACCGAAGTCCCATAGTCACGTTATATTTGGGACCATATCGAAACGGCCTATACGGGAGTGGCTTTGTGTGTTCCACTGACCAGTCCGGATATGGCTCTGGCTTTGGCATACGGAAGTCCGATGGAATCCATTTGCCCCATTCGCGGCTTTGAGCGTTGCTTCTTTTCGATGTTGCCTTCTCAAGCCCAGGTGTAGTAGGAGTCGATGGGCGCGTGGTGCGCTTGAGAAGCCTTTTTCTCCGGATAATATACACGAATATCGTGGACAGTAGTACCAACGCGAGTGTACCAGCGTAGATGGTTTCTTTAAAATGGTCTTGGGAAGAGAGTCTACTCCAATAGGCCTTGGTTGGAGAAGCGCAGTCACTGCTCAAACCCCACAAGTTCTTGTAACCCTGGTTTGTTTGCCCACATACCTGCGCGCATACCTGCCCACCCTCTTCGTTAACCAACGAAGAGAATGTCATCCTGCAATACCTAATTATACCCTCGACGTTGCTATGATATATAACAGATTTAAATTAAAGCTGACATCCAGTCCACTCGTAGTCCCGGATTGAGGTACTGGGTTCGAAACAAAGAAGCCGTACATCGAGATATACGTAGGACGACGTAGGACAGGCCGCTTGGCGATTTATACCGTTCTCGGCTGTATCTCATTCTATGATAGTGAAGCTAATTTGGAGTTGACTAGGCTAAGTCTAGAGACACATCAACACAATTGAGGAGATTGGACAAGGAAGCTTGAGACAGGAGATATCTCGGGCTTGAGTTCGACAATCAAGTATGCTCGTTCGCTCGTGACCGTTCTCGGCTGCGTCACTAGCGGCGGTAGACAGATAAGATTTGCGAGTTAGGAGATAATAACTACGTTGGAGTAGTTCGGGAACCTATCGGGTGAGAAAAAGTACGTAGGTGAGTTAGGTAACAAGATGTTCTTGGTAACTTGGTGATAGCCTAGGGAGGCGCATAGCATATATGTGATGCAATCTTCCCCGCCGAGACGATAGGGAGAAGGTTAAAGTCGTCCAGTAAAGTTACAACCCCTTATCGCGCGTGATACCGATGATAAGGTATAAGGCGTAAACCATATCCTACGTAGATCTCTTGAGATAAACGAGCATAGTATTTCTCCACAAGCTAGTCATCATCAATCTTACTAAGTGTCCTATTATATGGACATGGAGTTGTTGAAACGATTGTAATCTTTCTTTTCTCTATCAATGTCCAATACACTGGCATATGAGATTCACCCCAGACGTCCTCTATCTTGAATCTTTCGTATTATGATGTGATATATGAGAACTATTTGAAAAATACCTAGGTAGTAGAGGAGTATTTTGATACTGTATTTAGAGTTTTATAATCAGAATCGTCACAGTCTATTTGGAATGAGACATCTTAGTATAAAGAGCAAACGACGAATATAAAACTCCAGTTGCTCTCAACTGATTCTGCCGGACATGCCTCTGCTAGAGCGTCATTTAAGCTGTAGTTGCATAGAGTCTGCAATTGAAAATAAATTCATTACTGTGTCGCTTGATGTTCCGAGAGGCTTAAAGGGTCACTAATCTTGTTTAGTATGCTGAACAGTAATAAGCCTTGGACCGTAGGGAGATCCACCCTCTCTTAGCTGGTAACAGGTATCCAAGGCCGTGCTGCGACTCCTATTCAGTATGTAGCATGTCACAAAGTGGCAGAGTAGATTCTGCTAAGGTACCTTAATATTGATTCACCGCACATTATCATCCTTGGATCGTTATCTCTAGCGAGACACGATCTGAGATTGAATGCGGCAACGTGAAGTAATGGACCAAAATCACCGACATGGTTTGGCAATGGAGATACACGTAAGGAGCAACCGCCGTTGGCACATGAAGCTCAAGTAAGACTCATCTCAGAAGTCAGTAGTATTCATGAGTCGAACCAAACGCTAAGTGTCTGCTTCGTGAAGAGTTATAGACATCTACATCAAACCCACCAAGCCCATCCAACATCATATCCAATATTCTGATTGTCAAAATTGGCTCTATGGGAAATGGTACCTATGAGTGCCACGAGATGACGCAAGAAGTATGGAAACAACTCTGTTGCCAGGAAAGGAACTGTACCTAGGTGACTCCGGGAACTAAAGCCTTACATACGGAATGTATCCTTGAACCTAAAGACCTTACCTTAGATCTTGATGATGAGATTGCCATAAAGTACCCCCTGTGAAAATAGTTTTGATGAGGCCGGAAGATCTATTACCAATAACATTGTCAGGTGTGAGACATGATAGAACAAAGAAACGTAGAAGACAAAGGAGACTCTTGTATGTATAGCTCTAGCTCCTAGAGCTATTGTAGTTAGAGTTCCTTGCGAAACAACAAAGTTTTTTACCTACCTTTTGCTCGTCTCATGACAAACATGAACATTGGCCCGACGATTTCGGTGGGCAACAGACGACGAATACCGTTGCCGTCTTTGGCTGGATAGCCTTCCCAGTGACCCTTATCCAAAAGCTCTAGCCCCTTTACGGCATTGTTCATAAGAGTCCATTGCCGACTCTAGTCTATTGCAGGTAGCACATATCCTCGAACAGGTTCAATGGGCTAAAACGGGAGCATAGTAAGAGAAGTAGACAGAATAAAATCCTGGTATGAGGTCTCTGAAATTCTCTTTCAGCACTGAGGCTTTGGGAAAAAGCCGCGTACAAGTTCCTTCAATTCGCATGTCGATTAGAATAACGTCCAGCTGATTCGTGGAGCTAGGATGTCCCTCTCAGACGTACTGAAAAATTGGTATATTTAGTATAGAGTATGATGACTTTTTACGTGTGAAGTTCATCATTTGGATGAGTGCGATGTGTGGCACTACATTCCTTCTAAGCAGGAAGGGTGAATAAATTACCCTTTCCAACTTGGGATGCAATGCCTAAGGCTCAATGCTATGCTTCAATATTGAGTCAACTTATCCTATATATCGTCCCGGTAGTTTAATAATTAAAGGGATATTTGGTATGCTGCCTTTATTGTAGTCAATAGGTCAGGCCATTTTGAAGGAGCTTATATCTACCTATGTACGTAGCCGACATCTATCTACGCAGATTCTTCAATCCTCTTTAACTGCACACAGGATACACAAACGATCTGAAATTGATTACATGTGTATCTTGAGAGAGAAGAAGGTACTGGATGGCGGACATTTGTATGATGTGGTTGATGAAGAACATGGGAGATACTAAGTACCTCCTACGTTCATAGGTATTATCCCGCAACTTAACGCGGACTAATTCAAGAATTGCGGTAATATCTGGCAATCAGCATATTTAAACCATATCAATACCGCTATTCCAATGGCCAAGAATGGTCTTTAGCTTCAAGGAATGATGGAATGATGCGCCGTGCCTCAAGTGGTGGGGGTATTCTAGAGTCGTTGATTTCAAGTAAACACCTCCTGCTTGAGCGTTCCTATTTTCACATCTAGTCATTCTATATAGGTTTAAGGTAGTTATATTTTACAATACACCCGCATGAATGAGTAGTTAATGTTATTCTTTTACAGGTATTCAGAACATTAAACACTCTTTATGTCTAGGAAATTTAGATAACCATTCGCAGCGCGAGCCGGCGACTTAGAGCTTCATCGTTATCTATCACTCGAAATATCAAGCGACCGAAGCCTAGGTAGGTAACGAGATCTATCTGCCTTAGGTAATTGCATATCTACTTGGAACTTAAGCTTATATTCTCCATTTACGGGCAGACTATCTGCCAAAGTCTACCGCGGGGGCCGACGACGCGAGGTCAGGGAAAGTCCCGCTGTGGTATCTTATGTCAGGGCGCTCTTAGAGCACCAAGAGTGTGACTTCAAAGCCGATGTCCGGTAAAGCCGGGTTTCCGTAGATGTTGTCCTTAGGGGGGTTTGAATCTCGGACTTAGCTATTCGCAGCTTTTGCTATTTCACAATTCCCGGTGCTTGCGTAATAAGCTACGCGTGCACCAGCCGGTTAACGGCTTGATTACTTTCTTACATACCTACCTGGGTACCTATACACTTACTCGAAGAGTTCATGATTAGATACCTAAGAATTATTTACGTTTTGGTTCGGGGAATCTCCGTGTCTGGAGACTTGCTATCAGTTAAAATAAGGGGTACTTCTTCTAGCTAACCACCTGACTAACCTATGACAGCTTGTGAAATGCAGCTACTGCGCTTGGCTAGCATCTTCTACTGCGTAAGCAATATTATCTCATGGGAATTTATCTGCCGATAACCTTTCGCGTGGGATATTTTTAGGCCTCTCTTCTCTTGGTATTTGAATCGAGATCTTCTCTATGACTTGGCTGCGACGATATCCTCGGGACCGAAGCCCGCCCAGAAGATGCTGGAACGATGTCTCCTGAGCTCTCGAGGTAGATAGTCTGTCGCCTTCGTTACTTTCATGTAAGTACGGAACGCCACAGTTATCGCATTGCGTCTCAAAAATCTGCCGCACTTTCAATTGCTCCTTTGAACCTGTTCATTACCGCAGACATCTACGGCAAGATGTTTTGGAGGTGAGCTGGTTTTAGAGGGTAGCAGTCTGAAGTAGCGGACTTTTGAAGCTTCCCATCGAATTCATTAACGGTTCGATGTCCGAAGGATTCATGTATGCACCTCTGAGATGTAACATAGTAATCCTCCGCCTTCTGGATCCGGGGCGCTTCAATCCTTGCCAGCGGGCGTGCATGTGCGCTTGGAGGCTGATGGAATGTAGAAAACTGTGCAGGTTTGCGGTTCCTCCCGCCAGGATCTGGTCGCCGTTGCGATTAAGCTTAATGCATGCGCTGCCGTATTGCGGAGTGACAAGCCGAGGACATCATTCTCGAGGGATGTTTTAGATACCTGATACTTGGACCGTAGTACCTTTGGGAGGCAATATCAGCCACTGGATATCTGGTGACCATTATTAGTCTGCAATGCAACAAAACTGAATCATATCTCCTATCATGTTCAGCTACTATACCTAACACCAAGCCCACAACAAGCGGGTGACATTGCTATGGTGGTAATGTGGGCTTCAAGTTTGGTGAGCAAGGAATGTTTGAACATGTTCCAAAGTTGGTACCGAGAACAGTCACAATGCGGTTGGGGTGTGATGCGTAGAGCCAATGAAGCTTTGATCTTACAATGCATGTGCACGATCATCTCCCTTTCAAGTTTTGTCGAGACTCGGTTAAGCCACTCCCGCCTTTTAGAAGTAGGAATCTCGCCCGGGTTTGCATTCCCCTTCGGGCGAACAAGTTATACGGTCGCAAATTGAGTTAGTTGACCAACCCGACGTTGCAGTACATTTGATCTAAGTTCTGTTGTTAGTCTTGGTGGACTCCGTTTTCGACCAGTGTAGTTGACCGTATCAAGTTTATTGGCTTTGATTCCTCACGAATGGTACTGTTATTTATGATATTTTTTTCTCTATTCGGGCCGCTGCGGCTGAATAACTGGAGTAAGGGCGTATTTATCAAAGTTTCCGAGAGTAACGTAGATCTTATTATCTATTGAATTTGGGGGCTATGAGCTTTTGAAAACGATTCGCTAGAAATCAATTCTAGCTTTGACGTCTTATGTTGTGACCATGTTCGCCTTCTCGAGAGGATGTTCGACATTCTTACTGCATCTACCGGTTGTTGCCGACCACCTATCATTTCTCGAATCATTATCCTCCACGTTTAGAAGCTTTATTAGGGATTCCACGGCAGGCTTTCCTGTCCCTCAGGTTGCCTCCACTTAAACCCAGCCGGAATTTCAACGGCTCGATCTCTCAACCACCCTTGTACCACGTCCCAATTCACGCACTTGTGCATGGCGTTAGAATTGGGAGTCGGATTTTGATGCTGTAGGACCCAATCATACGTTACTAAACCCGTGTCGAAATTACACATAATACTCTGTCTGATGTAGTCTACGCAGTGCTCGTAATGCCGTTCGTAAAGCTCGGGAACATCTTTAATCTTGCGTAGAATCTTTGGGAAGTAGGTGCGGTGGTGGTCTTGCCAGAGGAAGTGTAGACAATGAAGTTGATGCGTTCCGATCGTTGCCACCATATATCCGCCTCCGGCTTCCTCAGGAAACTGAACTGCAGTGCGGGTCGAGTGGTTGACTTTCTCGTACTCTGAGGCGGACACAGCAATCATGCCGTACTTCATAACTGAGTACCAGGCCTCTTCGACAGCTGGTGTCGGTGGACCTTTGAAGGGTGATTCATACCAGAGTGACCCGTTGAATCGGGTGGTAATGTAGGGCTGCGTAGCCAAGGCCTCGTTAACAGGGGCTGGGTAAGAAAGATGTAAGTATAACCGCTAACATGTTACAGACGCAAATGGAAGGGAGTCCCTACAATAATAATTATGCATGTCCCAACATCTTGCAGCTATGAGAGTATCATCATAAGAACGTATCAAAAGGACTACCAGGCTGATAATGGCAATCGAGCTCACGGCATGAGCTAACCAGTGGTATCTTCGCGTCCGGTTACGAATTGTACAAGGTTTGCACTCTGTATATTCCTCTTCCTTTTCGTTAGCGAGAGCTGCTGAAGGAGAGTCTAACGAGGAATCCGAGAGCGGGTGATAAGCGAATTTTAGAGGCATGGCTTCGATTGATAGTAAGATATCAAGTGGTAGTGATGAGATTTAGATAGACCATCTGGTATATTGAGTGAACAGTTGGATAATAGTGAAAGTGATAGTTAAGTTTTGAACACGGCACTTAATAGAATTCCCAAGCTTTCATGTCGTATGACGATACCGGCTCTCGAAGAGGCGGGGCCTACTATCGTTTGCTGATGTGATATCAGTTGACGTTGCAGGAGTTGAAGGTAAATCTACCATATCGGTAAAATGTAGGATTGTGTAATGGTTCTATATAGTTGGAAGGTTAGAGGATTTTAATGCCTCTGATTAGTTGAAATTAAATAAAAGGGGGTCCGCTGTAAAAAAGTCCAGATTTAGAGGTGAAGCCATTCCTAAAAAAGTAACACATTCCAGATATATACACCAGGCCTCGAACCCCGCCGCTTGCCTCGCCGCTTGGGGACGGGCATTCGGCGCGCTGTTGCGCATTTCGCACTCTTCCCTAGGCCGCTCGGCGGCGGCGGGTGGAATCACAAAAACGACTTAGATAGATAGATAGGTACTCTTAATAATTTGCTATTTATCTGCCTATATAATCAAAGCCCGTAGGGTTTGAACACAACTAATGTTTTTGTAAGGTTAGTTACCTAGGTAGTATATGGTTATGCTGTTGTATACTATCTTCCGTTTTAGAAGATTTACTTGACAAAAATGCAGTGGCGTTGTGCATAGATGAACCGCTTGTTCCAAAAGCTTTACATTTGACACAATATCCCTCATAAATTCGGGCATTAGTTGAGGTTGCAGACGTTGAAGGCAAATCTAGGTACAATCTTACAACGGATCGTCTATGAAGATTTTGCAATCGGTTGAATGTCCCCGCACTCGCTTGCAACTACTCGCATCTACGGTGGTATGTTGTCGGCTTGGATCTTAGGCTTGGAAGGATTCCTCTCAATTGATTATCTTCTCATTCGCATCTTTCCGAAGCTTACGAGTCTGCTTCTGCTTACGTTGGATAGGTTTGGCCAGAACGAAGACGTAGGTGGGGGCTGTAGCATATGCACAATGTGACGCTTCTGATGATGCGATGTTCTTGGATCGACTTACCGCATTACAGGCTTAGTTAGTCTTGGAACTGTAACTCCCTAGAATAATATCTCGAACTATCAACTAAGAATGAAACCACTGGAGTCGGCTAGGTCTTGCTCTCCACATGTAAGCCGGCTCAATGTATAGTTCTCTGCTAAGCAGCAAGTGATCTGCGAGCTTATGAGTCCCCATAGCGATTACGCCCGCGGGGAGCGGGGAAGGTGTTTTCTCTTTGGATCAGCCTTATGAACTAGCGGGTATGGCAACTACCGAGCAGTATAGAATGGACGAGACATCAAAATGATATAAATGGGATGCTATTCGAAACCATACTTCGATAATTCTCCCATTTAAACCACCATCGAAACTCGCGCTACTTCGTCACAGAGACTATCAAGTGCATCTGCTCTTACTATTACCAGCGAACCCTTGGACGTTTATCCTTCACCATGAAGAGCTTCATTCTGCTCCCATTGATTGCCGCAATCGCGGTTGCTGCTCCGACACCGAAGCCTGACAGTATGTATCCCCCAGTCATAAATTATGACCAAAGAAAGTGCTGACTTGATTAGACTTCGAGGCTGATCCCTTGCTCACCGTTGGAGCCCCCAAAGACTCGTCTTATGCGACTAAGCGGGCGACGTTTGAGGCCGACCCATTGCTACATATTGGGAATTCAGATGAATCCTCGTACGCAGAGAAGAGGGATAACTTTGAAGCTGATCCATTACTTCATGTCGGAAACTCGGAAGAGTCCTCATATGCCGAGAGGAGGGCTAACTTTGAGGCGGACTCTGAACTGCAGGTTGGGGATAGTGACGAATCTTCGTATGCTCAGTAAAGGAGTCGCTGCTTTAAGTCTGGCCTAGATAGGGTGAACGGTTACTTGCTCGCCCTGTACTTTGGTATAGCAATGGTCACTGTCTAGATTTACTTTGATAGGGTTCTGACGTACTTTTGAAATTGAAGAGAGTTAATCTATCAAGTAATTCATAAAATATGCGTGTCAAGGGTTCTTCGTTTGCATAAGTTATTAAAGAGGGCCTAGTGTTACAGCCCTATGTATCCCCGTACTCCACAACGGGAACTAATGCAACATTATAAAGTGGGACCTTCTCGATACGTACCCTAGGTACCTACAACTATGTACTATTCACTATGTAGCAGGTAGCCCATGGAATATTCAAACTGCTGAATGACATGGCATAACTAGAAGCTTTTCGTTTAAAGAATGGTAGGTGGCGGTTGCTACATGGCGCACATTCGAAGTATTGTCGATTATACGACCTGACGGGGTAAAAGATCATCGGACGGAATTATAATGGAGTACGGTTGTTATCAGCTGAGTAGTATTACTTTCAGAAAAAGCTTAAGGGAGCGCATCTTGACACTGAATCATTCCCCGACGTTACTTTTGTGCGACCATCCTTTCGCTGGGCGTGGCTGGGTATAGTGTTCTACTTATGTAACTGGTCGAATCAAGAGTTGGGGGGAACCAGTCCTTTTGAATTTCTATGGAGTTTCTAGTTACAACGCAAATTTCGAATCCCAGCCATTCGGGAAGCTACCTTCTATGTGCACCGTTTGTAACGGGTTTAGCTCGGTCAAAGGGGAACCACCATGTTACCACCCTCATCCTCGTCCTTCATACGTGCTAACTGCTGGCAGAAAGCGCTACGCTTTCTCATAGCTGGTCCCCAGCGAATGAATGCGAATGGAATTGGGGTTAAAGCAACGCATAAGCAGCCCAGTAATGTGCAGGCCCAATCGGTACCTAGATTCTGATATAGTGGATATGTGGTGAGAGGAATAATAATCGCTGCGAAGATATTTCGCGTAAACACGCTTGATGCTAACGCCGATGCGCTGTATATGCCGTATGCATCCGTGAGGTAGTTGTTTAGTGCTAGAAATGTGAGGTCAATCCCTATGCCTAACGATATGCCTGATAATGCGGGAACGACCCAATGAATGGTAGGCCTTGCAGTCCACCCTAGCCAGAATTCGGAGAGAGCGAACAGGGGGCCACCGAGACAAGCCAGTGGGAGCCGTCGGTACTCCTCCTGAAGGGCCCACGGCCTTCCTCTTTCGACACTTCTTCTATGAAACTTATCCCAGGCTACAAATATAGCGATGGCAAAAATACCTCCGATACCAGTAGGGATGAACATTAAAGCGGAAATTCCGCTCGACATGGCATATGTGCCGCGGAAAATGACTGGATACGCCCCAAAATAAAGGAAGTAGATAACATATTGATAAAGGATGAAGAGATCCGTAAAGAAAACAAGTGGCTCCGTGAGGATGCGGATAGGGCGCGCCAGAATTCTCGCCCGGTTCCTGAGGCGTAAATGCGCTTTGGTTACGACGGAAGTGATTGCTGATTGGTGTGTTTTTGTTTCTGTGGCGTTTTTTAAGTTGCGGGCGTTGACTACAGGAGCAAACGTCTCGGGCATAAAAAGTAACATAGGCCAGTTGGCACCGGCGAGAATCAAAGCGCTCCAAAACTGCCACTGCCAGACTTTCGTTGAGGTGAAACCCGAGATGATAGGCCCCACGAGGGGTCCAATGTTACTTGTAAGGCCCAGCATCGTCATGGCTAGACCACGAGGTCCTAGATCGGGATAGATATCACAAAAAAGTCCACCGGAAACTGTCTGGGGTGCGGCAGCCCCGCAACCCAGTAGGAAGCGGAAGAAGAGAAACACTGGCCAGTTTGGAGCAAGGGCACATCCAAGTGTGAATGCTGTATAGATGCCGAAAGATACAAGGAAGACAGGACGGCGACCCCACGACTCAGAGAGCGGGGCAAATATTATGGGACCGAATACTTGAAAAGCCCTGTTAGAATAACTATATTTATTTAAAATAGTCGCTATTGGCATTGCCTTGGCCCGCAGATTCACTTACTATAACCAATAAGAAAAACAGCCACAGGCAACGGCTTCTGAAGTTCAGATGTAACACCGAAATGGGCGTTTAACGTATCTCCCGCTCCGCTGGGGAGAGATGAACCCAATGTGACATTGAAGTTCATTAGGATCACGGTCGTAGAGATGAACAGCTTCCGAGCCTGCATACCGGCATACATTAACACCGATCGCTGTTCTATGATTGAGTGGTGGACGCTTACCGTTGACATACCTGCAGCCAGCTCGGCAGGAGCCGAACTGGTTGCGATAGGATCTGTAGACACAACATGGACTTCTAGATTTTAGCAATATAAACAGGAATATGCTTGCGGCATGTGATTAAGCGCACCTTCTGCATTCTTAGAAGCGAGGCCCGATTCTAGTTCGACGGCCATGGGGATGAGGGACAAAAAAATCTTTTTCAAGTCTATGATCTAACGGATATAATGCTCTAAGAAATATGATCTAGAAGATAGAGGTATATATGATATGGACAGCCTAATCCACCCCGTTTGTTGGCCCTGACAGGCGGATATTATAGGTTTTATATCCAGTAAGATGTACCTGACAAGGCGGAGCCACAAGCCGGTGTTACACTCCCTTACGTCGTATCTGCGGTTGTATATGTGGATGTATCTGCGGGCCTTTAGGTACTATCAAGTCCAAGTTTCCAACGGTTAAGCCGATGTGTTATCACCCGCAGATTTTGTCAAAGTACATCTACAATGACAGATCATGCGTCTTCTCGGTTCCGCCATCGCGATGTACCCTACGTCTTTCCCTTATTATGAAGAGCGCATAGCAGAGATTTGCGGCGACCCCTACTGCAGCGACCGCCATACACGCCGAGTAGCCGGGGTGATAGTATGGCGCGTCTTTTGGCAGAAATGCGAAAGGAGCTAGAATTCCTCCCGTATTACCAAAGCTGATCATCCAGGCGGAACCAATGCTTCTCTGCTTATGTCCTTGGAGATTCATGAGATACCAGCAAATAACAACGGGTCCCGCACTGAAAGCACCCATACAAACTAAGCAAAGTCCTGCATACTGAACCGAGAAGTTCGCATGGGTCGTCATTAAAATAGCAAGTCCTGCGATAAGAAGAGCGATTGGAAACATGATGTACGGGAGGCGACTATCTGTTCGATCCGACAGATATGTTAAGACGAGACACAATCCAAGCGCAGCTGCAAATGGGGGGATTGAATGCAGCTGTGTTTGAACAACCGAGTATCCGAGAGTCTTCACAATTGTGGGTGTGAAGTAGGCGAATGCATAAACCGGGACGACGACACCTGGTAGGACTTAGCACGGGGATGATCGGTAAGATACAATTCGGAGAAAAAAAACCTACAGAAGTACATTACCGCACCGAGGTAATTCTTCGGATCCTTGAAGAACTCAATAATATCTTTCCCAGTGATTTTTTGTTCTTCAGTGGTCCCGTGCGCACGGGTTTTTGTCAGAACAAATTGTTTCTCCCTCTCGGATAGCCATTTTACTTCGCTGGGAAAATCACTGACGAAGAAATACCCTGCGATAGCAACTAGAATAGTTAGAATCCCTTCCAATATAAAAATCCACCTCCAGTTACTTATGCCCCGTATCCCGTCCATTTCCGCAATTGCAGAGGCAAGTAGCCCGCCGAATGCAGAAGCCAGGATGACGGAGCAAAAGTAAACAGTGAACCTCTTCTGCGACTCTTGTCGCTTGTACCAGAAACTGATTAGATAGAAACTCCCCGGGAAGATTCCAGCTTCAAAGAGTCCAAGTAAGAAACGCGTTGCAAGCAGGCCGCTGTAGTTCCGAATGAAGCCTTGGCCAAGCATGACAACGCCGAAACAGAGGATGCAGAGAGATAGCCATACATGAGGGCTAAATCGTTTCATTAATATGTTTGAAGGTATTTCGAAAACAATGTAAGGAACGAAGAATACAGCCAGCGCAATGTTAGGTTGTTGACCAGTCAATCCCAACTCCTCCGGTAACCTCATGGTGAGGGCATTCGATATGTTCGCCCTGGAAGGCCGCACCACCATGTTTAGTCGGGGATCTTTTACACACACATATGAGTAAACTTACCTATCAAGAAAGGCTGCCACATAGATTAAGAAGAGCATGGGGAGCACGTGGAGGTCGATCTTGCGCATCAACTTTGTCTCCTCGGCCTCCGACAGGGTGTCGGGGTCAGGTAACGTCGAGGTCGACTCGGTTGCGTCACGGTCTGAGCGTTCGTTAGCACATATATCGTCGGCGACACAAACATCATTATATTGAGGTGGCGTACCTAAAGTGCCCATTATTGCTCAGCTTGTAATACCAGAGGGTTGAGAAGAAGAAAGAAACTTTGGGAAAAAACAAAAAGGTAACCCCAATTGCTTTTGGTAGCAGATTGTCTACAAAAGTGCCTGACTGCCAATGGAAGGGTATCATAAACAACGTGGCGAAGGATCGAAAGAGACCGGGATAGGTTGAATCGAAAGGGGCAATCCTTCAATTGATGCTACGGACTCGTATAAAAAGAATTGTCTCAATGCAGCTTGGGGTTTCTCTTCGGCGCTTTCTACATAGTATATCGCATATTACCTACATCTGCTGTGTAAGACCCTGCGAAGTGGTGCAATGGGTGCATTTCAGCATGCTACGAGCAAACATCTAGAACGAGAATTACGACTCAGGTGGCATGCAAACCGGACTGCTGGTCCAGCACGTTGTTCATCTTGTCTAATGCCCGATCGCCTGGTATAGCAGCTCTGAGCGACTTACGACGGGCTATTAATTAAGCAGTGTGGGAGGAGTTACAGCAGGATATCATATATCATCTCCGCGCTGGTACACTGCATGTCAGAAACGGATGCAAAGACCCATGTCGCCATGGAACACCTGCATGGAAAGCTGGAAAGGAGGCGTTGTGTATGGGTGGTGTCAGCTTCTAATGTAACTACTACGTGGGGGGGGGCTGAAGCGAAAGTACCTCTTATTACGAAAACAATAGGACATAGGCCTTACTCGCTACCATTTGGAATTGGTCAAGGGCCCTACAGCTTTATATATGCAAGCGTAATCTCACTCGGCCCATTCTCCCCTCTCCCTCCGCTTGACTTCGTGTCATGGCCCCCAGAATGTCAGAGACCTCAACGGCTCCTACACCCACTTTTACGCCGGCTCTGGAGCCGCCGCCTGGTGTAAAGTCGAACCCCGATAATCCGGCTTCGTTAGCTAGACTTGCCGACATCACGATAGGGATATGCATTCCCTTCGTTACCATTTTCTTTATTCTGCGATGCTATGCTCGCATTGCTATTAAGCGCGTATGGATCTTTGAAGATTTTATAGTTACGACGGCGTGGGCGGGTACCGTCGCCTACTGCGGCATTATGAGGGCTACCATGTCCCATCACGGTGGTCAGCACAGTTGGGATATCACGCCGGCTCAATTCCACGAAGCCTCGTATTGGTTTAATGTCGCGTCCATCGAATACGGTGTCATGATCGGAGTCACCAAGCTTGCTGTCCTCTGGTTGTATCGTCGCGTCTTCTCACCCATCCGATGGAGCATATTTGACATCGCCATCGTCACACTGATTGTTCTCATAAGCGGCTTCTACGGCATTACGACCTTTGTGAAAATCTTTGAATGCAACCCACGTGAGAAGATCTGGGATAAGACGCTCCCCGGAACATGCGTCCAGACGAATCTCATTTTGAACATTAGCGGAGGCTTTAACACCGTGACTGATTTCCTGATCCTGCTGCTCCCGATCCACGCCGTCCGTCAGCTTCAGATGGATAAGCTAAAGCAGACCTTGGTCGTCTTAGCATTCACTTTTGGCCTATGGTACGTCTGTATTTCTTTCATAAGAAGAGAATGCAGATCTTTGAGTCAGAGAAGTTGTTCGAAACGATGATCGCATACTTATCGCGTATAGCGCCCCGATCTTTGCGACAATCGGCTTCGTCGTGCGACTGAAGAACAGCGGCAATAAGGACACGTCCTGGCGACAGCCGGAGATTCTTCTCTGGGGCGCGGCAGAACTCGCCTCCGGCAACCTGTGCGTTTGCTTCCCCGAGCTCGCGTTCCTCTTCCGCAAACGAAACCGCAAGGCAAACACTCCGAAACGCCCGACGGCCTCCCAAGTCAGGGGATGGAACGAATCGAAGGGCTCGTCCCATCCGCCTTCGGACCCGTATTTTACCAAGAGTCTTATGGGTACGATGTTCAGCACGAATGGAGACGGGCCGTACATTGAACTGCAGGACCAAGGCCATGATGTGAATGTGACTCCGATGAGAAACTTATCTCACGGGGAGAAGCCAGAAGAAGGCGTTGTAATAATAAGAAATGAGGTTACAGTTGAACGTCAATAGCGTCGCACTGATTGTAAGACCTCCCACGTTCGACTACTTATGTGTTGCTTACATCTTTGCCAATAGGATTATGGGGGATCGGAGTTGGCGCAACATGCACATAGGGTTTAGTGCTCAATTGGGATATGGAATTTTAAGGGAAGTAAGAAAAGCTACCCAATAGGATTAAGTGGTGAGAGAGGGATTGTTTGATAGCTAACGGGGTCCTGCGACCTTATGATATGCTCAACTGGATACGCTTCGAGTCAGCACCTCTTATGGAGGTGTACTTACCTCATATGTATATTCTGATACCATGGCGACTTTCATTAACAATTGATGATATCTGTCAAGAATAAAAAAGTCAGCATCTAATTATAGCAGTAACTCTTATTCGTGAGGATATCTTTCATCAATCTCGATGAGGCTCTTAAACCTTCAAGTACCTAGGTACCTATAGATGAAAGCTTCTGGGTCACTTAATAGTCTAAAGAGCCTCCACGCTCATATACTAATCTCGACAAAACCCATCAAACTATTGCAATTAAGCTCTACTACTTCTGAGTTTATTATCGATTAACTTAGGTACTATGTAGGTGGCCCATGATATTTCCTGTAACTTTAGAGCCGCACGCTATTCTTACAGTGCAAGATGAGGCCCCATCCTTCAGGTTGCGATACTCATGCTCATTGCCCCATCAGCTATCAACTCGCACCCTGTAGTGTAGCTAGACATTGGGATACACAAGAATAATTCCATGTCAGCAATCTGTCCAGCAGTTGCTAAATGTCTCATTGGGATTCCAGAGAGTATATTTTCCTGTGGACCGAGCACGATCTCTGTAGCTCTCCTTACCATTGAGCATCTACGTGCGATGGACAAACGCAGTTCTCTCTAATTCTATAGCTAACATTATCAATGGCTTCACATTTATCATACTACCAAGTTTCCAAGAACGTTACTCGGTTTATTTTAGTCAATTACGGAGTTCCTATTGTTAGTATCGCTTTCGTTTCTATCACATATGACCTGGATTTCAGTCGGAGCAGCTGGGTAGGTAGGTACCTTTAGAGATTATCGCCCGACTTATATGTGTGCGCATATCTCAAGGGTGTCACATCGATATTTAGGTACCTAAAGCGGCCTCTAGGTTTCTGGGTACTATGGGCGAGACTGAGTAATGCATAAATATGCCAATCCAGGTATCTTACTTCACTCTATGTAATATCACTGAATTTATGATTTAGCTGGTTGTGGGGTCTGCAAATCTATTAGGTGGAATTCTTTGTTCTAATAATCGCCTAGTATTATTTGCTGTGTACACCAAATCTTTTTCTCATAATTTAATAGGTACATGTATTCTCCGGTCTATTGATAAGCAAAGGACTAATGTAAGGGGTCAACTGTATAAATAACTGTACTCTGCAATTGGCGAATGTAATCCCAGCTCCCGTGCAACTATATGATATCCGATGCCACCCGCCCTGCACAATTGAAAATCTCCCCTCCTCCTACAATGGCAGCCTACCACAGCCCATAACCTTTGTGCTAGGATGGCTTTTCGAGGTTTGCTCGGCCATAAGCTGGCCATAAATATCGCCCCAAAACAATGTTGTTCTCGTGCATTAATACCAGTCTTGCCTTTTACGAGTTGGTCCCGCGCTAGAATACCACTTACATCCGCTGCCACCTATGCAACACGCCAACAGGCACCTCAAAACCCCAAGTCAGTAGACATGACTGCACCGCAGAGTACCATTGGATCGTATGTATTGGATCATTATTCTAAGTTATATACGAAACTAACTTTTAGTTAGATATACAACCGCATTTGCCCTGTTTGAGGGACTTTGGGAAGTGAGTCTCGCCTTTCACTTATTGGCAGGCCTAAAACTTACTGTAGTAAAAAGGCTGGTATAACAGCATGCTTCGTCAATGTCGGGTCAGATCATCCATCCATAATTGAGGCCATAGTCAAAGGCAAGAGAGAACGACCAAACTCTTGGCCTAGGATGATTACGTGCCCTTCCGAGGTCACGGCGATTTCAATGGCTGATGGGTATGCTCGAGTGACGGGGAAGCCACAGGCCGTTCTCGTCCATGTCGATGTCGGAACCCAGGCTCTCGGGCAAGGTATTCACAATGCTAGCGTCGGTCGGGCCCCGGTATTCATCTTCGCTGGTCTGTGCCCGTACACAGAGTCCGGGGAACTTCCCGGTTCCCGAACGGAGTATATGCACTGGCTGCAGGAGGCGCCGGACCAAAAAGCCATTGTGCGACAGTATTGCAGATATACAGGTGAAGTTCGCACCGGGTTAAATATCAAGCAGACCATCGGGCGCGCGCTTCAATTCGCGAGTAGCACTCCAAAGGGCCCGGTTTACGTCGCCGGCGCACGCGAGGTCCTAGCTCAAGAAATCCCGCCCTCTTCATTAGATCAAGCGCAATGGGTGCCGATTGGTCCAAGCGCGCTTCCGGCTGATGCGATCCATGATATCTCCACGGCACTCGTCCAAGCTGAGCGCCCGCTCATTATTACTGGTTACTCCGGCCGTGATCGCCGGACTCCGGAACTCCTCGTTGCTCTGGCGGACCTCATCCCCGGTATACGTGTTCATGATACAGGCGGAAGTGACGTGTGCTTTCCTTTCAATCACGTCGCGTCTGAGGGTTTCCGTCTTAGTTCCGATGACTGTAGCAAAGATGCAGATGTGATCTTCCTTCTTGATTGTGATGTCCCTTGGATCCCGTCTCGTAATCCACCCCCGAAGAACGCCAAAATATTCCACGTAGACAGCGACCCCCTAAATCAACAGATTCCTGTTTCTTTCTTCCCCGCACACGGACGCTGGAAAGCAGATAGTTTCACTGCACTTACACAACTGGTGAACCATATCAGGAGTGATTCTATACTCACAGAAACATTGCGGGATCCTAAGTATGCAGCCCGTGGCGACGCTCGCGCAGAAGCTCATAAGGGTCGTCTAGCGAGTATCGCTTCACAGCCGCGGTTGGGCGACCAAGAACCGTTGAATGGGCATAACATCGGTAGTCTTCTTAAATCAACTCTTCCAGACTCGACGACCTACGTCGTTGAAGCAGTCACGGCTGGACAGTTATTATATGACCAAGTACAGCCCAGCCGACCGGGAAGCTGGATCAATTGTGGTGGGACGGGTATTGGCTGGAGCAATGGCGCGGCGCTGGGTGTCAAGATGGCATTGGCGGATCTAGAGAAGGAGGGAGCAGAGAAGCCGAGCCTCGTCTGTCAACTGGTTGGCGATGGAAGTTTTATGTGCGCTGCACCGTCTACCGCTCTTTGGGTAGGAAGCAAGTATAAGATCCCAATCCTAACAATCGTCTTGAATAACGGAGGTAAGTCTTGTCCTTCTATCAGCCCCCTATACGAACTTTAGCCAACTTATTTCTTTCTAGGCTGGAAAGCTCCCCGGAACTCTACGGAACTTGTCTATCCAAAGGGTCTTAACACCTCCGCGACGGACGAGGAAATCAACATTTCTTTCCGCCCGACACCTAACTATGCCGCTCTGGCAGAAGCGGCAGCGGGGTCGGAAGTTGGCTGGGATAACGCGGCGGAGAACGCGGACACATGGATGAAGGGACTAAGAGTGAGAACAGTAAAGGAATTTAAAGAAGCACTTCGAACTGCGAGCTTGCGGGTCGCTGAGGAAAAGAAGGGGATGCTCGTGGAGGTATTGATGTAAAAAAACTGAAAGGGTGAAAGGGTGTTAGGTTCGTGCTGGTTACAAACGACCCCTTTTGGTGTTGCTCTTTAAATCGGACAGAAATTAGAAATTGATCGGGGATACTTTTTAATGGGTACGTTTCCCACCAATTTTGAAGTACTTCCAAACATTCATAAGTTTCGCAGTCTTTGATGTTTCTTTCTCCCTTTTGAGAAACTGACAAGGGTCAGAATAACTTCCTATTGGTACACAACATCTAGCACGCTAGTTTAGATAATTACTGTTCAATTCTTTAGTTCAAGAGCTGCGTTCAAATGGGTGCTAGGTGGCGTTTAAGCTTGCCAGCACTAATACGTTACTGGATAGATTTCGGGGGTTTTCATAGTGGTAAAGCTTTACTATAATGGTAGATTTATCTGTAAAGAGGACTGTCTAAACATTGTCGTGAGACGTAAGAACTCCTTTTATATAAAGAAATTAATATAAATTCGGTTTCTCATGTCGATGGTTGCGTATTATGAGGTGCATTTATGTACTGCCAAGCAACATAAGGTCACGTGATATTCTGACATTGATGCAAACACATTGGTAGTTGGTAAAAGAGGAAAATAACTTCACTTGACAGAAGAGTTAGTACAATTAATATATCATGTATTAGATAAATTCTTAAAGACAGGGCGTTTTTTCTAACCCTTTGTTTCTCATAACAAATTGGTATCGTGAAATAGTGCCTGAAGGTCACGTGGTATAATTTCTCTTCGACTCGGGGATGTCTTGTCGGGCATTTCGGAAAATTCGAATCTAGTTGAGACCAGTATATACAAGAATTTGACCTGATCAGTATATCCGAGGTAAAAACTAATTTTGATAGCTTACTTGTATATCAAACAAGAAGCCCATGGTTACGTGGAAGCGGACTCGCTAGACGGAGCAAGGCAGCTCAAGCTTAGCACACACGGGTCTCTCTTCCCTATAATATTCCCCAGTTGATGACGAAAATTCAAAATTGTCTGCCCACTACGTTCATTTATTCTAGCTCTCCTATCTCGCTATGACCCTAGTTCTAACAAGAGACAATGAGGTTGGTTAGTTGACCTGTTGGCTAGCATCTACTGGATAGAGGAAGTGAATCACTGGACTATCGCTGCTTCTTCTACATTGTTGATATTGTCTCCATGCATGTTAAACTTGACATTAGTGCCCAGTTACCCTAGTATGGTACCAAAAGTTGAGGGACATTTAGTTGAAGCAACGTGAGAAGAGCTCTGCAATGCCTTCTCTGCACAATATCGGCGCCCTAGTACTAGCTTGGTGAAGAAACCCCCTGGCAAGTCGACTCTGTAGAACGGGAGCCCGCACAGAAGCATTCATCCAGCGTGTCCCATCTAATTGGCGTATTTATGCCCCTGTAAGTGGATCTGATCTCGTCTAGAGATCGGGAGATTTAGTTTATCAGATGATCAGATATCTCCTAAACCACTCAAACTTTACCTTATCAGATCGAAGGGTATCCTCCCATAGGAAACCCTCTCGTCCGAACGTCTCCTCATTGGTCAATCAAGGACCTTGGGTTATTTTTCCTAGAATATCAAATAATCTGCTTGTCCCCCAGGAGCACCAAGAATTCCTCTCTTCGTCTTTATAAATTTATCTATCTGATGTTTTCTATCAGTGACTTGCTTAACTCGGTAGAGTTGTAAAGTCTACGACAGTCCTCAGCTTTCTTTTCAGTTATAGTATCGTACTTCCTATCCCAAGATGGCCAGTACTCTCTGGGATGAGAGCTTACAGGCTCTAAGTAACCACCCGGGCGAAAAGAACAGCCAAACCACACAACAGACCGACCCCAAACCCAAACTCGATTCTACTTGTCCAGACCACGGGGCCGAAAGTGACGATATGGCGGAGGGCGATGGAGAGAAGGAGGTCCCCGGAGCCTTACAACAGATTATGACGCGAAATGAACAGATCTTGACACATATTCTGTAAGTCTCATTCACAGCGGCGCAGTCATAGGCTAATCGAATATCTTTAGCATTTGGCTGCTCGTCTTTATTCTTGGGTTTTCAAGCAGCATCTTCAAAGTTCTCACCCCCTATGTCGTCAGCGACTTCAAAAGAAACGCCCTTACTGCGACCACCGACGTTGTCGCCAACATTGCCAGTGGCGTCTTCAGGCTTCCCTATGCCAAGCTTCTCGACGTTTGGGGTCGACCTCACAGTCTCACCCTCATGGTCATGTTTACCGTTATCGGTGCCGTTATGATGGCCGGTTGCAATAGCGTTGAAACCTACTGTGCCGCGCAAGTCTTTTACTACGTCGGGTACTATGGGATCCAGTTCAGCCTGGTTATCTTCATTTCAGACTCGGCACCTATTCGGAACCGTGCCCTCCTTTTTGGTACTGTTTGGTCTCCATCGCTCATATCGACCTGGGCTTATGGTCCTACTGTAGACCGTATACTATCAGATCTCGGGTACAGATGGGGCTTCGGGATCTGGTGCATCATTATACCCGTTTTCTGTGCGCCCGTTCTTTTCCTAATGTTCCGCTTCGACAAGAAAGCAAAGCGTGCTGGCTTGATTAAGCGTCCAGAGCATGGAGGAGGTCTCACAGAGCGCGTTGTTTTCTACCTTAAAGAGTTTGACGTAGTCGGTCTTCTCATCCTCGCAGTCGGTCTGAGTTTCCTTTTGCTGTCCTTAAGCATTTACTCTTATCAAGAAAGGGGCTGGGGTTCGCCTCTGATTATCTGCTTTCTAGTGTTCAGCCCCTTGCTGATTGCTAGCTTTATTCTCTACGAGATGTATCTCGCCCCAGTCACCTTCCTCTCATGGGAGTTATTGAAGGATCGAACGGTCGTATGGACCAACATTATGGCCGCGACGCTTTATACATCCGAATTCATTTCTTCGGCCTACGTATACTCGATGCTCATCGTGGTCTTTCACCAATCTATTACAGCTGCCACCTACATCAATAGTATCTACAGTGTGGGATCATCTTTCTGGACATTAGTCCTTGGGATTATGATGCGATACTATGGGCGAATGAAGATATACACCCTGGTTCTTGGTATTCCCTTTTTCATTCTCGGTCAGGGGCTAATGATTGCTTTCAAACCTGGATTCACTCCTGTCGCCTTAATGGTCGTATGCAAAATTCTTATCGCCTTTGGTGGAGGGACCATGTATCCGATCTAGCAGATGACTCTCATGGCTGTCTCACAAGAGCACACGCCTGCCCTTCTTGCCGTTGAATCCGTTATCGTCGACGTCGGCAAGGGCGCAGGGTCGGCCATCGCCACTGCCATTTGGACTAGTATGTTCAAAGGGAAGCTGGCCGAGTATCTGCCTAATAGTGAGCTCTCCAGTCTGGATGATATCTACGGCAGCCTAAATGTTCAGTCATCTTATCCGCTTGAGAGTACCGCCAGAATTGCCATCGATCACGCGTATTTGGATACGCAACGTGTTATCTTCATATCTTCTACGGCACTTCTAGCCATCACTTGGGCCTCTGTTCTCTTCTGGAAGGATTATGATGTTAAGAAAATGAGTAATATCCGAAGGGCCACCCCCGTTTAACCTGGCATCCAGACCTCTTGCAAACAAAGTGGTCCTAGATTCACAAACCTCTAGAAGAGAATGGAATGGGATCAACTTGGACACTCACAACTAGTGAAATACTTCCTGCAGTTCTACTGGTCAGTACATTGAAGTTTAGTTGTCCTGACTTGAAATGGCTAGCTCCCTGTACTGAAGGAGGGTGCCTTGGCGTAGCTCAAGGATTCTATTGTATCTAGGACGAATAGTAGTGGGAGGTTTAGCCTAACGATTTTACCGTTGATCGGGGGCTGTTATTTGGTTATAGGAGTGTTTTATTCGAGTTAGAAAATGCTAGGACTAGTAGAATACCCAAGGGTTGCGCCACCCACATTCTATTACCTTTACAAAGATTACGCAGCAAAGTCCAGCAGCATAGCAGCATGTGGTGAAAGTTATCAAGCCCCAGTATTCCCCGTTGCAGCGGGATAGGATTTCACCTGCAATTGGTATTCCCGTGAGAGTTCTGAGTAACCCACGTTAGTATTTCTCCAATCAGGCTTAAACTGGGACAGGAAGACTTACCCAAGACTCACAATAGTATAAGCGGTTGCATAATACCGTCCATAATGCTCTGTCTCGCATAATTGCCCAATACAAACAGGGGTAAGGCTGATACCGCTGCCACTGAAGAAGCCAAAAGCACAGCTGTAAATTACCAGCATCGGTACACTTCCTGACGCTGGGAGCCAAAGGCAGATATTGGAGAGGAGACAGAGGGCAACGGTGATGATTAGGACGTTAAAACGCCCCAAGCGGTCGGCAAAATACCCGGGAAGGACACGGCCAAAGAACGACCCCACATTCATGATAGCGAGAAGCTGATATGATAACTTGGACGAAATCCCATGGGCCAATGCGTACGACGAGATGTACGAAATTGGAATAAAAATTCCCCATTCCACGAAGAAAACCGCCAGAGCTGTGAGAAAGAACAAGGTATTGTAGAGGATCCGAAGGTCGGGAAGGATGTTTTCCTTAGAAAACGACTTCGTAGGTAAGCGAGACGTGATCAGGATGCAGGCAATACCAAGCGAGACCAGGCATATAAGGGCAACGGCACGCGTTGCCCAGGCAAAGCCGATCTTCTCAAAGAGGCTTTCAAGTACGAGAGGAATTATGATTCCCCCTATCGCACCGCCCCCTGATGCAACTCCTGTCGCAATTCCTCGCTTCTCGAAGAAAAAGTGACTGACGGCTGCTATTGCAGGTGTGAAAACCAGTGAAGTTCCTAAGCCCCCGCACACACCAAAAGATAGCATGAAGTGCCAGTATTCCACGCAAAAGCCTAGGCTAATCATCGATGTCATTATCAAGATCGAACCGAGAAGTACTAGTGTCCGGGGTCCTCGAGCATCGAAAATTGGACCGATTAGAATGCCGCAAAAGAACGTCAGAAAGGTATACACGCTGAATATCCAGCCAATCTTGCCGGAGTCGTATTCTCGCAATTGGTGGGTTTCTAGATAAGCTTGGAATGAGCCCAAGGAGTTCACAAGACCTAGACTGGCGACCAGACCCGCGAAGCCGCCAAAGACGCAAAGCCAACCCACCAGGCCACCCTCAGGGTATATATCACCACTTGCATCATTGCATGAAGGTGTCGGAGAAGCTACCCCATTATTGAGTCTCTTCTCTGTTTGTTCGGGAGTCGTATCGTGGGGGATTGGTTCAGCGAAGTTTGGAGGTCCCTTCCTGTCTGCCATGGCCATGACCTATACAATTCTTAGCCAAGTATAATAGAGACCACAGGCAAGTGTTGGAAGCAGAATTATATAAGATGGCGAATGTATGCTATGGTAAACGATTGTCCCGTTTATAAAGTTTTTCAAACGTTGTTCAATATCATTAGTATCATTGTAATTTATTAAATTGATCCTCCATCATATACGATTTCTAAATATTTATCTAATGAATATAACATTTATAATATGTATACCTATACATTCAATGCTTGCTGCTTTTTACAGTCACTTGAAGTCGGTATCAATAAGGTACCCAGTCTGTACGGTCTGTGATACGGGTAGCGTTCCCGATCTGACGTACGTCGGAGAAGTTAGTCGGAGATATCCACACCCGGAGAAATTACCGTCTTAGTGTCTGCTGAGTGACGCGAACAACTTAGGGGTGAAAACGGAGATGGTTCGGACATCTTGGAAATGATCTCCTAGCTTGATACTAGTTCCTTGGGTTCAACAACTCTTGGTCCTCCTAAGGAAGAAGCCCAAGGTGTCATCGGAACGGAGATATTTAAACCTTTTGTGTCAAAGCTCAACCTTTGCCCATGCGTCGTCTTTCACACCATTTGCGCTTTTCGTAGGGCCCCTAGTGGCTTTATCATGTCCGGAAATGACTGTATTTCGTCTCGCGCCGTCTGCTATCTACCGGAAGTCCCTAAGTTCTTCGACGTCCTCGACAACTTGTGGCACCCAGAAACGAACCCTGACGGGATCGTCAATCTCGGACTAGCTGAGAATGTGGGACATCGCTTCATTGAGAGTTTTCCATCGGCTGATTAATATAGGCTTTGATGCACATGGAATTAACCAAATTCATAAACTCCCATGTACGAACTCCCAAAACACAAAACACGTACTTATATGGAGTGTTCTAACGGTAGTAGCATCATGCTGAGCCTCATGCGCTGACCTATGGGGATGGGTTTACCGGCTCAAAGCTGCTAAAGAAAGCTTTCTGTCAGTTTCTAAACAGATACCTCAAGCCTTTCATATCCCTTATTCCCGCGCACCTATCTGTTACGCCCGGGGTAGGCAATGCTCTTGAGTGTTGTGCGTGGTCTCTTTTTGAGCAGGAAGATCAGGTACTTATCGGTCGACCTTATTGGACTGCCTTTAATTACATTTTTGGTATCCGAGCTGGGTGGGTATGCTTCTCCTTGATGGTGAAATATTCTGCTAACCTAGACAGGGTCCGAGTTCGGGAGGTTTCATTCAATGGTCTCGATCCTTTCTGCTTAGAAGCTGTTCAAGAATATGAGAAAGAGTATTTACAAGCTCAAAAGGAGGCAAGATGTGTCAAGGCTATATTATTGTGCTCACCACATAACCCACTAGGTCTGTATCTAGAGAGGAGAAAAGCGAATAAAAAGCGCATTACGGGAACTGACAATTAATCTCAGGTCGCTGCTACCCTAAAGAAGTTCTGATGGCCTATATGAAACTCTGTGGTAAATTTGGACTACATCTCATTGTCGACGAGATTTACGCGCTATCGGTATTCGGGAACGTCGAAATGACCGATGCTGTTCCATTTACTTCGATACTTTCTATAGATGCTAACGGACTTATGGACCCTAGGAAAGTTCATGTACAATGGGGACTTAGTAAAGTGCGTTTTTACCTACGCTACACTATTTGCCTTCTAGCTCTAACGTTAGGATAGGATTTCGGCGCGACTGGTTTACGCATTGGCTGTCTCATAAGTCAGTCCAATGCGTTATTCTTAAAGTCTCTTGAGAGCTTTTCGTAAGTCGTAATAGTAACACCTATCCTTGTATAAATGCTAATTATTCGCAGAATCTTTAACTTCCCGTCTAGCCTGGCTGATAACGCGGCGGCCTCTCTTTTGATGGACGAGGAATACACTCGGAGATATATTCTGACCTATCAATCTCGCCTATTAGAGAGTTATAGACATGTTACTCAGCTCTTGCGAGACCATAGAATCCCATATCAAGAGTCGAATGCTTCATTGTTCTTAATGGTGAACCTATCAGCTGTAGTTCATCACCAACTTGCCAACGATGACGATATTCTAGCCTTGCTACGAAAGGAGAAATTGTATCTCACTTCAGGAAATGGTTATAGAAATGAGGAGGCTGGATGGTTTCGTATGGTCATCGCCCACCCCATATACGTGCTTGACGAAGGCTTAAAGAGGATGCTCCGAGCTTTATCATAGCTATGAAAAGAATACTAGAGATATTTTGAAATATAAAGCTTTTATGAAAAACGTACTATCCTTATAGCAGATTGACTCATTTATATCTCTTTCCTAGATGACTTGGAATAGTGGGTGGCTGAGCCTACCTAAGCTAGAACAGGTGATGATTATAACACAAAGGGGGGAAACAGAAATGAAATCAAAAGACATAAGAACACCAAAAAAATGGAGAATGAAAAAAATTAAAAGGTGTAAAGAAATTAGTTAAAAGGATAGAAGACCCCATTACCTGCTAAACCAGGGGTTATTGCAAATGAGATAGTCAACCAAGTCACCCCTGATGATAAATTGATTGACGCCCTTACCAGATCAACAACCTCTCTCTAGAAGACCCTAGTCAGAAGGCAACACGTCGGCGATGACTCAAGTTGATCCAATAAGTCTATCAACAGGTACCTAACTTACTAATACCATGTATCTGTGACCCACGCAGACAGGTGTCTGAAAGTCTAGTCGGAGATATTGACAAACGCTGGGCCCCTCCCCTCCCACTTCAACCTTGTTTGAAAAGTCCGACGCCCCTGAAGTACTGATTTTCAAGGAAAGCCGAAGGCTTAAGCCTTAGAAACACAAGATCCTCGGGAGTTTATCCATTTCCAACTAGTATAACCTAGGTACCTACATTAGGTATAGATATCCTGCCATGTCGTTTAGATCCCCCCTTATTTAACGACGCTAATAATGATTACCTAGGTCCGACATGTTTCTGCAACTGAAGATAATTTACCCGGACTTGGTGTACGTTCCGTCTGGTGGTCAAGCTTAAGCAGTTAATAACTTCTAGATGATATAACCCCGGTGGAGAGAGCTTTGCAGGTCGCTAGACCGTTTACCGGAGGCCCCCGCTATCGTCACTGCGTGCATATATCGCGTTTTGCTTCCGTTGATTCTGGACTGGCAGAAAACGCTTAAGAACTCTCTATTTCGATGGTTTCACTTTCCTTCTTAATCTTTTAATAAACAGTATTTAACTCCAATCTATTATCCTGAGTCCCTCGAAACTTTCTCATTTGGAAGGATCCTCTCCCCTTGAACTAATGGCTTCCCCGGCAATAGAAACCCATCCGGTCCGGTTCGATATTCAGACCAGCAAGCCCGATATATCTGATAAGGAAGAAGGTAGTCAACTGCCAGAGCTCGAAACTCCTCCTTCTGAAGATGGCGAGCGCAAACGCACCAGGCTCGAAACCGCCATAATCGCTACTTCGCTTATGGTTGCTCTCTTTCTCTCAGCTCTCGATGTCACCATTGTCGCAACTGCTATCCCAACCATCTCCCAAGACTTGGAATCTAGCTCGGGTTATGTCTGGATCGGAGCCGCCTATGTGTTGGCGAACGCTGCGTGCTCGCCTACTTGGGGCAAACTGTCAGATATTTGGGGCCGCAAGATCATTCTATTGGCTACAATCGGCATCTTCTGGGTTGGGTCTCTCCTTTGCGGTACCGCCGTTAATATGAATATGCTCCTCGGGGCTCGCGCGATCCAAGGTATCGGTGGCGGCGGCGTATCGACTCTGGTAAACATCTGCATCGGAGATCTCTTCTCAGTTCGCGAGCGTGGCTTCTACTACGGTCTCGTCGGTGCCGTATGGGGCGTTTCAAGCGCGATAGGTCCCGTTGTCGGGGGCGTGCTTTCTTCTCAGGCATCTTGGAGGTGGTGTTTCTATATCAATCTTCCACTCTCGGGTGTCGGTATAGTTGCGCTTTACTTCGTACTGAAGCTACATAATCCACGCACACCTATTATGGATGGACTAAAAGCTGTTGATTGGCTCGGAAGTTTGACTGTCATAGGCAGTACGATTCTGCTACTGCTGGGTGTGGAATTCGGCGGGGTGACCTATCCATGGGCCTCGCCTGTCATCATTTGTTTACTTGCATTTGGAGTCGTGCTGGCGAGTCTTTTTATTATCATCGAAGCCAGACACGCAACTTACCCTATTGTTCCGCTTGGACTCTTCACCAATCGTTCTAATCTCGGGACGTTCATCACCGCATTCTGCCATACCATGGTCTCTAACTCAGGATCTTACTGGCTGCCTCTATACTTCCAAGGTGCCCTTGCTACCTCTGCACTCCTATCGGGAGTGTATATACTGCCTTATCTGATGGGCATGTGCATTGTTTCAGCAGCATCAGGATTTATCATTCGCAAGACGGGCAATTATGTCTACGTCATCAGCGGCGGGATGCTTATTGCCACCATCGGGTTTGGTCTATTCATCAATCTACCTCGTAACAAGGACTTCGCCAAACTCATTGTATATCAGGTAGTGGCAGGTATTGGCGTGGGTCCAAATTATCAGTCACCGCTCATTGCACTTCAAAATAACGTTGAATCGCACCATATCGGGTCTGCTACGTCAACTTACGGCTTCATGCGCCAGTTGGCTAGTGCTGTGTCTATTGTCCTCGGTGGTGTTGTGTTCAACAATGTAATGAATAGTCAGCAGACGAAGTTAAGGACCCTTCTCGGTCCAGACCTGGCCGAGAAATTCTCTGGCGATAGCGCAGCATCAAATGTCTTTGCTGTTGCCAAACTCGAAGGCCGGGAGAGCTACATTGTAAGAGAGGCTTATTTGACCGCTATAAGAACGATGTATATTCTATTTGTGGCCCTGTCAGGGGTTGGGCTGCTGACGAGCTTCATCATTAAGCAGCAAAAGATGAGCCAGGACCACAAGGAACATAAGACTGGATTGCAGAGCTTGCAAAGGTGGTCAAAAAACGAGCGTCATGGATAAGTAGACACATAAATTAGAATTATGATCCTGCAAAGGGTGAAAAGAGCACAGGCAGTACATTCCTAATAGATATGATTCATACTATATGATAGTTCCAAGAGGCATCTGCCATAGCTACAAGGGTCAAGAGGTTCTGGGAGGATACAAAAACGTATTTCCAAGTCGTCCGGAGTTTCAAATTCAGGGGCAAGGGATCTATCGTCCGATTTCGCATAGAGGTGACAAAGACCTCCAGGTTTAGAATGACAACACACTTGACTTGCCCATTAATGTCGCATATTAATATTTATTCCAATACACATCCTTAGAGGATATATCTGGTACCGCTCGGAACATCTTGTGTATCATGACCAGTCTGGGTTTATTGGCAAATCGGCCCAGAGGCCATCAAGGCAGAAATCCGCGAATAATGAAGCGTCCGTGCTCTGGTAGACCGAGGGAAGCTGACTCACATTCACTGCCTCATCACTGGTTTGCATCTCATGATTATCCAGTCCACTTGGTTCTGGGTGCAGAGCATAGGAGTCAATGAATGGGGTGGAAAAGGCTGATACTGCTTCGCATATGAAATGCTTTTTGTCCTCTGGTATGGTGCGTGTCTTGATGAATGCAGTGGCAGCCGTGACAATCCATAACTGTCTCTGATCACCGCCATAGCGTGCAAACTTTATTGTGAGCAACGCGGTTACTTGTTGTAGTAGCTGGAGAATCTCCTCATTATGTTCCAACATGACGTTCTCTATCTGAGCACCGGAGATAACCCAAGAAAAACAAAGTGACAATGCTGCACGAACATGGTCGCTGGAAAGCAGTTCGAGCGCGCCCCTGGCCTCTTCTGGTATTGCCATGTGAAGACCAACCACCTCCTTGGCGGTATCCAAGAGCACTTTTCTCGAAAAGTCCCTTTCTGTTAGCGTTCTCGCTTGTTGTATTTGTCGAAAGTGTAAAGCGAGCTGATATTGGTAAAGATTAATGGAGAGCAGTGATTTAGGAACAGCGGCTTCGCGGTCGGCCCATAGGGGTATATGTGCAATATGCTCATTTATTCGCTTCGTCAAATCTTTCGCATCATCGAAAGTTATTACGACGTAAAGGTCATTCAGTAGTGCATTTAGAGAGTGGCGAAACCGGATGCTGTGATATGCTGTGGCTAGATAGGAGGATTGAGTAAATTCTAGAACTGGTCGGCTGACAGCTTGTAGCTTCAAGTCCTCATCGGCCGCATTCTTAAGAGAACTAATGTTACCTTGTAACGGCCACGCAGTAGCGGGCATGCCATGCTCGAATGAAGCCTGGAGCTCAAACTCGGCGACAGAAGCCCAGAGCCTTCGACGAATCTCTCTATGCAAGAGACAATCGACGTGTATCTGACTGGGCTCCATATGTAGACCTGCGCACATGAAATTTCGTACAATCTTCCCTGCGTTGGCCCAGGTCTGTTTGAATCTTCTTGCGTTGAGTTGTCTTGCAAACAACAAAAGGAAGCTGATTTGGAAATCGGGCAAGTCGCTGTGTCTCGGCCTTTGTTGCTGCAGCCAGTTTTCACAAAACCGGATGATCCTCGTGGCTTGATTGCGGCTTGGAGGGCTATCTTCACAATTTTCTGCTTCTGCCGCCGTCGATGTGAGGCACATCGCTACCGCTATGACGAGAAGTACAATAAGCAGAAATTTCTCGTCCGCTGATACTGACAGATCCTTGGCCCAGAGCTGTTCGTATTGGGATTGAAAAGTCGGTAGATATAAGATGTGGTATATGTGATCAAAGCTGTCTAGGTATGCTTGAACGAGTCGATCGGTAGTTGGTTTCGGCGGTAAGAGAGCTTGCAATTCGCTTTTCGTCAACCAGTTTATAGGCCACGTTCCCGTCGCTTGGCTCTCGACTTTGTGTACCTTTTGACGGATATCTTCTATGACCTGGAACTCTTGGCTAGCTTCCCTCATAAAGCTGGCAAAGCCTGGTATAGAAATCACCAGGAGAGAAGGATGTGTGCTTCCGTTATATTTCGTCTGAAAGGATTCACCCCGAAAAAAATGGGGAAGATTTTGACTTTTGAACGGATTTTTGGTGTGCTTGTCACTTAAGTTAGAGTATACCGACGACGCTATCGTAACATTAGCTGATCGAAGAGATGTCTCGTGGCGCAAAGCTGCCTCTAATGTGGCCACTTTTTCTGTAAGCGCCTCAAGAGTAGAAGTACTATCCTTGCTCATGTCCTTCGCAACCTCCTTGGGTTTCTGATGTTGAAGATTCAGTTGGCCTCGGGATGTATCAGTCAGAATGTCGTCGGCTGTTGAAGATATCTCAGCGTCTTGGGGCCAGATACACTCTCCTAGTTTTCCGTTTCGACTGCAGCGACCACAAGATGGCCGGACACGGTCGCATCTCAACTTTCGTTGGCGGCATGTATCACAAGACCGGATTTCACGGCGGCGCTTTGGTTTGGCCATATGATCGAGATACGATGAGGCTCGTCGGCCACTTTCGAAGATGATTACAATGAAGAGGTCCGTACTAAGTCGCTATGAATTCGCTTTGGAAAGTTGATCCAAACTCGAACGCGTCTACGCCCTACTCGTTGCGGATTATCGCCTTACTAAGTGTCTAGGTAGGTAACTATCAG
The DNA here is from genome assembly GCA_002120325.1 of Daldinia sp. EC12. Classification (NCBI taxonomy): domain Eukaryota; kingdom Fungi; phylum Ascomycota; class Sordariomycetes; order Xylariales; family Hypoxylaceae; genus Daldinia; species Daldinia sp. EC12. Next base: position 405,000 of record KZ112937.1, on the reverse strand, counting down.
TCTTGGAATGCTCCGAACAAGCTCCGTCCGGGAGTAGCTAGGCTTGGGTGGGGCCATGCTTGTGCCGGAGGAAACTGATTTATGTCGGCCGACAAGCTGCTGAGATGGCTCGGCCGACAGATCAAGTTCTCCGCGTCGCAAAAGCAGACTCTTCCGAGTTGACAGAGAACATGTCCTCGAGATGGCAGAGTCGTTACTTATTTAAGAGGCGGGAGACCTCTTCGTTTCCTAAACATTGAGTCTGGCTCTCATTTTTCTGCTTCATATATATATCTCCTTATAACTCCGAGTTTATTCGCTCCTCTCGAAGTTTCACCATGGTCCAAGAACAACACGAAAGCCATCCGGTCGCCCAGGACATACCATGTACTCCGACAGAAAATGGCGCCAATGCCCCGGTGAAACAACATAATGAACCCTTTCCCGAAGGCGGTATCCAAGCATGGACCGTGGTTTTCGGTTGCTGGTGCGGGATGTTCTGTACATTCGGTCTTGTCAACTGTATTGGTGTTTTCGAAGAATATTACACCAGCCAATCAAGTCCAATATCCAACTACAGTGAAGGAGTTATCAGCTGGATTACGTCCTTGCAAGCGTGGGGCCTTCCTTTCGATGGTATTGTTGTAAGTTCGACACCCGTAGGTCCGGGTTAGGCTCTGTGTATAACCCAATTCTCTTGTAACACTTCAAGCACAGAGTGGAAAGCTAACGAATCTATAGTTTGGCAGGGTTTTTGACTGCTACGGCCCGAGGTGGCTGCTTCTCCTCGGCAGTATTGGATATGTGTTCGGCCTTATGATGGTCTCCGTCTCGCGCAACTACTATCAGTTCCTCCTTTCTCAAGGCGTTGTTGCGGCGTTCAGCTCATCGGCAGTCTTTAATGCCTGTACTTCTTCCATCGTCACTTGGTTTTTTGACAAAAGAGCATATGCATTTGGTGTTATGGTGTCTGGCTCGTCACTCGGAGGCGTGATCATGCCTATTATGATGAGTAGGCTGATACCCCGAATCGGCTTTCCGTGGACGGTACGAGCCGTTGCTTTCATGATCCTGGGCTTGCTTTCTATCACCACCGTCACGGTTCGGAGTCGTCTGCCAACACAACCGAAGCCTTTCACTTTCAAGAACTATATCCGAGGGTTTAGAGAGCCTGCTTATGCCTGGACTTGCATTGCATCATTCGTTTTTTACCTTGGCCTTTTCCTGCCGTTCAATTATATCATATTGCAAGCAAAAGACGCAGGCATGGCATCAGAGATGACTCACTATCTCTTGCCTATTATCAACGCTGCCAGGTAAGAAAGTCGCCGACATAAAAGCCCTAGTTAGCATAGCTCTGAGAGTAAGACTAACATGTTTGAAGTATACCCGGTCGCATCCTACCTGGAGTTTTGGCGGATAGAGTAGGGCGCTACAATATCGCAATCGTCGTCGCTTGGATTACAGGAGTTATCACTCTCGCTCTTTGGATTCCCGGGAAGAGCCAGAGTGCCATCATTGCGTTCGCAGCAGTGTATGGACTCATATCAGGCAGTCTGATTTCTTTAACACCAACACTCATCGCTCAGATCTCGGACGTTCGTCAAATAGGGGTAAGACAAGGAACTTGTTTTACACTCCAATCCTTTGGTGCACTACTTGGATCTCCCATCGCTGGGGCAATCCTTGCTTCACAGAATGGTTCGTATTGGGGTTTGAAATTGTTTTGTGGTTGTGCTTTTTTTGCGGCTATGATCGCGTTTGCTTTTGCACGGACTACTCTAGTCGGATTAAAAGTGGTAAAAGTTTAAATATCTACCTAACTATGTCACTTTCAGAAGTCAAGAATCAGGTTCTTTCGTACCTAGCTTGGCTCTTGATATTTTGGCTCCCCAAAACATCTTCATTTCCGACAGCTTTTTATTTCATCACCTACGGTTGAGTATAGCTCCCACTCGGAAAAAACCTGAAATCATTAATAGACTCACCCTTAAGCTTGAACAAAAATTAAATATCGTTATAAAAGATAATAACGTACATCGGACCTAATTTATAATTGAAAAAATCGGAAAAAATATTAATAAATTGATTTAATTTTTTTATATATAATAATTTTTTTTAAAAATTTTTTAATTAAATATTTAATTTAATATATATATTTTTATAAAAATTAATATTTAAATATATATATATTAAATTAAAAATTTAATTTAAAAAATAAAAAAAAATAATATTAAATTTATATAAATTTAAATAATTTATTAATATTTTTTTTATTTTTTATAAATTTATATATTTATATAAATATTTTATTATTATTAAAAAAAAATTTTAAAATTTTTATTTTTAAAAAAAATTAAATCAAATTATTTTAAAATTTTAATTATATATTAATTTTTAATAAATTTAAATTATATTTTATTTATTATAATTTTTTTAATTAATAAAAAAATTTAAAATAAATTTAAATATAAATATAATTTATTTTTTATTAAAAAATTAAATTTAATTAAATTTATTAAATAAAATATTATAATAAATAAATAATATATAAAAATAATTATTAATATTATTATAAATTTAAAAAAAATATTATATAATAATTTTTTTAAAAAAAATTTATAATTTTTTAAAATTTATTAATTAATAATATAAAATAATATAAATTTTTATAAAAATTAAAAAATTAAAAAAATTAAAAAATTAAAAAAATTAAAAAATTATTATTTTATATTATAATAATAAAATATTAATAATTTTTAAATTTTATTATAAATATATATATAAAAATATAAAAATTATATATTTAATTTTTATTAATATAAATTAATTTTAAATTTTATTTAATTAATTATATATTTTATATTTTATAAATATAAATATATAAATTAATAATTTAATAATATAAATATTAATATAAAATTTAATAAAATTTAATATAAAATAAATATTATTAATATTAAAATTTATATTTTATATATATAATTAATTATTATTATTTTATTTTATTATATAAAAATTAAATATTTGAATTATTAAAATAATAATTTTATATAAATAAAATAAATTTAAATTTAAATTTATATAAAATTAATTTTAAATTATAATTTTATAATAAAATTTAATTAATATTAAAAATAATAAAAAATATAATATATTTAAAATATTAAATTTAATATAATTATAATTATTTATAATAAAATTATAAAATTTTATATTATTTAAAATAAAAATTATTATAAAAAATTAATAAAATAATTAATAAAATAATTAATAAATATTATATAAATAATTAATAAAAAATTAAATTAATAAAATAATCGTTATAATTTTAATAATTACGCGTAATTATTTTATTATAATTTTATTATAATATTATTATTTTAATATTAATTAAAAAATAA